>OW386285.2:285674602-286274602 GCA_936432065.2 Rutpela maculata
AGCCGTGGGGGCCTTTTTAGATGGTATAAGGGACGAAGAGGTCAGGCGAGTTCTGAGGCTGACGAGACACCAAAGTAGTAGCGAAGCTTTGGTGCGTGCACTCGAAGTAGAAGCCGCTTACAGAGATACTCCAAGATCGAGAGTGCGAGCTGTGACTCTCGAAGAATCGCAACCAGAAATGAACCAGAACCCTATGCTGACTGAGATGCAGAAAATATTCACCAAATTATGCGATAAATTGGATGGCCTCGGGAAGCAGGAAAAACAACAAAATAAAGGAAAGCCGAGCGGAGGTATTAAATGTTACAACTGCGGCAAGGTAGGACACATGAAGCGAGACTGTCAACAGCAGAATTCGGAGAGTCGAGTAAATGCTGTGAATCTTGAAGAGGAGCAGGAAAACAGTACCAGGGGGGTTGTTCTGGCTAGGGAATGCAGTGCCCCCAGAGAAATTAAGATTTCCCAGCTTCGAAGAATCGCAAGCAGACTGTTGTTGCATGGATATGTGAACGGAAGAAAATGTTTGTTTACCATCGACACAGGTACTACGTCATCAATAGTACGGCCAGGATTTATATCGGGCATAAAGATTACCAAGAGGCAAAATGAAGAAGTGATCGTCCGGACAGCTACGGGGGACAGGGCTACGGTTCATGGAGAAGTAGACCTGGGTTTGCAGATTGGGCATTTGAGGTTCGACCACAGGGTCATCGTGGCTGACATTACGGATGACTTCATTTTGGGACTGGACATTATGGAACAGTATGGATTTATTGTTGACGTAGGAAAGCGAATGTTAAGGATTGGGAACGAACAATTTATTTTGTCAAAAGTGAACGACCAATGTGAGAAAACCAGGCTGTTGACAACGCAGGCAGTCAAAACTCCTGCATTATCCAGAAAACCAGACAAGGAAGATTGCAAGCGCTACCCTCAGGTGGAAAAATTGCCGAACATGGTTGAAGTCAACATTGACAAGGTCGATCTTCCAGACAGTTGGACAAAGAAAACTCTGAGGCAAGAGCAATTGCGTGATGTAGAAATCGGACCCATGTTGAGAGCAAAAGAAGAGGGAACGCGTCCAACATGGAAGGATGTTTCCAACAAAGAAGTGGGGCTGAAGGCTTTATGGTCACAATGGGATTCACTTACGGTCGTAGATGGGCTTTTGAGGAGAGCATGGGAAAGCCCAGATGGGAAGCAGGTTGCCATGCGTCTAGTGATTCCCAGGTGTCGTGTACCAGAAGTACTCCAGGAAGCACATAATGAAACGTCCAGCAGACACTTCGGCATAAACAAGACATTGAGTAGAGCACGGGAACAGTTGTTCTATTGGGTTAATAGTCGCCAGGATGTGAAGGCCTGGTGTCACAAGTGTAAAAATTGTGCTGCCCGTGGAGAACCATTTTCGATGAGCAACTACAGGAATGGAAGTCGAGAACAGCCAAAGAATGATCGAGAGCAGATGAACAGAACTAGTAACCGCTTGAAGGCCCGTTATGATCAGAATGCCAGTACAGGGGGATTCAAGGTGGGGGATCTGGTTTGGCTGTACAACCCACAGCGGAAGGAATGGAGACCCCCGAAATTTCAACCTCCTTGGGATGGACCGTACACTGTTATTACCCGAATTAATGATGTCGTCTATCGTATTCAACGAAACAAAAAGTCCAAGATGAAGATCGTACACTTGGATAGACTGGCGAAGTATGTGAAAGAGGCTGAATTGCCTGACCGGGACGTTCAGGCTTAAGGAGGGGGCAGTGTAATATGTTGCACCCCTTAAAATTTAAGGTTATGTTACTAAAAAGTAGGCAGACTTCAACAGATCGAATGTCTGAATGAATGTAGTGTATTTGCACCTACTCGAAAAAGAACCTACCAGAAGATTCCAAAGTGACATCTGGAATTATCGAGAGAATGGTGGCGTCATCACAGAACAATCGAGATCTGTCATTTTTAGGTATAAAAGACCGATCGCATTCTCGGCGAGTAGTTCAGAAAGTTCAGAAAGTATAGAAAGTGAGGTTAAGAGTTCAAAAAGAAACAAAGTGATAAACATTGTGATTTTAGTCAGTAAAGTGTATTTAAATTAACAATAGTATTGTGAAGTATCCAGTAAATATTTAATAAAGTGTGTTAGTGGACAATCTCTTGTTATAATTTTTGGAACCCACGGATTTTGCAAGGGGTAGTTTCCTAAGGGTGGAAACACGTTACAATATATGTAGATTAGCAGATAAAAAAAAAAGAAATATTAATATATTAAGGTTATGTTGTGTTAAGGTTTTGTTCAAAATTAATGGAGGACTGAGTCGCATATTTATGATTGATAATTAATGTATGGCAACCATATTGGATATATTTGAAAATTTCAGAAAAATTGTTCCTTTTTAAATTTTTTTATAATTCTTAGGAATAGCCTATTTAGTTTAATGCATTTAATTTATTTTTAACTTGGTTTCATCATCTTATTTCCGGCATATTGGATCCACCATCTTGAATTTCTCCCTGAAACTTAAAATTTAGTCTATTTTAACTTAAAAGTACTTATTAGAAATATTCAACACTTTTCGGCATAAACTTTAACAAAAGTATATCATTTTTTAGCATTTTATAGCAGCCATTGATTCCGCCATCTTGCAGGCTGGTTTATGACAATTTGAATATAAGATTCGTAATCAGCAACCACCCGAGTAACAAGATTTATGTAAATTGGATAAGAGAAAATTTTTATTTGTAAGTTTTAAGATTTAAATAAAAATTGCCATTTTGGCTAAGCTCAATAAATTAAATAACGAGTATTTAAAAAAAATATATCCCAGTCGGTTGCGAAACAAGTGCTCTAGATAATTTTGAACGAAAAAATCACGGTTCGTGCTACTGTGCGTCGAGGGAATAGTTGAATTTTGGCAAATTATATAAAAAGAAAAATATATATATATTTGTGGGATGTTTCGGAAATGGACTCTGTTCCCATTTTATAGCTTATTTTATGTTGGCCGCATTGTCTATCGCGTATTGGGTTCAAGCCCCGGCCCCGGCCCCGGCCCCGGCCCCGGCCCCGGCCCCGGCACTGACAATGTCGGTGAATATGGATGTATGTCTGCATTTTCCTAAATATTTAATTCCCTTCTGGGCAGACTTGGCTTTGGATTTGGCAATTGCCTACCATATCTGGTGTGCTTATTTTTATGTTTATGTTATAACCCTCGAATTTATGATATATCATTCAATGTATGCGAGGATGATAAGTTTTTGTAAAATTCAGCATGAGTATATTCTTGCAGTAAAAATATATAAGTACGTCTTGTTGAATATGAAAAGGAATCACCAATTCAATTCACCATAAAAGTAATATCATTGTGTGTAATAAAACCATAGTTAATAAATAGATATCTCGATGATGGAAATATTTCTTCAAATAATAAAGTGTGGTATTGTTAAACTATTACATAAATGTAAAGACCGTAATTTCAGCCTCATTCTATCAAATATAGCAAAAACATGAATAATTCGAAAAACGTGAATAATTCCTAAAAGACACAAGACACTTTTTATATAAAGTAGAAGGAGGGGTTGCCCTATTCGTTAATTAAAGTTTGCCACACAAATATCATTGCCGTTACGGCCGCCATGTTGGAAAAATTACGCGCAAGATTGGTTTTTCCAGATTAGCTCCTTTTCTGTTATACTACGGGAGCCCACCCTAACTGTACGTGCACCCCCCCCCCCCCCTGGGGACGATGTTTTTCATAAAGATTAAAGTCTAAAGAACAATTTTAGACATGTCCTCAAAAAAAACTGGTTGTACTTTCAGAATGACGTCCAAGTTTAAAAAAAAAAATTTTGCAAAAATTGTGTTTGTCATTTAACACAACAACTAAAAAAAAAACTTTCTGCACAAGAAACAAAGTGCATAAAAGTTTCTACAATTTTATTCCTATACAGGAGGTATAGGAGGTACCACTTTCTAGATAAATGATTCAGCTCTTAAAATAAAATATAAAATTCAATATAAAAAGTATAACACCTTATTCGCTTTCAGATTCACTATCGCTGTCTCCCGATACATCGAATATTTCTTCCAAGTTTTCTTCCTTTATTGCCTCATTTATGATATCGTTATCATCCTCACTTTCGTCTATTGTGATTTGATTTGGAATTATCTCCTGAAGAATTTCAGTAAGCGATTCAGGCAGTATTTTATCTGCTGAACACCAAAGAGGTTCTCCATTTTCTTGACATCCATAATCATTCCAGGGCTTTGGAATATTGTGAATGCCTTCATCGGCTAATCGCCAAATACGTGTTTGGTAAACACTCCTTTTAATATTCTCGATAAGGCAAGCTCTTGATGGTGGAATCTAAGAAAAATCAACTTTAGTGTCAATTGATAAAGACAAATCTTTGTCACCCCATTTCTGTATATTGGCAATTAGCCGAAGCTCGTTCCCGCTAGCGCATTTCTTTGATCCATATATTGCACATGTAAACTCCTCTAATAATGCGGCTAATTTATCATCAATATTCCAGCTGCTCCCCAAATCTTGAAATATTCGGATATATTTGGTATATTTGGGAGAAAGTAACATTTTTAGGGGTTTTATTTTCCTCTCCCTTTAAAGGCGCTGACTCCTATCAAAATATTGTATAGGAACAAAATTGTAGACAATTTTATGCACGTTGTCTTTTGTGAAAATAGTTTCTGTCCATATTTTTTAGTTTTTGTGTTAAATGACAAAAACAACATTGGCAACAGTTTTCTTTAACATATGGCCGCCATTTTGAAAGTACAGCCATTTTTTTCTTGGGGACATGTCTAAAATTGTTCCTTAGGCTTTAATCTTTATGAAAAACATTGTCCCCAAGGATCGGGTGAGGGGGGGTGGGGTGCACGTACAGCTAGGGAGGGCTCCCCGACTATTAGTTCTAGTCTAAAATCGAATGGAGCCAATAATGTAGGGAATAAAAAATAGTTGTGATTTTTGTTTAAACAATTTTTCTCTATTGTTAATACTTACGATTTATAACAGCCAGAAAAGTAAAAATTTACGCTCCGCTGCAATTGTCTCCGTTCTCGTTGTAGCAATTAGTAATGATTAATGATTTTCATTATTGTATATTATAAAATTTCTTAAAACTTGATTAAACAATTGCCTTGCATGGTCCACTGTTTAAGAATTACAGCATATCGGAACTTGAAACTAAATCATATATCGTTATATTTTGATAGAAAATTTGCAATATTTTTAAAGATTGAAAGGTTAAATATTAAAATGAAGACCGAGCTCGTCTATGTATTACGCTATTGTCGAATAATTTTTCATTGCAGTTTACTGACGATAAATTGTTGATGTAACATGAGGTTTAACCTCGAAAGCTGGCCAAAATAATTTTATTATGGGATAAAATAATAATAACATTTATTGGTGTATAGCACAAAAAATTGTTTTACATAATTCAAAACATACGTATTACCTAACGTATACCGGGTGTCCGATAGTCTGGCAATGGTCCAATAACAGATAAAAACACTTTGGATTGAAAACCATAAAAGTACGCGTTCAATATTTTTATAAAAGTTATCCAGTGATACTAAAGTTGATCCCACTTCCCCACCTTGGGGTGGGGTTGGGCGTCAATTTCAAATCTCAAATGTAAACCCCCATTTTTATTTGGGATTCAAATTCTCCAACCTGAATTACGTAGGTTTTGTTCGAAACATTTTTTTCGATTCGTGCTGTAATCGCAAAAAATGAAATTTTGCAAATAAAAAATACGTGTTCAATATTTTTAAAGAAGCTATCTAGTGATACCAAACTTGAGCCCCCCCCCCCCCCTTAAAATATTTAATTAAATCATTTGCAAAAATGCTGAATAGTACAGGAACTAAAACAGATCCCTGGGGAACTCCATCCGTGATATTGTTGTAGAACATCAAATAATCGATCTAAGTCGAAGAATAAATACAAATTTCGACTTAGGAAAAATTTTTTAAAAAGACATTTTACAGCATTGCATACCAGATTGAAAGGCATCAGCGCCGAATACTGGCACCAAAGAACTCATTCACGTTAGCAGAGACGTAAGGCAGGTGAAAATTCGAAGAAGCACCGAATTTTCACTTAGGAAAATACGCTTATGTCCAGGCCATGAGAGTGAAAGTATATTATGGCCATGAAAAAGTATACCGAAATAAAAGTATATTTTTAGTTCAGGAAAAAAATATATTATACTTTTTCGAAAGTGCGCCAAAATTCGAAAATATTTTTGTGGACAAGGAAAAGCAGATATAGTATATTGTGTATTTAGGTGTGAAAGCAATACATTCCCGGACGACGACGCAAATTGTTGGCCGAGGCGCTAGCCGAGGCCAACAAGCACATAAGTCCGGGAATGTGCTTTCACACCGAAGTATACATACTATTTTTTCTGAAATCACAATCAATATTATTATAAATTAAGAAATTTGTATTAATACATAACATTTCTTCATTACAATCTAACTACTTACTAATAAATGCAATTTTAATGTGAGTTGGTTTTTCTGCATGTATTTATTTACTGTCTAAAATATACATAAGAAACCGTACGGGAATGTTACTTTCCCGGCCTAGGCCGGGAAGTAACATTCCCGTACGTTTTTGTTGATCGTTGCTTGGCAACGGATCTTTTCCGATGTTTTCTGGCGGTTTCTTAGCAACGAACTAAAATACAGAAATTGTGCATTTTTCGATCTGAAATCGCGCCGAAAATGTAGACATTGCCGATCGATTTCAGAAAAATATAGTTTTTAAGAAATACGCTAAAAATGTACTTTGAAGATATTTTTGAATATTTTTAACTTTTTTATCGCCTCACGAAATATGATGAAAACGGAGAAAACACAGTCATTGTAGATATCATTCAAAATAATATGAAATTTTTACGATGCGACGTACTGAAAAGGCAAAACCGAAAAATGTGGCAAAGGCGCGTAGCATCTATAGGCAATTATTAGATTAAAATTAGCAAAAATGTACAAGGCCGGTTTCTCGAATAAAACAAATTTGTATTCATCCAACGCACTCGTCAGTTGGACGAGTGCGTTGGAGAATCGGCAGAAAGTGATAGTAGGAAAACCAAATGCAGCTCTTTCCAATTGGCAAAACTATAGAGAAAACCGCCTTGTGCATAAGTGAGACATAAAGGCCATTTGCCAAAAAATCGCTCGAGGGCGAACTCATGTCACATCTCTTATATTGAATCTATATATGAGGGCCGGTACGCTGCACAGTGGGGCAAATATCTCATTTTTTGGACAAACGATAATTCCCAAGCCTGGAATTAATGAAACTTAAATTTTTTTTTTTTAACTATTCATTATAAAATTGCCTTTAATTCTATCGAGCCCAAATTTTGAAATTTCAAAATTAAAGATGGCTAATCCAATATCACGGTCATAAATTTTGAAAGTAAATTAAAATTTTATCAAAAGATTGTTTAAAATTATAAAAAATTGTTACTTGGGGTTATTTTTTTGGTTCCTAATCTCATTTCTGATCCCAGAATTTTGCGATTCAAAAAAACCAAGATAGCGGATCCAATATGGCGGCCATAATATTTTTTTAAATGAAATGTACATGCACAAACTGTTAAAAATTGTTACTTAGGACTTTTAAAGGTTTCTGATCGGGAATCTGAAATCTAAATTACGTAATATCGTAATCCAAAATGGCGAATCCTATATGGCGGCCATAATATTTTTTAATTGACATGTAAATGCGCAAATTGATAAAAATTGTTACTTAGGGCTTTAAGGGTTTCTGACAATGAATATGAAGTCTAAATTATGTAATATCGTAATCCAAGATGGCGGATTCAATATGGCGGATCCAATATGGCGGCCATAATATTTTTTTAAATAAAATGTACATACGCAAATTATTAAAAATTAGGTTTAAAGATGTCAACATTTTTGATTGGTTATCTCATTTTTTTATAAGATGGCATATTCGAATCTGCCATCTTAGATTTCGAAATTACGAATGCGTAGTCAGCAATCGCAAAAACCTGCAAGTAACAATTTTTAACTATTTTCGCATGTACATCATAATTTTTAAAAAAATTATGGCAGCCATATTGAATTTAATTTTCTGGTTTGCAAAATATCGAAATTTTAATATCCGAAACGAGATTAGCAAACTACGAAACCCCCGAAAAACAAATTTTAACAGTTTCCTTTTTGATTTGTCATTCTTTTTTAACTTACGGACACCATATTGGATCCGCCATCTTGGATTTCGATATTACGTAATTTGGACTTCAGATTCATGATCAGCAATCTCTAAAACCCTTAAGTAACAATTTTTAACAATTTGCGCATTTACATGTCAATTAAAAATATATTATGGCCGCCATATTGGATTCGCCATTTTGGATTACGATATTACGTAATTTAGATTTCAGATTCTCGATCAGAAATCCTTAAAAGTCCTAAGTAACAATTTTTAACAGTTTGTGCATGTACATTTCATTTAAAAAAATATTATGGCCACCATATTGGATCCGCTATCTTGGTTTTTTGAATCGCAAAATTCGGGGATCCGAAATGAGATTAGAAACCAAAAAAAACTACGTAAAATTTTTTTATAATTTTAAACAATCTTTTGATAAAATTTTAATTTACTTTCAAAATTTATGTCCGCGATATTGGATTAGCCATCTTTAATTTTGAAATTTCAAAATTTGGGCTCGATAGAATTAAAGGCAATTTTACAACGAATAGTTAAAAAAAAAATTAAGTTTCATTAATTCCAGGCTTGGGAATTATCGTTTGTCCAAAAAATGAGCTATTTGCCCCACTGTGCGCTGTGAGGTGGAAAGTTGTAATAACTCTATATATCGGACTCCGTTCTTGTGAATGATATAATCACTAAAAGGAACCTCAAAACTAAACACCAGGGTCCCAAAATTTTGAAAAAGTAAAATATTTTTATATTATTTTCAGTTAACCCTAAAACCAAAATGCATACATAAACTTCCGAAGAAGTTGTGTGAATCTTTTTCCCTAATCGATTGCTAATGCACGCTCTCATTTGAATCGTAGTTGCGAAACGAAAGTCCTCACTCGTCCTTGTCCTAGATGGGAAGGCGCGTTTCACTAAAATATCTAGACTCTCTTAGATAGGATGAAGTAAAAAAATATTTTGAGCTTTCTGGTTTTTATATACACCCTAAATCACAATTTTGTGCTTGTTTTAAATCTAATCAATAAATGGTATCGGATGTCTCCAGACACCCCAAGTTTATAACTCAATAGTCGGTCACATCACGAGGGAGATCTTTATGAAGGGAAATCCATTAAAATTATTAGGTAAATAAGATAACGTGTATCAAAAAGAGAAACCAATTGGGGAGAGCGCCATTAGCAATCTCCGGTAGGCGCAGCTTTTACCTTTCTCGACTGTCGAACATCTCATAAATATATATAGAACCTGTCTGGGAATGGAAAACCACATGCGAACAAGGGAGAACGTGACTGGCGCCCTTTAATAAATAAATTAGAGTCGCGTCCTTCAGACGCCGTATGTAGGGTTCTTCTGCAATATCACATGCAGCATTGGTTACATCACAGTTGGGTTTAACAATTCGTGTTCTGTTGCTTAGGTATGAAGAGAAAATATTTAAAATGACTCCTCTGACTTCATACCTGTTTTATTTATTCAACAGAATTTCATGATCAACAACAGCAAATGCACGGGAGAAATCAATAAACAACCCAAGGGCATATTACTTCCACATCCAGTGGAAGTATAGTAACGACAAAAAAATTTTTAAAATTTTTTATTGTTCAAATAGGCTTAGAATGTCATGAAACGTCGAGATTTTAAGTTTGAGCGAAAAAAATTTTTCTGTCTGTCGGTTTGTCTGTCGCTCTGTCTAACTTTTTTTGTGCTCACGTTTACTCTAGAACCGTTTGAGATATTGAAATTTGGTACACATATGTACTTTAACGAGATCAAGAACTAGATTATATTGTCAGCTTGTTCCATCGAAGAGTTGGGGGGTAAATAGGTAAATCAAGCAGGTAAGAGTCCATAAAATTGGTATTTAGTATATACAAGAGAAGCTAAGGTCTCAAAAAAAATGTTGGCATTAGCCACCCCCACTCCATTATTAAAGGGGATGAAAAAAATTGTGATTTAGGGTGTATATAAAAACCAGAAAGCTCAAAATATTTTTTTACTTCATTCACCCCCACTACCACCTCCTATCACCACCCCCACCCCACTACCGATGTGGGGTATCGTTTTATGGGTTTTTGGGGTAGAGGATTTCAAATATTATATTATTAAAGTTCCATAAACAATGATTTCCACATACAAAATTTTTTCGTTGTGAGTGACTTGGATAGAAAATCTGGATGTGGAAGTAGTGATTTCTTGGGCAGCGGTTTTGTTTGTTGTCAATGACATTAAGAATTAAGTCTTGAAATTCACATAGAGTTGATTCGGTCCCTTCCTTTTAGAGAAACCATACGGCAAGCTGATAGTAACTCATTTTTCACCCCCGACCTAAAAAGAGAGGTGTTTGACGCGTCTGTCTGTCTGTCTGTCTGTGACTTCATATCTCTTCAACGGGTGATCCGATTTTGATGCACTTTTTTTATTTGAAAGAGTATTTTGTCAAAAAGGTTTTTGCCATATTAGATTTTGATGTTTGGTCGCCATCTTGATTACAAGCTTTTATTTATCTTGCCTTGTTCTTGTGGGTCAAATCTTGCAACTGGATTTTAAAGTAGTTATCCCCAACCGATTGAGATGAAATTTTGCATACACGTTTAGTTTGGATGACAATACATGCTAAGTGATGTCATTCCAAATCCAATATGGCGGACTCCCAAAGATGGCGGACCAGTTATTTTTTATGCACGCCCATGATCAAATGAAAGGGTTTGCTGAGAAGAATACGAAAATAAAATGACGTCGCACTAATATGGCGGACGCAACTGAATTTTAAGACAGTTATTCCCAACCGATTGAGCTGAAATTTTGTATACACGTTTAGTTTGGATGACAATGCATGGTTAGCTAAGTGACGTTATTCCAAATCCAATATAGCGGACCAGTAATTTTTTATGCACCCCCATGATATCGGTATCAAATGAAAGGGTTTGCTGAGAAGAATACGAAAATAAAATGACGTCACATTAAATTGAATATGGCGGACGTCCCAAGATGGCGGACGTCCCAAGATGGCGGACAACGTTTTTTAGTTTTAACACTATAATTTGATCGTATAGTGTATTCGCTCATACGTTGCATTCTAAGAAATGGTGAAGAATTCGGTTTAAACTATAGGTGTTATATCGGATAGGAACGACTCAATGAATATACACTTCTCCAAGAAATCAACGCATCACCAAAAAAATAACCAAAAGTTTGAAGTTAGTTAATTTTTAACCCCCGACTCAAAAAGAGGGGTGTTATAAATTTGACGCGTATGTTTTTATGTTTGTTTGTCTGTCTGTCTGTGGCTTCATATCTCTTCAACGGGTGATCCGATATTGATGCACTTTTTTTTACTTGAAAGAGTATTTTGTCGAGAAGGTTTTAGGCCATATTATATTTTGATGTTTGGTCGTCATCTTGAATTCGCCATGTTGAACTTCTCTAGAAATTGTCAGATTGAAGTAAAATTGAAAATGTGCAGACAATTATGGTAGCCGAATATGATTTCGGCCTCATTTTGATTTGGTCATATAAAACTGGTACGATTAGATACATTGATCGGGAGTTTTTAAAAATTTTCAAAAGATAATAAGTTTGACTCGTATGTTTGTATGTTCGTCTGTCTGTTTGTGACTTTATATCTCTTCAAGGGGAGATCCGATTTTGATGCAGTTTTTGTTAAAATTAAATAAAACACATAAATATATTTATAATAGAACCGGTCTTGTAGACCGTGTGCGACTAGTAGAATACAAAATTGGACCGCGTCGGCTTAAAGGTTAAAAATTTTTGTGTGGGACTCGTGATATAATAATACGCTATGTTGTATGTATATGTTTAGTTTAAAAAGTATAAAATAAAATAAAATTACAAATTTAAAAAACCTCCGACACAAAAATATCGACTAAATAACTAATATAAAAAAATAAATTAACACAACTTTAAAAATTATGAAATAATTTTGATTCCATATACGAACTCTTATGATTTATTTAAATCCAGCTTACATTTTCTTTATGTCCTCGAGATTTGATTTCTTATATGCATCATGAATATGTCGGGGGCTGCTGAAAAGACGAACTACTAAATAGTTATATTCAAAACAGCAGCTCCCTATATATTCATGCAAAGAAAAGCATATATATATATATATATATATACATATATATATATATATATATATATATATATATATATATATATATATATATATATATATATATATATATATATATATATATATATATAAGAAAGCAAATCTTAAAGTTGTGTTAATTTATTTTTTTATATTAGGTATTTAGTCGATATTTTTGTGTCGGGGGTTTTTTAAATTTGTAATTTTATTTTATTATACAGAAAAGAAGACAGTTGATCCTTCACAGCGAGCTCGAACACTTTAGTAAAATATATAACTAATAACTAATTACTTCTTCATGTTCCTAAGTTATGAGTTTATTTGAATTTATTTTGAAGTAACAAATCTACTGGTGTATGTATGGTTTGTTATATATATACATTTTAACCTGGATTGAAGCCTTGACATATTTTCAGATAAAATAAAACATAGCATACCAACGTTTGATATTTTTAAGGCGAGGCACAAAAATCACAAAACACCGTAATAAAAGAAGTGTTAGATACATCCGGTGACATTTGAGCGTATAAAATGGTTTCTGCTAATTAAAAATTAAAAATCAGTACCATTTCATATTAGCATAATAATACTAAATATTTTAAATTTCATACTGCTTTTTTACACGAAAAGAAGAAAAGGTAAAGGTTAAGTCACTATAAACTATATGTAATTTATTAGCTTGATATTAAAAGTTAATTGAACAATCCATAAAAGTGTCACTTGATCCATAACAGAAAATAAAATGATATTAATTTATTAATTTTTTCAATTATACAATATAAATAAGTCACATAAATAATATTTAATAAACTGCATTTAATTAATTAAAAGTTGAATATTAACAGTAATTACTGAAAAAATTTATGTTTTATTAAGAAACTAAAAGAAAGAACTAATATATACTTAACTATAACTTACTTATCCGACAATGTTGCAAGTGACACCTGTTCGTAATACATAAACGGTACTTATTTGTGAATTTCATTATCACGCAACTTAGTAATTCCTTGTTTTCATTTAAATTTATAGGTGTCGTTATTAATTATTAATTACACAAATTAGTGTTAAATATGATATCTAAAATAATGGAGTTATGTGAAGTCATGCATGTACAGGAGTTGGTAGCATAATTTGGTGTCATGATGGCAATGAGCGTGCATCGACATCAAGTAATAATTATAAAATAAATAGATGTAAATGTCTCGTAAAAAATAGTTGTATATATACTAAAATGTAAAACTAAAACAGCTTAGCGACATATTTTCTTATAGCATTTCCAATATAATAACTGTTGCAAGTCACCACTGCAAATATGGTAACGTCACAAAATACCAACTCAAAATCAAATTAACGTGCTAATTTCGTATACATATTCAGAACGCTTAAGTTGGTATTTTGCGTCACATGCTCCAACCAGGTCCCCCCATATGGGGTCGTCCTGTAAAATTCCCGTATTAGTTTATTCCTAGAAAAGTTTTTTCGATTTTGTTTGTCCCCTCCCCGCTCATCAATTTTTTTTCGGACTACTCCCCCTCCCGCTCATCAATTTTGAGACTCGGGTAATTTTTTTTTTCAGATTTCTCCCCCTTGCTCGTCAAAAAATATGTTTTCTTCATTCCCCTCCCTGCAATCAATTTTCATTTTCGAGAAAAAAAAAAGGTGCTTAGATTTCGCGGGGCCCGTCAAGTTCAGTGGTTACGGGGCCCGCAATTTGTTGCGGCGGGGGGCTGGCTGTTGTTCGTGGTATATTGTCATGCGTTGCTTCGAATAACTCGGCTTAAAGGGGTCGGTAGCTCAGTGGGTTCTTCCCAGCAAACACTAGTTTGTATAAAATATGTGAAATATACGTTTTAGTGATATAAACATGGTTTTGGTATAATAATAATAATAATAATTGCCATACCAATGTACCACGTTATGATTTTGCATTTTTATTATACTAACTTTTCACTAAAGGTAGAAACTCTTGATTTAAAAGACATTTTAAATAAACTGGTAATAGAGGCACGTCATATACGTTAAATCGATAATTAGCAAAGACTTCATATTTGTAGTATGTATTGATTATTTGTATACCACTAATAAACATATTTCTTTTACTTCTATTTTGGTAATATCATTAACCTAAATTTTACTACAAGTTTTAGACTTTGGTTCATTAACTATAACAGTCCAGTAAACATCAGAACGTATAAAATTTGTGAAATATATGTTCCAGTGGTTTAAACATGATTTTAGTATAATAATAAGTTCTTATAGTATACCACTTTATGATTTTATGTTTTCATTATATTTATGATCTATTAAATTTTCACTGCAGGTAGAAAATTTTGATTTAAAAGACGTTTTAAATAAACTCTCAATTTATAGGTACGTCACACACGTTAAATTATTAGCACAGAGTCATAAGTTTACTGAATGGGTTAATTATTATTTATATAAAATACGTTTATCATAAACCACTAATAGTCTAAGATCCGGCAGCTTATTTGTGCAAATACCGCGTTCTTTAATAAAATTTGATTTAAATGAAAGATTAATGAAAACATAAATCATTACAGCCGGGTTGCCCAGCAAAATCTAGCCGCAAGTACCCTCAATACATATATTTTTCTCTCATTCCAACTATACGGTTTTTAAGTGAATTATAATATAACTGTTCAGTGGCTCAGTAAACTAAAGCGTTGCCTTACATCGACGACAAGTGTCAGTTTGGCTTCAGGTGGGGCAGAGGCAGTCGAACATGAAACTTGCCAAGTACGCCGACAACACGGCTATGTACACGCACTCGCATAACGTGCAGGCAGCGAGTATGCTGCCCAAAGCAGACATGGTTCATTTCACGGCGTATTACGACAAGTGGAAGATTCGAATCAACGACGAAAAGTAGGAATCATACTCCTTACGCGCCGACTTACAGAGAGCCGCATCCTAAAACCAATCTCAATCAAGGACACCAAATTTCGATTAAACGGTGCGTGAAGTATCTGGGGATGACAAAAGACTGACGAGACTATACGGAAGGTCTACTCCATGCCCGACAGTGTATCCGCTTCTGGCCAGGACTAAGCAGAACCAATAAAAAACTGCTATATAGACGATGATGATTAGACCGGCCTTCACATACGCGGCACCGGTGTGGTGCAGAATCCCGGCCACAACAATGAGAAAACTCCGTGTCCTAGAACACAAATTTATGCGCTTCATCTCTGATTCGGACAGGTACACCTCACTCAGAGATGTGTACGCTCGTTGCTACGACATAACCTCTCTAGCGGACTAGCGGACCCTCAAGAGATATTACAAAAATTCTACGAATTCAAACTTGGCGATAGTCTGTTAACCCGCAACATAACGCAAATCAAACAGCATAATGCAATATTATTTAATCTGAAATATGTGCTTTCATGTACTATATTCAAAATTCTGCTGTTAATTTTAAATCTTGTTTAGATGGGAGTTTTAACCTGTTAACTAATTGTTGTTTAGTTGAACTGGGTCTGCCCCTTCCAGCAATAGATTCACCACGGCACTGCGAGCCGTGGTTATCTGACTGGCTCCGGTCAGACCGGATATCTTAATTTAAATAAAATTCTGTTCTGCGTTGCGTTACGAATCAAGAGATCAGAGTTTCGATCCCTACACACTCTGTATTTTTTCGTTAAAAATTGTATTAATAATTATTGCGAAAAAATATAAGAGTAACTTTTCTACGACTGTTAAAGAAAATGTATGTTTTTTCAAATTTAAGTTAAGAAGTAAACCAAAGTTGTTATTGATTTATAAAAGTACAGTCTCATACAGGAAGATGGCACCAGTGACATCAATTCTAAGTTGCTGATCTACTTTGAATCAATTTTATCAAATACTTTAAATAGGCACATATATGTAAAAGATGGATAGCCTAATCATGGACAAATACTAACCACATTACATGGTACCGGCTTTACAGGTAGTTTATAAAATGTCATATACAATGTTAAAAAAGGTATCCGTGAAGCACTTATTAAGCGCATTTATAAAACATTTTTAAATTGTCATAATTTAACTAATTTTCTACTTACATACAACTTATGAAACGTATTTGTGAAACGTTTATTAAATATCATAATTTAATTACATTTTTAGATATAGTACAAGTACTTATAATTTATAGACGTTGATTTGGGCGGGTACTTGTCACGATAATAAACATTTAAATTTAGCGTTTTTTGACGCAAGAAGTGGTTCGGATTCATCTATAAACTGTAGGGCCCCGTCTCCTTAACTCAGACAAATCTAGGTCTCTTAGACTTAAGAAGGTCGTTGAAGTGACATGAAGGTGATTAAAGCACATTTTAAGCTTGTATACTATAGTGTATTTAATTAACTCTGCCTTAGTTTATTGGTTTAATTAGTGAAAGTTTAATAATTAGGTGAAGCTTAATTAGTGCGTTTCTTAATATTAATATTATTGTGAATAATTTAATTTAAGATTTTGTGTTATAACTTGGAAATCATGTAAACGCGGTAAAACTGACGCCACATCTTAGGATTGATGTGCAACCACCTGATATATTGAAACCACCATAGTTGGAGGTTTTAAAGCAATTGATCCTAATTTATACCTTGGATCTTTTCTTTACTTGTGTAGTCAAAGATATAACCCTTCAAAAGAAATATTTATTATATTTGTCATTTTATATTCGCAGTTAAAATCCCTGATATGAAATTATTTGTTGTATCTCACTAAATTACCAGGGACCCAGTTCTTGTTTGAAATATGGAGTAAATTAGACAATATTTTTATTTTTAAAATATCCATTTAAAATTAAAATTTTATACGATATGACGTGACAATATTTATTAGGTGTTAATAAATGATTTATGACAAAATAATCATCAAGTTCCATTGCGTGGGAAAGGTCCATTCCGCTGAGAATGACTGGGACGTATGCCAAATTATATGTTTGTAGTAGTATTTGCAAAAGCCAATGAGAAAATTCAGTTTTTAATAGTCTTATTATATGACACTTATTATTTTGTTGATCACCATGTTTTGGTTTGCAGTCTAACATTTCTTTGTAAGTATTTATATACATTTTTTCAGTGTTGTCTTTTTATATTTGTAAATAGTGCTAAATTTATATTTCATTAAAAGATCAAATAATTCCTAATTGATGTTTGTATAATTTTAGGTAAAGACATTTCATTAGGTTCTTGCAGAGAGGGCGGCGGCTGCATAAAACCTTATCTCATAAGGTACATGAAACGAAAAAATCTTGTAGGGAAAATAGGGACATTTGCAAAAGGTTAGGAGGATTGGCGATCTACAATTGAATTAAAAGGCTTTTTTCGCGACCGGCTGCGGCGGCTGCAGCATTTTTTAACGTAAACTCTGATTTCATGTAGCGCAAAAACGCTGTGACGTTTGATGCCTTAGAAACGATGGTATTCTGGGTTTAACTATTGCTAAGGAAATACTGAGACACCTTGTACAATTCTTGCTATGTCAGAAACGAAACAATTATATTTGTAAATGTTTACTTATACCAAGGAAAATCTTACACATGTATTTATACTATTTCAATTTGGCATAGTCAGTTTCACAGCATCACGTATATATTTATACAACCGTTGATAATTATGAACAGGAATTATCTCTCTAATTAAGTAAATAACCTTTCCTTTTCTTCATTATTTCACATTGCTTGGTGGTCTTGTAAGTAAATATGATATATTTTCCTTGATACTCAACCTCTTATATTTAGAAATATTTATGGTCCATTTATCAAACTAGATAAAGGTAAATACAAGATAAGCTACATCTGGAATAGACCGGACAGGAAAATGTTGCAAAATATGGAAAATAATTAAATATTTATGATTTATTTTTTATTCAATCAAATTGTGTTGTCAATCTAGAAAGCGTCCGCAACACAACGGATATCCCGCAGATAATGAAATTGAAAAAATTAAATGCGTTTAATTTGTCACTCTTCACTTTTATTGAAGAACATTGGTATTTGCACTATTACGGACTTGTTAATGGGGTAGAATTAAACAAACCAAAATTTATTAATAGAAACCCATCACTTCTATAAAATGTATTAGTTTTTAAATCTTAATGATTTATGCAATAAACTTATTTGTAAACATACTAATGTTTTTTAACCTCCCCACAATAAAATTGTGGGAGGTTACTACAATTAGTCCAAAATCGAAAATTGAGATAACATCGAATCTTTACGTTTTGAGGTCCCAGGAACCCAAAAAAGTTGTTTTTGAAAAATGTCTGTCTGTGTGTGTGTGTGTGTGCGTGTGTGTATGTTTGTTAGCACGATAGCGGCGAAGCCACTAAACGGATTTGGATGAAACTTTGCATGAGGGTTTCTTTAGTGCTCCAGAAGATCTGAAAATGTTTTGGTTGAGATCGGATTACGTTTGTTGCCGTTTTGGCACAAGTTGTTTATTTTATGATTACTTACAATTTGTAATTGAACCATTGAAAAGCAGTAAAAATTCAACGATATATCACACTTGCACTCTTTCGATTTGGTTTCTGTGAAAAAAATTAAAAACCAAATAACACGCTCTATTTTATAGTCTAACCACAGAGTACAGTAACTACACAGAGGCGAAGGCTTTGGCGGTTCCTTTGAATTTTGATGACTCGTTTTCTGTGACCTTGCGTACCAGTTGCGTCTACACACCCTGGTCTACACTGAGAGAAATATGTTATTAATTTATTTCTTTTAATAGGTTAGATTTCTAACCTGCAAAATGCGTTTTATTTTACTGTGACAAACTATTTAGAACTTTATAAACATTACATTGAACTAGATTTTGGTCGAAAGTATGGGAACCAGGCAGAAATTTTAATAATACGCGATTCAAAATAAGCGATACGCCACCTACGGTGCCGATTACGAACTACTTTGTGTGAAATGACAAGTGAAAACTTTCATTTCTTGCTTGTGTCATAATTGCTTTGCGCTGTTTTTATTGCCGATTGGATTCAATTAAAATTGAAAACAATATGAATCAATATTGTTCAGTTCCTCAGTGTTCGTCTTGGGCAAAAAAGAAAACCCAACATTTGTTTCCCGAAGTCGGCAAACCCCGCGTGAAGATGGATAACAGTTTTAGGGGAAGGATTTTGTGGACAGGCTAAAAGCATGGATAATAAAATTAAAATTTGGAAAGACAGTGACAAAATACATAAAGGTTTGTTCATTTCATTTCACAGATGATTATTTTTATCAAGGAGGTATTTATTGTATGTTGAGGTTAAGGTTAAATAGATATTGTCTTATTTTTAGAACAGTAAAAAAAATAAAATCTTGAAAAAAACAGCAGTTCCATCAAGAAATTTACTGTAAGTGATAATGATGCCATTCCTGGACCATCCAATAGGTCTGAACGATTTCAAATAAGGCTTGTGTTGGCAGAAACGGTCCCCAAAACGACCATTCAACGATCAATGTGATTGTGAAGAAAATGAAAATACCCAAGAAGATGAGAGGTTATTGCAAGTACTACAGGCACAACCTGATTATGTTGGACCAAAAAGTTTTTGTGACTTCCAAGTTCAAGTAAATACTTCGGAAGTATTTACGTTGTGTACTCTGTGAACAACAGGTAAGCTGAACTGTTTTACTGGACTTAACAGTTTTAAACTCCTGGACACAATAGTGGAGGTTGTGCAGTCTGTTTTGAGAGACAAAAGAGCTCGTACATTAACAGTAAAAGAGAGAATTGTCTTACTATTTACTAAATTAAAATGTAATTTGTCTTATGTTACACTAGCTCTTCTTTTTGGTATTTCAGCTGAATTATGCAAGATTTTTTTTATTATTTATATCGCTTTAATAAAATCAATTGCTATACATATATTTTCATTGAAATTTATTTATAAAATACCTTTTAAATCACCGAAAATACAAAGATTTGAATGTAAACAAAACACCTGTCACACAGGAATTAAACATAAACATAAACATACACACACCACAGATAATAGACAACCCCCAAATCCAAAGCCAAGGCTGTCCGGAAGGGGGTTACACATTCGGAAAAACGCAGACATACATTCACACCCATCGATGTTGTCAATACCGGGGCTGGGGGTCGAACCCAGAGCGCGGTAGCAAGTCGATCAGCGTATTTGCCACTCAATACGCCTTAACCGATTGAGCTACCGTGCCGGTTCCGATGTCAACCGCACAGGCGCTGCAATCTTAATTTCAGACGCGTATAGCTACGTAATACTTTTGAATTTTAAGAAATATATATTTTTGAGGTTAGCCATGACGTCACGTGCAGATCTCCATTTAAGGATACACTAAAAGAACAGTGTATTTCGAGTTGGATTGAAAAATATTACCATTTGAATTGCTTATAATCGGCGCCTATTTTCAATTGAGTTGTACACTATTTTTTATTTATGAGAATTTTAATTTTCGGTTAATGTTTTCAATATCCCAAAATGAGTGGAAATATTTAGCAGTCTTTTATATGCATGAGGATCAGGTCACTTCTGAGTTTGGTCACATAATTCAGCAGTTTGTCATCTCTTATTTACAACTGATCTAAATTCAGATGTAATCAGGTCAGATCCCCCCTTCCCGATGCTGCTCCACCCCGCATTGGATACTCACTTCTGAACTTTTGGTTAATTAAGTGGTGGGGTAGAAATACCGACGTTTTTGACATTTTTTTTTGTCGAAATTCTAACCTAAAAATATCGAAGAATGAAACGTTACGTACAATCCTACAAACCAAGAATATTCTTGCCTACAAACATATTAATTGTACATAGCAACAAAATTTAGGTGTAACAAATTTTTAGCTTGAATTGTTCTGCTACATAACAAAACATTGATTAACAAGTAATATTCAATTTCTAGCAAGGCATATTTGGGAATAAAGAAAATACCTCACAGTCATCGGAACCTTCTAACTCTGACGATTTTTCATTCAGTGGAGACGAAGAAGAAAGAAGAACCCTAGTACGCAACACTAATTTTGTAGAGACAATAGTTCCACAATATTTGAAGAGCTAAGTGTTATGTGGCATTTTTGAAAATTTTGAGATTTCTACACAGACAACTATTTTAACTTATAATCTATCATTTCAATAAGTTTTTGGGATAATAAACCTTTCCTAAATGCGTTTTAATGTTTGATGAAGGTGTTATGTACATATGGTTTTTATATAATTTAATGGATAAAGGTGTCATGATCACATACCACCTTTATCCATTACTGTGCGATATTAAATTGTTTTAATCCAAAACACTTTGTTTTTAAAGTTATGTTATATTGACATTAATGTGACAAGTTGTGTTAAGTGTTTCTTACTATTATAGTGAAAATGGGCAGTCGTCGTAGTAAACTGATATTACAAATGGCAATGAATAAACGATTTCATGAATCATGTAAGATGTTTATAAATTGGCTGATATTTGGAAATAGTGCTTATAGTGTTTTAATTCATATATTCATTTCGTTCAATTTCGAAATTTTATGAGATGGTACAAGAGTCGAGATGGTACTTGAGTATCTAATTGCTGTAAACACATTTATACCTTTTGGCAATTCAGCAGAAATCAGTCACATAGTGGCAATTTCTTCCCAGGCAAGTTTTAATAATGTTTTAAAAACAAAACATTATCAATATAAAATGCAATAATAAAATACGAATTTACCAAAGTATTCTAGCAATTAGTCTGTAAATCAGAAATACTGGAAAGTGACGTTTTGCGGTGTTGATTTTTGTACAAACATTTTTATGCTGACAAGTAGAAGAGGGCTGGACCGTAGAAATTTTTATGACAAGAGCAAAACTGATATCTGGTATGGCTTCTGCCCACCCAATATTTTGAAAGAGCATTAAATTGTTTAAGGCAAATCTGGCGAATTCCGAAATTCTTGCGGAAAAAATAATAAGTATGATAATTACGCCAATCAAGTCAAAGGTCATTTGGGTTTGTAAGGTTATCGTTTAAGAATTACAGGGTTCGCTATGCTTACATCTATTGGGTTATCTGTGAAAAATTCCTGCCTACCCAATAAAAATGCTGAAATTACGTCCACGGTATTCAAAATTGTTTAATTGAGATCATGAAGTGACTCACATTTTTTCCCAAATGTGATGCTGGAAATAATACTAAAGAATACGAAGAAAATCACAAACTAGCTTTCGAACAACAAAAGCGTGACGGAGCAAAAGTTACAGTAGACAGAACGATTTGCTTTCTTACTTTAGATCTTCAGCAAACCATGCCGCTACCAAAATTAAGTACATCGAAAGCATTTTACCTTCGTCAAATGTGGTTTTACAACCTTGGCATACATACATCGAGGAATACTGAAAAAAAAAACGTTCTTTTTCACATGGACTGAAGATATGGCCAGCCGTGAGAGCCTAGAAATTGCTAGTTGCTTACATACCTTTTCACAAATTTACAATGAATATTTCCAAGAAAATATCGATCACATTATAATATGGCCCGACTCCTGTGGTGGACAAAATAAAAACTTCAATATCATTACACTTTACCAGTCGATGATTTTAAAGAGAGAATTTAAAGTTATCCACCATAAATTTTCGAAGGTGGGACATATTTAGATTCAGACAGAGACTTTGGCAGAGTCGAGACAATTTTAAGGAAACATCAAAACATCTACGTTCCGGACCAGTATCGAGAAATTTTAAAAACTCCCAAAGACGCCATTGTCATAGATAAGAAGAATCATTTCAAGGATATTGATGGAATTGCCTCAAAACTCAATTTGTACAACAGGAAGAAAAACTTGAACAATGAAAAGGTTTATTTTCGCGACGGTATAAAATGGCACCTATGGGTATACTATTACATCACTAGATGAAATGACTCCATTTTACAAAGTCGATATTTTAAAGAAAAGGAATATGCATAAGATAAATTCCGACGGTATTGCTCTAACGGTGTTTAATGAAAACAAGGGCAGCCTAAGTGTAGGAAAACTGGTCAATCTTAAAGAACAATTACCATTCATAAATGAATGGTAAGGCCGTATTATCACAACATACTTGGAAATGACCAAACTGTGGCTCAAAACCGTAGAACTGTCCGACTACTTAAAAATTGTACAATGTTTTAATAATAATAAAATATGTTTAATTTCTTAACACTTTTATTCACTAATTCCTTATTCATTTCAGAGAAACTTACGAACGGATAAAGGTGTTATGTACATTAATTTTTTAAAATTTTCGAAAATAATGACAACTGACAACTTTAGTTATTTGTCTCTGAAAAGTACATCAAATGTCAATATCATCGCAAAATGCAAGCTAATTCACAAATACAAACTTAACACGATAAACGTCAACAGTGTCAAGATAAAAGTGAGGTTGATTGTTAAACAATTAAAAAACGGCTATGAGTATTCAAATTTGGTTTTGGCGGGAACGCTTGCCTTCGCCTCTGTATAGTTACTGTACTCTGTGGTTTAACCTAACGTTCAATAGACTAGTGTGTTAAAGCGTGCAGACTGTATGCTGAGTAATTTTGAGTGTCAAGTGCATCGAGAGATTACAAGTTTTTTCGACGTTCATAAAGCCTACGGAAGGTGGAGAGGCCTTCGTGAACCGCTCACAAGCCCTACAAATATAAGCAATCTCACCGGAATGCTTTCGGTGAGTTTTTTCCAATAGAACTTTAAAAGTGACAGTGACATTATATTTTAAAAATTATTTCCGGTAATTCCGGCATCCCGCCGGAAATTCTTCCGGCAACATAACCTAAAAATAGTGCTACATAATTTAAAAATAATTTAAGACATTGGTACCAACCTAAAATATTTTTTCGAAAACTGTCAAAAACCAAATTCCCCCAGAAAAACATTGAAACCAAAAATTTGACAGCTTACTTCGGTCGAGGCCAGAAGATAAAACAAAATATACCAACTCAAACTTAAACCATCCACCATCTAGCAGGGAAGCTGTCCACCAAGAGTTATATGGTTTTTCCAAAAGATGGCCATCCCTACCACCCATTACCAACGAACGGATTTTTTCGTTTAGTTGTGTTTCCCGTATCAATAATCAAAATTATTAAGTGCTCTTGCCTACGAACTTAGTTTTTATATTGTTGTGTTTATTTTTATATCAATTTTAGGTCAATGTGGACGCATTATAATTTTAACCTAGTTTTTAATCCTACCTACAGAAGAGAGGAGCTACTATTCCACGTTTCTCTTTTTCTCCAAGCCAAACCAGACCTACCCCATCCAGCCTCACACCCGCCTCGGCGGTGTTCACCGCGGTTGTCTGGCTGGGTCTGGGCTAGGATCCGATGAGGCATATATTTGTATTAAAACATTGAATAAAATACTATTCTTGTGCAGACTATAAATTTAACACTCAAGTTCTTAGGTCCAAATCCCACCGAACGTAAGACTTTTTTTCTGTTTTAATATGAAAAAAATATTTTAACTTAATAAATATATTAAATGAGATCGTTCGTATTTTTTAGTGCTCTTTTTGGCTTCAAAGATTCACCGGGTGGGGAGGTTCTAGCCGCTTCCAGTAGCTGCCGATTTTTTTTCTGTAGATGTCAAAAACTTGAGAAACTTTAAATTGGTCGATCGTTAAAAAGTGCGTTTAGTAGTCAGAATAATTTTTTAATAAAATTCTGTTACTGCAGTGATTTTATTAAGTTACTGTTTTCAGTGTGCAATGACAACTTTTCAATTTTAAATGTCACAATTGCTTCATATCTTTAGACAATTTATGTTGTAAAATAAAAAGTTTCTGCTGTTTTCCTTATTATATCCGGTCCTAGTAATCGCATCACAAAAAGTAAAGAAACCAAATTGATCATAATGAAATTTAAAATAAAACTAGGCTTACAAAAAGCTCTCAGATATTTTGTTAACTTGCAAAAAGCATTAAAAAAATTGCCCTTTTTGTCTAATTAGGAAATATAATTTAATCGAATCTCGGCTCCAAGTACTTGTAATACTAGCATTACTTCCACATCCAGTAGAAGTATAGCAACGAAAAAAAATTGAAAATTTTTATTGTTCAAATAGGCTTAGAATGTCTTGAAACGTCGAGATGTTAAGTTTGAGCATTTCCGTCTTAGTGCGGCGGTCGCCTGGCATTTGCGTTCAAAAACCCAATATCGAGGTATAATTTATTGGGACCCTTACCATTTGATTGAGCATGTTTTTTTACATAAGAATCATAATGGACGACTGTCTCCGTTGGTCGACACCTGTGTCATAGCCAGAAAACGTAAAAAAATTGGAAAGTTTAATTTTAACATTTAACTTCATATAGCTTCAAAAATATTTGAGACAGAAACCTGAACTTTTACAGGTTTATAGAAAAAACATTTCTATTTAATTTTATATATAATTTTTTACACAGATAAAAAAGTTTACCTTTAAAAATTAACGTTATTTTAGGAATTGCATAAATGTTTAAATATTTTATTATCTTTAACCTACCGTAATTCGCTTATAAAAAGAGGTACATAAATGATTTTGTATTCAAAAACTGACAAATTTTATAGGCTTTATTTTGTCTTGATTAATAATGGGTGTATTTTTAAAAATAAAGAAGATACGGCCGTTCAAACACAGCGAGGCACGGTACGGCGGCAGAGCCACGAGGCTTCCCCCCTCAGTCCGATCGCACTACTCGTCATCAAACTAGACGCGTTCGCAGTGAAAATGTCGCCCTAAATATAATAGATTTTTAATTTTAGATTGGGATTGAATGATAATTTATTACAAATAAAACAATAAGCTTATTTTAGAAGGCAATCATAGACTTAATTTCAACATACTTTTGTAATTTTCGTTTAGTACCTACCTACCTTTGAACCTTGATTGGGGTTCTAAAAAAAGAGCTTTATGAATGTTTAAAATGATTTAATTATTTAATAAAGCTTATTCTGGTATATTATCTTCTTTCTGTTCTTCTGAAAAGTTGGTAATATTGTTACAATTCATATTACATTTACATTCGATCGAACAAAGCATTCCCTCATTTTTACAGGCACATTTATTACTGTTGCAATTCTTTTCATTACAAAAAAGACTTATAATTTTTCTAATTTCCTGTGGAATTGAGGCCTTGGTATAGTCCAATCAATGAATGCCCAAAAGGGGATTGTAGAGAACATTTAGGAGGGGAGAATTTTCCTCTTCAGGGATGTGTTGGGGGTAGTTAGGAGGTAAAAATATTAAAAGTCCCCGCCGCTTCGGGGGGGGGGGGGGGGGGGTTGCAAAGGTTCCCTTTTTCGATTTTTCGCTTATAACTCGGAAACGATGCGTCGCATGGAAAAAGGTAATCTATGCAAAATTAAACGTAATTAAATTTTCCACAAGAATGTTTATATTCATTTTCTTCCTATGTGTTATAGTTTATGAGATACTCGCCAGCGAAAATCGATGATTAATAAAAAAAACAATTATGTACCTTGAATATTTCTATCAAAGCGGTTTACCGTGGTTGCTAATAAATCACAGTCACAAAACAATCTTTATTTTACAACACTCAACGTATTTACTAACGTAATATTTTGTAGAAATCTATACACTTCCTTAAATATGCAGTGTGACTCACTTAAAATGAAGATACCCTTATAACTTTTTTTATTCTGTTTCCGATTTGAATCAAATTTTAGTCAAATATAGAACAAATTAGAATCTACTTATGACCAGAAAAACATTTGGCTACTACAAGGGCAAAGCCACCTGCGGTACCAAAATATGTTGAAAAAAGTAAAACAATTTGAATGTTAGAAATTCTAAAAAATGCATCCGATCGGCGCCACAAACGTACATACACCAAAATTTGATTTGGTTATTGATGGGGGATTTCTCATACATAAGCTCATCTGGCAAAGGGAATCCTCTGTTTCTGCAATTTGTGGTGGCTACTTGAAATTCGTAAAGACCCACCAATGCGATTTTTATTCTTTTTTATCATATTTTGGTACCGCAGGTGGCTTTACCTTTATAGCAGGTGAATGATTTTCTGCTCATAAGCAGATCCTAATTTGTTCTATAGTTGAGTAAAATTTGATTCAAATCGGAAACAAAATGAAAAAGTTATAAGGGTATCTTCATTTTAAGTGAGTCACACCGTATATTTAAGAAAATATATAGACTTCCACAAAATATTACGTTAGGTAGTAAATACGTCGAGTGTTGTAAAATAAAGATTGTTTTCTGACTGTGATTTATTAGCAGACCGCTTTGATAGAAATATTCAAGGTACATTGATTTTTTTTATTAATCATCGATTTTCGCTGGCTAGTATCTCGTAAACTATAACACATAGGAAGAAAATGAATATAAACATTCTTGTGGGAAATTTAATTACGTTTAATTTTGCATAGATTACCTTTTTTCCATTCGACGCATCGTTTCCGAGTTATAAGCGAAGAATCGAAGAAAGGAACATTTCTACCCCCTTCTCCCTCTGAAACGGCGGGGCTAGGGGCGGAGACTTTTAGTATGTTTACCTACTAACTACCCCTAACACATCCCTGAAGAGAAAAATTCTCCCCTCCTAAATGTTCTCTACAACTCTCATTGACTGGACTAGTAGCGAATTTGGGGATTAAAGTATCATTTTCGCAGACCCAGCCATAGTTATTGGGATCTGGCTTTTCCACTATGCCAACATGACTCATTATCCAGAGGCGTACTTGGTAATAGCATCTGAAAGGGTAAATAGGAATATGTACTAGTATGTGCTAGTGCTGCAACTCGGATCATTTGTAACATTTTGCTTGGATACAATTGTTGTTACTGCAAAATGATTTACTGCAACTTAAGTGAAATTTAAAATTTTCAGGTTTTCCACGTATTTGACTTTGTTGTGATAATATTCGTAAGATAACATTGTCTTTTCTGATTTCTGCTGCCGAAAAAATCGTAGCGAAGCCCTGAAGTGTTGGGTTCTTAACACCCGTGTATTCGGTTATGGTTTTACAGCAAAAAATACAGGTATCTTTATTCATCGTAATTCTGCAAATTTTACAACACGTTAGATTTGGTACACCAAAAACCTACAAATAATTACCTACTACCTTTTAAAACTCCAAGTAAACATAAGACTGTCAACATACACAAAAGTAAAACTTATTTCTCTTCAAAATCGCATAAAACACCACACAGTAAATTATAAAACACGCATACACATAAACTAAACAACACAAATCGTAAACAAATACTGTACTGTATATAGCTCGTCGCGGGTTGAGCGGGCAAGAGGGAGTGTTGCGGCTCTGCCGCCGCTCCACGTTTCGTCGTGAATAGAGCTCTGTATCTCCTTTATTTTTAAATATAGACCCATTATTAATGGAGACAAATTAAAGCCCATAAAATTTGCCAGTTTTTGAACAGTATAAAATTGAATTTCCTCTGTTTATAACCGACTTATAGCAAGTTTAATATAACAAAAACATTAAATATTTGCGCAATTCCTAAAATAACATTAATTTTTGAAGGTTACTTTTTATATTTTTGCAGCAAATTATACATAAATTTGAAGAGCAATGTTCTGCCTTTTAAACTTAAAAAAAAACATTTCCTTATCTTCCTTGCTTTCAAAGTTATATAGAGTTAAACTTCAAAATTCATATTTTCAGTTTTTTTAAGTTTTCGGCCAATAAAATAGGACACGACCACCATACAGTCGTCCAGTTAATTTTGTGTATAAACTGACCTAATAAACAAATCTGTAAAGGTCTCATAAAATTATACCGCAATATTGGGTTCGCCTTTAAAACGACGACTTTCGAGGACTCGACCGCCGCTCTATCTGTCTGTAACATTTTTGTGCGCACGATTACTCTGAAACCGTGAAAGACATTGACTTGAAACCTCGTACATTTATCGCTACCTCACTATTACATAATTCTATGTAATAATATTTTGAAATATTTTACTAATTTTGTAACATGGTTCTACGTTAGTAATGAAGTTTGCAAACAAGTCAAAGTGGCCGTACCAATAATTAAGTGTCAGAAAAAAATATTGTCTTATAATAATAATGTCAAACATACTGTGCAGGAAAACTAGAACGTTTGAAACACTTTCTGTCCAAATGCCGCGCTGTATTTAGTACAAAGAACCTTGTAAGAGTGGAGTAGCGATATGTATTTTAACGAGATCTGGAACTAGATTATATTTTGATTTTATTCCGTTGAAAGGGTAAATAGGTGAATCAAGCAAGTAAGAGTCTTATGGGTCTTTGGGGTAGGCGATTTCAAATATTACATTATTAAAGTCCCATAAACAAATATTTCCATATACAATTTTTTTTTTCGATGTGAGATACTTGGGTAGAAAATCTGGGTGTGGAAGTAATGATTCCTTTGCGCAGCGTTTTTTTTTAATGTCAGTTTTTTCATAATTTGTTTACCGTTTTTGGTTTCATAAAAATCCATAGCTATTTGAATTTTTTTTTTTAACTATTTAACGTCGGCCTATTTCCGCTACCAGGGCCTATCACCGACGCCAGGAGATGAGCTACCTCCAACCTGGAAATTTTGCCGAACCTCTTCCCTTAAGAAGAGTAGGGATCTTTTACTTGCCTAACATTTAATAGACAAGGGACTGCCTGCTTTACATCCCCTCCGAAGGATGGTATATCCACTACGTAATCCTCGTCTGAAATTACGTAACTTCCGCGTATACACTGATATACAAGCCGTTAGAAGGTGGGACGAGAACGCTGTATTTCCCAAGATGGGACCCCATCCAAGTACTAACCGCGCTCGACGTTGCTTCAACGTAATATCGACTGATATTCACATTGAAGTCGCCTCTACGCTCGCCCCTGCTATTTGAATTTATTTGTAACTACAATTATGTAATTAAAAGAGTTACCCACGGCTTTTTTAACACATTAAACGTATCCAGCAAACACAATATGTCTGGCAACACAATGGGCCATCACAGTTATTATTGGCATTGTGTTGGCAATTTTTGCCGATATTTAGAAACTGAATATAAAATCTTGTCTAACCATTATAATGTCCGTGTTGTAATGGTCTCATGTGTATAAAATATCCTTTCTGTTATTGGGTAGTTGGAATTATTTTAACGATGCTGGTACATTAAATAATTAAAAACACTTTTTTGCCTCTGACAAATTAACGTTTCTTAAGTGATGTCAAAAATCGTTTTTATTATTTCGCAATTTTGCCACCAATTACACATTGTTGGCCTGATGAATAGTACCCAATATACAGTAAATGTAGCAATGGGCTAATACTTTATCGGTGTAAACATAATATTTGTTAATACAGCAAATACGTGTATAAAGTGGTATACTTTGCATTATTACGTGTTGAATCCTCGTGTTTAAGTTTCCCGCATTTCTGAAATCTCTGGAAGCGCTGCTGTGTGGTCATGTAGTAGAAACTTTCGAACCGATGTGAAACATTTGACATTTGTTTGGGTGGAAGATGGAACGCAGTTATAAATTTTATTCTTCATAATCTTCATTTCAATTTTCTTAGTTGAAATAGGTGTTGTCTTGTGGAACTGTGTGTGCAGTAAATAAAAAGTTTATCATGATACAGGCAACGTTGCAAAGTATTAATAGGAAATATCGCCACAACAGCTCTTTGGATGCAAGAAAAAATGAGGCATATGCACTATAGCAAGTACTGGAATTTGGGAGGTCCCCGCACTTGTATGTACTATCCTAAAATATGGGGATTGTAGATGTAATTAAAGCTGAAATTGATTGGAGACTAGCTTTAAAAATTCCAATTTATAGTAATCAATGAAAAATCTTACATGGCCGATTTTAAAGAAATTATGAGTGGTTTCCCGTAAATTATCATGTAAAATGCCACTATAAAATTCTCCAATAAATATCAGCCTTAATTATATAATTAAGCAATCCCCTCTTATTTGGGAACAGCGTATGGGCAGGGTCCTGAAGCCTCTCCAATTCTAGTAGCCACCACTACATATATTGTTATGGCAAAGCAATCATACTTTTCATTCATGTGATGTAAAAGACGTGTTAAGAAAGCACTGCCCAGGCATGATTAGAAAAGCGTTCCGTGGCCAAGCGATGGCCGGTATTGCACTTCATTCATTAATTTAGCGTTTCTTGCCAGTACTCTACCAATGATGAAGTAAAGGCATGTAGGCAGTTTATTAGCAATGGGCCAATCATTGGTGTTTGCTGGGTAGTGTACGTAGCGCCCTCTAAGAAATTATGACCAAAATTGAAAATGTCTTATTACCTCCCACCTCAAATAACTCCCACTCATCAATTTTCAAAAGAAAATTTTAAAAACTACAAAGGAAAATAAAACATTAAATTTTAACACTCTGTTAATATTTTGGCTCCTACTATCCACAGTTAAGCGTTGTACGTACATCATTACTTATGAATCATCATCATCATCAGTAGTACTACAGCCTGCAGCCTTAGTGGGCCTCGACTTTCCCTAGTGTTTTCCGCCATTGGTCTCTATGCCTTGCCAGTCTCTGCCAGTTAGGTGCACCAATTTTACTTGTGTCTTCATCCACTCAATCCTTCCATCATAATTTAGGTCTGCCACTTCTTCGTGTTCCTCCTTACTCAGAGTTCGTAGATTAGAGTTGAAAACATAAGAATGAATAAATAAATACGTCGATGTAAAGATGAAGATGAAAAAATACCTATTATGACTTCTCGAAAAATCCATCCCGTTTTTCTTAATAAAAATGCACGTCAATGACTGAAATAAATTTTGTTTAGAAGTCTTTGACAGCGATACAAATTTGGTTGAAATTGAATGACTAATAACTTAGCTACGAAGGTGTTACCGTGCAAAGTGGGACACATTGTATGTTGAATTTTGAATTTTTGTTGAATTTTTCCATTTTATTTAAAGCAAAGTGAAATTAATGGCCAACACATGTCTTGATAGAACTAACGTATTGTTTATTTTAAATGACATACTTTTTTCCATTTTGCTAATTTGATAGATTTGTAAACATAGAGTAAATAGCACAAACAGTTTGTAAGATAAATACTATGTTTTATATATTATCATTGAAAAGAATTTTTTGAAAACTGTCATTAAAAGTTGCCTTTTACATGATATTTGTTAAATGTCAAAACGACAGTTTTTATCTTTATCTGGATAATTCTTACCAGCATAGGCTAGGTTACTCATACATTGAGGAGTTTTGTTGTATTTGTTTGTATCAATGAGTTGTGTTTAATTATTTAAATCCAATGTGACAAAGGAAAACTCACCTAAACAGTCCTGAGGTCAATAAATTGTGACGAAACATCGACTATTTAAAAAAGTTTTTTCCTAACACCTTTCTGGTCTATACCCGTCAACCGTTACCAGCATTAAAGCACAGACCATCAACCACTAATACAAATTATTATTGTTATTATTGATATTAAACCGTTCTCAGTTATAATTTGATTTATTATGTTATACTTGTTACTCAGAATAGATTTCCTTACTTTTTTACTTTGTCAGTTATTGATGACCTATTTATCTGATAAATTTTGTATCCCAAATTAGATTAGACTGCCTGAAATTCTTTTACAGAATGAATGAGAGAAAATAAATTTCAATTGCAAGCACCTTCACCTGTTCTTAACTAATTGCATAGTAAATTGTAATGGGTTACTTTACCCAATAGAAACGTCAGATATAACCATTACTAAAATTAATTCCAAATAATAAATAATTCCAATTAAATTTAAAGTGGCTTTTAATTTATTAAACGTGTATTTATTAGATTGTTAAATCGATTATCAGAAATTATTTATCAAAGAATACGATCACTTTTTAAGAGGAGACTACAAGCTATAAAATACCTTTTTCTTGTTACAATTTGATTTGGAACTTAGTTACCGATAATAAAATCTTATTAAAAAATAATAAAACATTTGTATTTTATTTTTCATTGCAAGAAAATTTAATTTTACTGTACACAAGAATAATAATTTTGGAAAGAATCGATGCCCATTAGATTTAATTAATGTAAAAATTGTTGCCTAAGTAATGAATCGCTATTTCCACGTCCAGATTTCCTATCCAAGTATCTTCCTATCCAAGTCCTCCACTGACAACCTCACCCCATTATTAAAGGGAGCGGTAGTAGGGTGGCTCAGGCTAAATAAAATTTTCAGGCCTTTGGGTTATTAGGCCAGGCTAGATAAGTGTCAGAATTAAAAAAAAATATATATAAGTCGTTACAGCAAACTGATAGCAGAATATTTTAGAACATATCATAACTAAAGAAGGAAAAATATTCCGAACCACCTGCGATTTTTTGGGGTGAAATGGGAAGGTTTTTTTTGCGATTTTTGGCTAAACTACGCATTCTATCGAAAAAAGTTAAATATAAAAGTTGTAGGTAATAAAGATATCTACAACTTTTGTGGAGAGCACTTTTATCCTAACCTCAATATTTTTCGAGAAATACGCAAAAAACCGTTTTTGCGGCTTTTTATTTTTTTCTTCCACAAAAATAATTCGATTTAGCTCAAACTTGGTGAAAGTATACCTAGTGTCCCACTATTTTTTTTGACTAAAATATTTAACGAACATTTTGAAGTTGTTCAGAATTCGTTCACTAACACAATGATATGAAATTTTTTTCTCCACGAGCGATATTTACGGTTTTAGAAATGTAATTAATTAATTAAAGTAATTTAGCTGTAATTAATCATTAATTATTTTACTTATTGTTTGTAGCATACATTGATATTATAAAATTATATTAATTTTAATAAATAATAACAAATTTTTGACAATAATTATAAAACATACAACGAAGAAAGGCATTTTTTCGGATTTTTCGATTTTCCGGCAATTTTTTCCTTTGCAATATATATATTTTTTATTTATTCAAAGTAGAAGTAAAAACAAAAAAATGAGCCCTGTCCGAACTCTGTCGGACAAGTACTTTTATGAGGCATAGCAGTTGAAAATTTCACTTTTTTTTTTAAATTGAATTAAACAACAACCGTTAAATATTTTGTTCCAAGAAAAAATAGTGCTTACGGGGTTCACCACTTTCACCAAGTTTGAGCTAAATCGAATTATTTTTGTGGAAGAAAAAATAAAAAACCGAAAAAACGGTTTTTTGGGTATTTCTCGAAAAATTTTGAGGTTAGGATAAAATTGCTTTCTACAAAAGTTGTTTATTTCCTATAACTTTTGCATTTAACTTTTTTCGATAGGATGCGTAGCTTAGCCAGAAATCGCAAGAAACCGTTTTTCACCCCTAAAAATCCACCCAATTTCACCCCAGAAAATCGCAGGTGGTTCGTATTATTTTTCCTTCCTTATTTATGATATGTTCTACAATATTCCACTATCAGTTTGCTGCAAAGAATTATGTTGTTTTCCAACTCTTATCTAGTCTGGTCTACTTGTACACGTATTAAATCACAATTTTATTTTTTTGCCCCCTTTAATAATGAGGTCGAGGTGGTAATGGGGGTGATAGTAGGAGTGGCTTCTGCTAAAAAATTTAGAGACCTAAAGGCCAAATCACAATTTTACGGAGTCTTACTTGCTTGCATTACCTATTTAGTAGTAAATATTACTAAATAGGTAATGCCCCCCAACCCTTCAGCGGAATAAGATCAAACTATAATCTACTTCCAGATTTCGTTGTAATATAGAGCTATGCCAAATGTCAAGTCAATATCATAAAGCGTTTCAGAGTAATCATGCGCACAAAAGAAGCTACAGACAGACAGACCAATAGACTAACATTTTTTTTTAATCTTTGCTATACTTTCACGATGTGGAAATAATGAAAACACCAGCCGTTTCTTTATTTTCGTTGAGATACAGTTTCAAGATATTTTCTCAAATTTAACGACGACCTGCAAAATACTTAATTTATTTCATGCTCTATAAAAGAAAACCGCTGCCCAAAGAATCACTACTTCCACATCCAGTCTCTCACAACGAAAAAAATTTTGATACTGTATTTGCACTCCACTATGTGAAAATATTTTGTATGGAACTTTTATAATATAATATTTGAAATCATCGACCCCAAAAACCCATAAAACGATATGCCATATCGATAGTGCGGATGGAGTTGGTGGTAGGGGGTGGTAGTGGTTTTGGTAAGAATAAGAAAATTATTCAGGCACTTGGTTCTTGTGCACACACTAAATTACAATTTTATTTTTTTCACTTCTTTAATAATGGAATGAGGGTCGTAATGGGGGTGGCTAATGGCAAAAAAAAAATTGAGACGTTAGTTTCTCTCATATATACTAAATACCAATTTTATGGACTCTTACTTGCTAGATTTACCTATTTACCCTCATTTACGTCAATTTACCCCCCAACCCTTCAACGGAATAAGATCAAAATAGAATCTAATTCCAGATCTTATTAAAATACATACATGTACCAAATTTCATCTCGACGTTTCATGACATTCTAAGCCTAGTTGAACAGTAAAAATTTCCCAATATTACTATACTTCCACTGGATGTAGAAGTAAAATATATATTTTTGGAAAATAAAAGGGTTTATTACATTCGATTACAAGTTATATGTATTAGGACCGATCCCTGTTCTTCCTCCTTCTATAATGGCGGAAATACAATTTTAAAAATATTGTAAATATAAACACATTTGATCTATGTTATTTCGTAACTAGTTAAGAAAAGGATTGCTAGGTTCATAAATCTGCACCCGGAGATTCTATAAAAAATGTTCGTCCTTATATAAGAAAAACTGAAATAATCATCACAATTATCTAGAGAGCAATGTTAACGAATGAAAAATACAAGAACAAACAATTTGAGAATCAGTATGTCAGTCATGCTTTGTAATGTAGCAAGTGCGGAGAAAAAAGCAGCACCACCACTCATGCAGCGACAATCCTGTCAATCCTTCTCAAGACAATTACACAACGCAGCTTGTCCAGCCTACGGAGTTGACGTACACTGGTCAAAAAATTTTAAGTAACCTGACTTTATAAGACGCTGTTCATATTTTCATTCATCATTTCAAGAGGAAGTTGTCTCTTTCATATTAGTAAATAAGTTATTTAATTTTGTAATGTAAAGAGTGTAAATTGACTGATTAAATCCCAAACGCTTTGCTATGAAATATATCTATAATAAATTGTCCAATTTATAAGAGCAACAACTTTTAGCAACATAGCCTAAGAAAAAAGTTATAGGTAAAATTTAAAAGCAGATTGGTAGTTGCGGAGATTATTTCACTCATTAACGCGCTAGCCAATGAGAGTCCGTTTTTTCACAATATTGCACGTCATTATTAGTGGTAATCTAATCTAAATCGGCTTTTGACAGTACCAACATGAAAAAGAATTATCATTCTAATTTTTTGTGTCGCCTCGTCGACAAATATTGCGAACATTTTTTAACATATTTGTCATGTTTTGTTTCGTGAAATGTTTTCCTCAAATAGGTTCACTATTGCTTTTAAATTTTATCTAAACATTTTTCTCTAGCTTATTGCTTATTATTAACACGACAACAACAACCATCAGTTTCAAAGCGAAGCCTGTCTGAAATATATAGGCTATAACCCTTGCCTATCTGTAACTATTTTAATTTCCCTACTTTTCAATCAGGTAACAATTATATACAAAGATTGTACTTAATATAGCTCATACAGTAAAAACTCAAGTACAGCTTTCAATGGCTCAATAACGCAGTTACAAAATAATGATCACTGGCAGCATCTAAAATTAAATGCCTACGAGGTAAGAAAATCATTTATTACAAATGTACAAGTAAACACATTCGCTCTGGAAACAAACTAAAAATGTACTGACATACGGTAAACAATCAAAAAGTAACTCGTTGAATCAAAGCTGTGCATTAAACATTACAATTTGTTGTATTTAAAGTTCTCTCTTCCTAACAAAGCAAATCGCAACTCAATTTTTATACTTCTAGCGCTCCATTTCAATTTCTAATCTCTGGAACCACGAATGCATAATATATATGGGCGGGACATCGGCAAAAAAGTAGTACTCTTTCGATCGTTCTTCGTCATATTACACCTCAGAAACTCCTGAGAGGTATTTTGCCAGTCTATATATTATAATATCTATGGTTTCAACTCGTTTTATTTACTACTTGCCATAGAAACCGTCACTAGTTTCTACTGCATTTGTTTCATATTTATTGTTTTGACAATATGATACGGTTTGGAAATATTTCTTTATATCAAATTAATGAGGAAATTGAAAATAAGTCAGTAAACTGTAAAAAGTGACAAGAAAACGTTTGAAGGCAATTAATTACAAAACATAATATTGAAGATGTATCTACTTAATGAATTATTTATTCGTGAAATATTCTCCAAAAATACCACTCGTGCTTTTCAATTTTCTCTAAAAATGTTTGCTCAAGCGAAGTTGCCAAAAGGTAATATAACTCGTGTAAATTGGCAGTTTATTATAAAAGATTAAATCCCTCTCGCTAAAGCGTTCGGGATTTAATCAGATAATAAACTAGCTCTTTATATTACCAGACAATATAAATTTTCGATAAAATTTTAAGCAGTACCTAGTGATATTACATACGATAAAACTGTACTTAATGTTCCACAGCGGTAAAACTTCATGTTGGTGTTCTGTCAGTGCTAGATCAAGTCGATCTAGCTGATTTGTCACGAATGAGAACATGTGATTGGTGAAATGATCTCAAAAAAATGTTTCATTGACCACCATATGACAAGTGAAATAGTCGAACTAAAACATTAAAAATATACTGAATAGCTAGCATGTCTAGAGAATACTCTATTTTCCTCTTTGTGTAGTAGAATTTCTCTTTTACTTTTTTGAAAAGATTAGTTTCTAAAGCAAATAAGCAAATTGACACTATTTACATAGATTTTTCAGCTATTCGATAGCCTGGGTTATGGTATTCTATTAAAGAAAATGAGTAAATTTGAGTTCTCAGTGGCGCAACTAGGTATTTTCTCTTTATATCTAGAGAATAGATTATCACTATGTGAAATACCCCGATTTCAGGTTGTTTGATGTCGTGGCCCAGGAATCCATACTGGACCCGCTTATGTTTGTTGTAAATGATACTGTAAATGATCTTAATGTAGAGAGCCTTTTATATGCCGATGACTTGAAAATTTATTGTGTAATAGAAAGCGAACAACATTGCGAAAAACGTATGAATAATCTAAACATGGTTAACGACCAGTGCTTATCTAATCACTTGCCTCTTCAACACATTTAAATGTGACAAATTCACTTTTCTAAAATGCGTAGTCCTATTGAATAAAATTGTCATATAAACGGTCAGTTATTATAGAGACCTGATACAGTAGAAGATCTTGAAGCTATCCTTGATAAATGCTTAGTTTTATAGACCATATTGATCTCACCATAGCATTACCGTTAAAAATCTTGTGTTTTGTAATGAGAAACTGTAAGCGGTTTAGCAATATTAGTATTATGAAGTTGGCGATACCTGGGTATTCGCAAAATGTTTTAAATATTTTACATGTCAAATCTGGAAAATAAAAGGATAATTCACTCAATAATTTTCCTTTATAAAATTATGCATAATAGTGGAAGACCAGACCCTCTGAATTCGACACCCTCTATACAACTCGCGAACACCCACCTAAAAAATAGGTAATCTGATGTAAAATAACCCGCTAAACTTGATTTTTGAATTCGCCCATTGATTTGAGATTGCCAAAATGACCAAATTGGCAATTTTCTAAAAAAAATAAAAGTTATGTGTTATTTTTTGTTTTTCATATAACACGTCATATATTTTTTATTTTACTTCAGAATTTTTTAATTTTTTTACATAATATTCTCTAACTATTCTTTGATATGTTGGAAGTAAAAAACTTTACCTAAAAAATAATTAGTTGGCAAAAAAAAAATAACAACTTTTCTTTGACGCAAAATCTTTAAAATTTGCAGAGTAAAATGTCCGATCGAGGTATCTTTTTTATTTTTAAAGTTAGGTGCCTACTATAATCGAAGAAAATGTTCCGAATGAACTAAATAAAATCTTTTATAAGAAGTTTTTTTTGAAATTTTGCTCCCTTATCGAAATATTCATTAATTGTTTCAGCGTCCGAACGAATGCGCGCTACTATGAATCGGCCGCAATCGCATCTAGAGCTAAACGCAGACACGTGCCGGGTGATTATTATTTTCCAGTATCCATTTATGTTAAGTTGAAAGTGCTTTTTGTCTCAGCTTATATTTAGTGCGTTATAAACACATAGTTTGGCATAATAAATTATAATTACTCGGATAGGAAATCAAAGGAAACAAGCTAAAAACGTACTCTTCGCCTGTTAACTGGATTTTTATATAATTGTTATACATTCAATAGGATACTTTTCGCAGTTTTTTGTAAATAATGTTACTTTTAGACATTTTTAATTTTATAGTACGATCTTAGTTGGTAAAAGACTTGGTAAAAAAACTATACCAAACCCCATTTGGGTTTCGATTCCGAGTCAAAAGAACTACACCACCACCTTACACGTAGAAGAAATTTTACTTCCACGTCCAGTGGAAGTATAGTAACGACAAAAAGATTTTTAAAAATTTTTATTGTCCAAATAGGCTTAAAATGTCATGAAACGTCGAGATTTTAAGTTTGAGCGAAAAAAAAATTTCTGTCTGTCTGTCGGTCTGTCTGTAACTTTTTTTTGTGCGCACGTTTACTCTGAAACCGTTTAAGATATTGACTTAAAATTTGGTACACATATGTACTTTAACGAGATCTAGAACTAGATTATATTTTCATCTTGTTCCGTCGAAGGGTTGGGGTGTAAATTGTGGTAAATTTGGGGTAAATGGGTAAATCAAGCAGGTAAGAGTCCACGAAATTGGTATTTAGTATATACAAGAGAAGCTAAGGTCTCAAAAAAAAAATTTTGGCATTAGCCACCCCCACCCCCTTATTAAAGGGGATGAAAAAATATTGTGATTTAGTGTATGTCCAGGAACCAGAAACCTCAAAATATTTTTTTACTTCATTCACCCCCCACTACCACCCCCCTATCACCACCACCACCCCACTACCGATGTGGGGTATCGTTTTATGGGTTTTTGGGGTAGAAGATTTCAAATATTATATTATTAAAGTTCCATAAACAATTATTTTCACATACAAAGTTTTTTCGTTGTGAGTGACTTGGATAGAGAATCTGGATGTGGAAGTAGTGATTCCTTGGGCGGCGGTTTTATATTATAAGACACGAGCTATAAAATCATATTTTCACGGTTGTATATTACATTATGAAATGTATATTTGTAAAATATATAAATAATTAGAAATATTAAAATGAAATATTTCACCAGATTTCTATTCAATTACAAAAACATAAAAATTAAAAAAAAAAATTTTCAACAGTAAAATCACGAGTTTTTTTTATCGGATAAATTTCTCTTTGTAACGAAATAATTTTGCCAATCAGTGCTTTTATGAGAAAAACTGACATGAAAAAATCGCGAGACCGGAGATCGAGCGATTTTGTCAAATGTCAGTTTTTCGAGCAAAATTACTGATTGACAAAATATTGAGTTAAAAAGAAATTTATCCATAAAAGAAAAGCTCGAGTGATTTTTGGCAAGATAAATTAACGACAATATGTGAACGAACAACAATTAAAAATAATTATAATTTTCTCAAAACGACTCATATCGTACAGTATAATTTCCACAAGACTTAAAAATTATAGCCGACAGTACAGATTTTAAAATGACGTGCGACTACTAGATATACTCTGCTTTTGAGGAACAGGTATTTTTATCGTGATAAGAAACGATGCACCTTTTTTATCGCTGTCAAAGTGACAAAATGTGACTGTCAAAGTGACAAAATGTGACTGTCAAATAGACTTTTTTATATAGGAGTTAATTTATCAAATTTAAATCATTAAGTAATAACATTTTTATTTATCGATCGATTTTGTTCAAATAGGGTTCTTCTTCTAGCTAACACTAATTTACTATCCAAATTTCAGTACAATCGGAATTTTCTTTCTTCAGTTATCGTGCTTACAAGAAACGTGACGGACGGACAGACAGACGGACATTTTGAAAGTTGTTCAGAATTCGTTCACTAACACAATGGTATGAAAATTTTTTGTCTGCGAGCGATATTTACGGCTTTAAAAATGTACCGATCAAATTCAAAATCCGATGACATTTCTAAAACAATATTTAGAACAGAAAAATTTATTTTTATCACTAAATCCAGTTTACCATGCACAATGTAGAAGATCGTATACCCGAACTGCTTATAAAAGAAAATCAGAAATTGTAAATCCTAGTACAGAGAATACAAGTAAAAAGGGCATTTCTGCAATGTGCTATTTACAAGACAGTCTACCAAATTAAGCCCAGAATTCCAAATGTTTTAGATTTTGGATGGTACCTAAAGGAGGAAATCTTATTTCCAAAGATGATTTCAAAAAGCCCAAAACCCAATTTTATTGAGTTAACTCCGTTTTGTAAATGTAAATTATATAACTGTACTACAAGCTGCAAGTGTAGCAAAGCAAACGCGCAATGTAACATAAGTTGTTTATGCGAAGGAAAATGTAATCTTTAGTACCCACTTGCTGTTATAATTAATGAAAATATATTTTTTAATGTGTATGTTTCGAGATTATCTACATAATTTTATAACATTTAATTGCAAATAGAAACTAAATAATCCGTAGACTCACTTGATCGCTTAAACGACACCACAGATGGGCGACGTTAACAGAAGTTATGCTTTAAATTAATGCGGACGAGTTGCGCGGTCGCTTCCAACAGCGTCATCTCGTTACATGAGCCGAATTTCCAAAAAATATCCTTATAAAAAAGTTTGTTTAAAGTATATGGAACATTTTTCTCGTTTATACTATAACTCTCTCTTTAAAAATAAAAAAGTTACCTCGATCGGGTATTTTTCAACGCAAATTATAAAAAACCGCGACAATAGAGGGTAATTATATATTTTTTAGGCACTATATTATTAGTTACACTATATTCTTTGCCGTCAGCCTGTCCAAGAATATTGGAGGGATAATGTGTAAAATATTGGTCAAAATCGGAATTAAAATAAAAAAGATATGATGTGTTATGTGCAAAACAAAAATTAACACATAATTTTAAAATTTTTCGAAAAATTTGCGAATTGACCGATTTGGCAATCTCAAATTAATGGGCGAACTCAAAAATCAAATCCAGAAGGTCATTTTACATAATATCACCTGTTTTTTAGGTGGGTGTTCGCGAGTTGTATAGACTACTTTTAAAATGCTTCCTACAGATTGGCTGCTCTCCGACTATAACCTGTTTGTTGGCCCTCATATTTTGGAGCGACTGAATTTTCATACACTTCATATAACAAATCGGAACTGCGAAAAAATGTTTCTTCCTACTTCTCGACCTAGTTTAATAAAATATTCTCCTTTATATTTTGTGTGTAAAAATTACCATCTATTGCAAGATAGGCTTGATATATTCAACTGTAGTATTCATCCAATTAAACAGTTTTATTTGTAATTACAAAATATAACCTTTGGTTTTTGGAGCTTTATTCCATTATTATACTCTTCGCAGAAACGAAGAGTATATTGTATTTGATCGGCACATTTCTAAAATCGTAAATATCGCTCGTAGAGAAAAAATTTTCATATCATTGTCTTAGTGAACGAATTCTGAACAACTTTCAAAATGTCCGTCTGTCCGTCTGTCCGTCTGTCCGTCCGTCACGTTTCTTGTAAGCACGATAACTTAAGAAAGAAAAGTCCGATTGTAATTTAGAAAGTAAGTTAGTGTTAGCTAGAGGAAGAACTCTATTGTTTTTGAAGAAAATCGATCGGTAAATAAAAAAGTTATTAATTATTTAATTTAAAAAAAAATATTCTCTTAATTTTTTTTGCTTGTATTAAAATGGAAATCTTGCGAAATATTATTTCCATAATATATTTTTTTTATTTATGAATTTTACTAATGTATATTTCATAGAAGTACGAGCTGAATATGTATGATTGTCGAAAAATATAGGTATATCACAGACAATCAATTTTCGTAGCAATATGTGGTGGCGCAGCGGCTAAAGCTTTGCGTTGCAATCCAAAGGTCCCGTGTTCGAATCCCACACAGGTTGGAAAAATTCTATACTTTTAAACTGGGTGATAGTCCGCTAACAAACAACATTACCCAGATCAGAGAACATAATGCCCCCTTTAGAATAAAACACATCTTGCCATACCAGGCGTTGCCTATTTTTAGGCAACCTATCTAGCCCTATATTCTCTTTTTAATCCTTCATTAACGATAACATTCATTCCTTATTTTCTGTTCTGTCCTCTTTTCGTTTCTTTACCATTGTTCTAAATTATTCTTCCTAATTATAATCTTTATTTTATCTTAACCTCCAGATTTGTTAACATTTTAAACTATACATTAAGCGGCTTGGCATCCGCTTCGTTCATAACCACCATTATCTGAAGCGGGTTTTTTGGTTTGGTTCTTTTTCCCGTATTAGCATAGGTATCATAATGTAAAACAGTGCGCTTTACTTCCAGTTAATATTAAGTTATATAATCCTTTTTTTTGGAAATTTATCTGTTAATACCTTTTTTAATTTGCCCCATGGTGAAAGGAGTTCAGGTCAAAGTTTTATTTTTTGAAGTTGACCAGAGTCCGTTCCGTCCTGTCATTCAACTGTCACGGAGCTGCGCTCCGTGAATGTCTGATAGTATTCGGACACGGGTGTCTGGGATATATTGTAATATGTAATAATAATAAAGTTTGATTGTTGTTGTTGTTGTTGTTGGATGTTTTTTTAATTTTTTTTTTTTTTCATATAATTTTTTTCACAACAAAGATGGTACCACAAAATTTAGGATGTCCAAAAACTAACATTATTTACAAGAAAACTGGATGTATTTCGGGGCTGCTTCACAAACTAAACGCACTGGACTTTCCCATGTACATAACCAAACTTATTCACTCTTTTCTGACAGATAGATCGCTGCAGGTTAGGGTGAATAATAAACTATCAACTCGGCGGGACATTCGCGCGGGCGTCCCCCAGGGGTCGTGCCTTTCACCGAAACTGTACAACTTGTACGTCTCCGACTTCCCGGAGTTCTCGAATTCTAATCTTGCCAAGTACGCCGACGACACGGCCATGTATGTGCACTCACATAATGCTCAAGCGGCCAATATGCTGCTGAAGGCACACATGGCCCGTGCCACGGCGTATTACGACAAGTGGAAAATTCGGATCAACTCCGAGAAGTCCGAGTCGATTCTCTTCACGCGCCGATTTACCGAAAATCGGATTTTAACGCCACTTTCGATCGGGAGTAGACAAATTCCTATCAAACGGTGCGTGAAATATTTGGGGGTTAACTTAGACAAACGACTGACGTTTAACACCCATATTAATGAGACAGTACGTAAAGTCTACTCCATGTCCAGAAGTCTGTACCCGCTCCTGGCCAGGGGTAGCGGACTAAACAGACAAAATAAAAAAATGTTGTACACAATGGTGATTAGGCCGGCAATCACATACGCGGCGCCGGTATGGTGCAGCATCCCGGCCACGACAATGAGAAAACTTTGAGTTCTTGAACATAAATTTATGCGCCTCATCTCTGGTTTGGACAGGTACACCTCCCTCAGAGATCTATACGCAAATTGCCACGACATAACCCCACTAGCGGACTACGTCCAAGAAATTTCACAAAAATTCTATCAATTCAAACTGGGCGATAGTCCGCTAACCCGCAACATAACTCGAATCAGACAGCATAATGCAATACTTTTCGATATCAGACACCCTCTACCATACCAGGCGTTGCCTATTTTCCGGCAACTCCCTTAGCCAAACTTTCCTCTACCATAACTTATCTCTACCCTACTCTTTACCTTTCCTCAACTGTATAACTTTACAATCCTCTCTTCTTATCTCTGTTCAGTTTTGTTCTTGTCCTTTTTGTCCTTTTTGTTCTTTTGTCCATTTTGTTTCTAAATTCCGTCTAGGCCGAAAAATTCCCTAAAAATCCAAATATTTTAAACCACACCTTTTATCCACCACACTTTCCTGGAAGGAAGACCAGGGTGGAATTGCTTCGAACGGGTTTTTTCGTTGAGTTCTGTTTTCCCGTGTCAGCAATCAAAATTCCAAAGTGTTCGTCTGTGCGCGAAACCGCTAGTTTTTAAAGTGCGAATTTTAATTATTTTTTAAGTATTTTTGTATACTATTAATGATCCAAATTGTTAATTTTAAGCTTTATTCTTAGGCAGGAGTTTTAACCTTTTACATTCAGCTTTAGCCAAACCGAATCTGCCCCGTCGAGCCCGACACCCACCACGACGCTGCGCGTCGTGGTTGTCTGGCTGGCTCCGGGCCAGATTCCGGGGAGGCACATTCATGTACCTCTAATTTTAATAAACTTGTTATTGATTGATTGATTGCTTTGCGTTGCAATCCAAAGGTCCCGTGTTCGAATCCCACACAGGTTGGATATTTTTTTAATTTTTTTTTTCATATAATTTTTTTCACAACAAAGATGGTACCACAAAATTTAGGATGTCCAAAAACTAACATTATTTACAAGAAAACTGCGAAGAGTATCCTATAGAATGTGTAACAATTATATATAAAAAGCTGAGTAAATTGGCGAAGAGTACGTTTTTAGCTTGTTTCATAATACTTCACCGTAATGTTTCCATCCCGTAACTGGGTGGTTGTATCTAAATAAATAAATAAACTAGTAAATAAATTCCGAAATAATTGGGTAATTCAGATTTTAACTGTAATATAATCAGGAGCTAGGATGCGAGAAGCGTAAACGCCAAGGATAGCCAGATCAAACAAATCTGTCCGCACGGTGCCGCCATTACTATGACGTAGCCACGCGCCCTATTCCAGGGCGCTGCCGATTAAAATACATTGTATGGAGCATATTCTTTTAATAATATAAAACCAACTAAATTTCCATGCTTTGCATTGAAAAAAGATGAGCAATTTTAATACTTAAATGCTATATTTACCTAGGGACACCTATTAATGGGAAGATTAATTACATTGAATTTCGATTTGAAATTACTTAAATTAATATTTTTAATATTCAATATCAACCTACGACACGCACAATTTATTGAAATAATTGAGGCGTATAACATTAACATTTTCAGTATTCTTTGCATATGAATATCGTGAACTAAACGTGTGTGAAATGTTTCAAGAATGTAGCAATTTTTTTCCTTTTCCACTTAATGTCAAATTATAATATATTGTTAATTATTTATTGTGTTATTTTGCTTAATTTTCATTTTTTTGTCTCTTTCAATTAGAATCTGTACTTTCCTTTTCATTGCCTTAACCTGATTAGCTTTTAAATTCCTGAAATTCATGCGAATTACAGTTCTCAGCTAACAAAAATTTTTAAAAACCTTGAAAGAACACTTTCTTTTTTAAACATTTTACCAGTTAAACTTTTAATAACTCCGGGACCCTTACGGAAAGATTCGTCATGATGAATTTCAAAATAGGTTTTCCATTTTTTTATTTTGATTTAATTGATTTTTAATTTGATTTAATTTTTAAATCATGGAAACGAAATGCCTGATTCAAGAAAACACACATTTCTGGGTTTCTACACGGCGGCGGATATTGATCCTTGATTCACAAAAAATCTGATAAAAAAATTATCTTATCTACAGTGGATTTTGATTCAATTCTCGGAAAAATCTGATAAAAATGATCTAAACAAGATATTAAATTATGAAAAATGTGTATTATAAAAATTAACACCCAGTATAACAATACATCTCGAACACATATAATAAAAAAACGTATTTTTACCCAGTAATTAATTTTGCAAGTCTCGTTCATTGTGGGTCTCCATAAAATGAACCGAACAAATCCTACTCTTGTATCTGGGTTAAATTTATCCTGCCTTTTGCACCTGTTTATTCATTCGCCTCTTATGGTTTTGGACAACAGATCTTTGGGTTTTGGAAAAACGTGGAAAATAATATTTTGACCAGTAGATTACTTTAAACAATACGTGTTATTACAGTCATACACTGCACACCTTGTTCCCGGCATTTTTCTTCATTCTGTCTTAATAATAACAAAATGTAAATCTAATCATGAATTATTAGGCTTCTTTTACCTTCTATAATATATACAAAATCACTATAGAACACTAATAATAATTATTGTGTTATAAATCCTAGAAAGGTCCAAAATAATGCAAGAAATAGTATGTTCCTGTTTCTGCACACAATTTCACTAATCAAGAATGTTTTTATAACTTAAAGAGGCATATGAAACACACACGAAGAAGTACATATGGGATTTACAAAGAAAAACCATTAAATAAGTAGACAAAACTTAATAATCACACCACCAAACAGAGAGACAATGCCTTCAGAAACGCAAACGACAGATTTAGGTCTCGCCGTGACGTCACAGCTTTGCGGACAAGTGGCGAACGTTGTGGCATAGGGAACTGGTTATCCTCCCTCTGTTTACAGTTCTTGGCTAGGATGTACTTGCGATCACTACTATGAGAACGTTGCAGCAGGATTACTTAAGGCACCAAATCGTACCGCAGTTTAACTTGGTCACATATTCGACCAGGTACATAGTCTGTAACAGAACATTTGCCAAATCATCTGATAGCACAAAGCACAAGGAAAACTGTTTAAACAGTTCACTACCTTCGCATCAGAAATCATGTTTCAGATGGAAGTATTATTGTGACCCACTAAAGCCACCTTGGTCAAACGTAGATGCGTAATGGGTGTAGATGTTCCTTCCAACTAGTACTAGTTGTGATTGCCGCAAGGCGCTGACATTCCGCATGCAACTAAATGCACGCGGAATATCTACATGCCTAATTTGTGCCAGTACGACCAATATCCGTCTACGTCGCACATTTAGAGAGCTATGTACCACCTACGACACTGTATTTACTGTCTACATCTCCGAAGTTGTTGAATCTGTTGTCGAGAACAGAAATTATGAATATTTTGGTATTGACAGTCGTTTCTGAAGTTCAGATAAGCTCATGTCGATAATCTTGACCTGGCCCAATATAATGGGTCTTTTATTATCTCTTAATGTCTTTCACTCCTTGGCATCTGCCGAGACAAACGATCTATCGCGGGAAGAGGAAAAACTGTTCAAAAGCCGAGATTTTTTTGTCAATATGGTTGCCGTAATAAGCGGTGTACCCGAAAGTATGAAACAGAATTAATGACTTTAATGAGGTACGCCAAAAATCATACCAGTGATTGGTGGCTCAAATGTAGAAAGCAGCTAATCTACGATGCTTTCGTCCACTTAGAGTACAAGATTTTAGTATGGTAGAAGTAACAAATATAAGACAATTCCTATTATCAACTATTAAGAGCTCCAGGTATGCCAACAAAAGAATAAGCCGCCACATACAAACGGTAGGCAATAAAACAATAATTTTATATCTGTTTCGCGTACTATATCTACACAGTTTTACGGCACTAACCTCACAGGATAAAATAAGTTGCTCTAGCTTATTCATACAAGAGGAACATCTAGTAGCGAGACATAGTAAAAAATAGTATGAGGATAATTTTTCTAGTCCGTCTCTTCTTTACCTATCAAATTTTGAGTAAAATTTTAGCACGGTGGCCTACAACCAAATTTAAATCAAAGTTGTTGCCACTCGGATTTTTTTTAAACACATTCTTAGATGTATATAGAACCAAATTCCACGATTTTTAAAATCATTCATCGCAGAAATTTGTTTTTACAAGTATTTTACTTTTTTTGTTTAATGATACAGCCACACAAAAAAAAGTGGTCTAGCCTGCGGACCAAGCTAGTATGTCCTTATGTATTTTGACCCACTGAAACCGATTCCGAAGTCCAGATTGGCTCCCCCAAAGAAACACCCCCCCAAAAAATGTTCTGTCCGGCGGACCATACTAGTGTATCCTTATGTATTTGGGCCCTCTGAAACAGAATCCGAAATCCCCCTAACCTTAAAAACACCTCCAAAACAAAAAAGTGGTCTGGACTTCGGACCAGACCAGTGCATCCTTATTTATTTGGACTCGCTGAAACCGAATCCGAGGAATTGTCAGATTGGCTCATTTTTCACCCCTAACCCCAAAAAAACACCCCCCAAAAAATGGCCTCTGCGGCGAACCATACCAGTGTATCTTTTATGTATTTGGTCAGGATACACTGGTCTGAAAAACTGAAAAACGAGCCAATCTGACAATTCTGACTTCGGATTCGGCACTGTCAACAAAATCCCACGAAGAGTTTTCTATTATATTATAAAATGTTTGAGTTCCTTTCTGAGTTATAGGTCTACATATTTTATATATTTTGTCACTAGTTGTATTCGGTATTGGTAAATTTATTAGTTGACCTAAGTGGTCCGATAAGAGAGGATCATAGATGCGTGAAAAATAGTGATCATGACAGAAATTTATAAAGATATTGTCAAGACAATTTACACCTCTGGTACTTTCGTGTATGGTTTGTATGAAGTTGAAAGATAGTAGTAATTCGGATAAATTTGCATTATTAGGGTCATCTCTATTGAACTTCACATTGAAATCTCCAGCTAGAATAATTTGTTTATTTTTATTTACTTTGTTTAGTATGTTTTCTAAGGTTCTAATGAATATTTTAAAATCGCCTACTGGTGACCTATAGATTGATATAATTATTATATTAGGATTTTTTAACTCAACTGCGGCCAATTCGCAGTGCATTTCAATTGAGAGATTATTTATATAATTTAAGGTAGTAAATTCAAGTGGATCTTTAGTTAAAATTAAAGTACTCCATGTCTCGATTCAGACCTGCACTGAAATGCTGACACAGAATAGCCATCTAAGTAGACATTTTTTACTTCATCTTCCGTGCACCAATGCTCGCTTAAGCAAATGACTTCTACTCCTGATAGCTCGTTTAATAAGATTGCTCCTAACTCATTGATTTTATTTTTAAGGCTTTGCACATTTAAATGGAACACACTTATAGTACTAGATAGTTTTTCTTGGCTGATTTCCTCAGCTAGGTGGTTCGTTAAACAAAATTTTGATTTTGTCTTGCTTCGTTCATTTTATGTTTTTTGAAGTCATAGCGCTTCACCCCTACTCCCTTTGGCCAGAAATTCATTTTGTACATATCTTCTTTTTTTGAGAAAGGTGCATTAACCATAAAGCATTTGTTTTGGGTGTTACTTGTAGGCAATTCTTGCACTGCGATTTCTAGGTCTTTGAATGAGGGTTTATTTTTGATAAACTCTCTCACATTATTTTCAGTGACTTGTCTTGGAACTCTGTATAGATAGAGCCAGACTTTTTTTTCAACTCCGATGAAGCCACTATGTTCTTCCTCCACTTGAAGAGTACCAATATTTTTGTTTTGGTTTGACGGGTTCGTTTTCTACTGCGAACAGGTTGAAAGCCTTGGCTAATTTCATCGGTTTGTTGTGGTGTGGTTGTGGTATGGTTTTCATTATGATTTCTGAGTCTTTGTGACACTTCATCTATATTTTGATTTTGATTGCCATTAGCATGCCTAGATGTAGATACTGCTGGTTCTTTAGCTGGTGGTTTATTCATATTTGGACTTAAAATATGGTCGCTAGATTCCTTTCCAATTTTATTTGATTGTTTTACAATGGGCCTTTCCCACGTTTTTTTTTTATTGAATATTTGAAAAGTTCTCTTTAAAAAAATTCACCCGTATTTTTTCTTTTTTGCGAAATTTGCTTATTTACTACAGAAAAAATTATTATGTTATATGAATTTAAAATTGGCGGCAATATTTTTACACTGATGACGCATTCAGAGGAATGACCAATCAGTTTATTCTAGTACCCTTGGTAGAGGCTACATATGACCAGATTGATGTATAAGTGTTTGTCTCTTTCTACCTTTACCGAATTACAGCATGTCATCAAGCTTTGTTAGTTCTAAGTCTAGTGATGTGTGACACTTTCGATACACAACATAACCTCATCAAATCAGTTCGTTTTATGTAGTTTTGTTTTCTAGTGTTTCGTGTTTTTATTTTTGATTGTGAATCGTATTTGGACTAAGTATAAAAATGGTTGTAAGGCATTGTATTGTACCATCTTGTAAAAATACAAGTGTAAACGCTAGTTCTAAATTATTTATTTCAATACCCAAACACCCAATCATTCGAAAAGCATGGGCTATGGCGTTGAATATAAGCCACATACCGGATTCAGGAAGATATAGAGTATGTGAAGATCATTTTAATGTAAGAATACACCTTTTTGTAAAAAAAAAATGTATATACATACACATCCTAGCATAATTGAATTTCATTGTTTTCAGCTTCAAGAAGACAGTGTCAACTGGACATATTATAAAATCATGGGAACCAGTCTCCACTTAAAGCCTGAAGTTGTACCGCATAGGTACATAAGTAGTCCCCCAAAACAAAAATTGCCTAGTCAGCTGTGTGATTCAGCTCGAAAAAGAAAAGCAGAATTTTTAGATAAACCAGTAAGATCTGGTTGTCAATCAAAGCAATTAAAATTAAGTCCTAAAGTTGTTACACCTAAGAGACGATTATTTCACAATGACAGTCCTACATCATCTGGTGAAATAATAACTGAGAGTGCGTCTCCCTCAGGAACTTTGAAAGTTTCACGTATTACTGATAGTGCTATTAGAAATGTTGCAGTTCAAGTGAAACCGGCAATCAAACATGTTGGTAGCCAAGTGGTAAATATTAAAAAACTTGCAAACATGGAAACAAATACAGATATGGTTGAACATACTTCTGTTGGAACTATGACAACCAGAATTATAGTTCCCGAAGAAAGGTATAAATTTACGTCATCTCCTTCGACGTCGTCTTCATCAAAAATAACGTCAAGTTCTTCTGAGGTTTACATACCATTATCATCATCAACGTGCAGTGAGTCAAATGATTATAAATACAGTGTACATCAAGACACCCGAAGACACAACACTGTCCAGTTAATTGAAAGAAACTGTAGATTTTATTTAGGCATACCAAAAAAAGTATATATACTAGTTAAACTGATAGAGACTTGGGAATCTATTTCATATATAGATATTCTTATAACATTAAAAAAAATTAGAGAAAACGATGTGTATACTCGTTTGGCACATGATTTTGGTATAAGTGTATCAAACGTACAGAGAATTTTTACAAAATCAGTTCCTAAAATAGCAAATATTATGCAAAGCTTTATATTTAATCCTGATGAAAAAACAGTTAAAAAACTGTTGCCAATACCTTTTAGATTAAGATATAGTCATGTATTTTCAATTATAGACTGCCTCGAAATAGAAATTGAAAAACCCACAAATCCGCTAAAGCAAAGTTTAACTTGGTCTGAATATAAAAAGTGTAATACATTAAAATTTTTAATAAGTAGTACACCAAACGGTTTTATTAATTTTATATCAGGTGGATTTGGGGGTAGAATATCAGATAAAAACATAATAGAAGACAGTGGCTACATAAATTTTATACCAACTAATGTGTCTATAATGGCAGATAGAGGTTTCAAACAGATTAGTGGAATTTTAGATAAAAAAAATTGTACGCTAGTTAAGCCACCCTCTGTAAGTGCAAAAACGAAGAGTTCAAAAGAAGAAGTGAAAGTAGCAAAAAGAATAGCGTCTCTTCGAATACACATCGAAAGAGTTATACGAAGGCTTAGGGAATTTGAAATGTTACATATGCATTCATGTGTTAACAATAATTTATTATATTTAATGAACCATATTTTAATAATAGCTTGTGGTCTTATCAATCTTCAAGAACCTCTTACTAAATAATCAGTATTGTGTTTTATTTTGGTATTTTCTTAAATTTACAATATAAATAGTTTTAATCAGGCACGCAGCCAGGGGGCCCGTGCACCTCCCAAACCGTCTTCCATGAACCAAAAAATAAAGAAACATAATCTTTATCAGTATAAAGCAGTATCCAAATTATACTTTGAAATAAATATTTTGTAATTAATGGAAATATTATCTAGTAGAGGAATCTATACACATCTGTTTTCAACCATTTTCTGAAAAGTTTTCTCATCATCCGGGGAGGCCGCTTCTCCATCCCCCCCAAGATGAATTTTCTGGCTGCGCCACTGGCTTTAATTAGGTTCAGTAAAAGAATTCAAGTACAAAAGAGGAGACTAACTAATATTGTTAACATGGTTTTTATAAAGTACAAATAACATTGTTACAATACTATGTTTTTGTGATTTTCATTAAATCTGTTAAGTGTATGACAAAACAATCATTTTTATAAATAATTTTTATTAAAAAATATATAATACAGAGGTAAAAAATATGTAAAAATTTTGGAATAATCTCATATGAAACGTTAATTTTTTCCTTATGCATTATTACTGCAGTAAAAGGAGTTATATCCAGTTTTTATATGATCTGGATACATTTAAACTATAATAAAAAATTATAACATCAATTTATATGAAAAGTTGTAGAGCTTTTGCGTCTCAAAATTTGATTGTCTTTCAACTCCAAAGTTTTTTTTCCAGTGTCTGAAAAAGGATGGCATCACCTTTTCTTCTTTTTTTTGGTAGAGGGGAAATCCTACATGGACCCCGGAGCTTGGGTCTTATGCTACTGGGAGGACTCCTACCTGGCTAAACCCCTCCAATCTTCTACACACCCTCTCTCTGGAACCGCTCGCGCATTATTTCAGAGGGAGGGGGCTCCTGGTCATTTGCTTCACTAGGGTAACCAAGCTTCATTCCATCATAGAGTAGACAGACAGGTCACAGAATACAAGCAATTTTGTTTCCAATCTCCTAACCGTAACTAGTGCGTACTTTGACTAAATTATACCGTGCAAAGAGCAAACCATAGTGAAGTGAAAACACCCCTACACCATGCCGCCAAAAAGGAGGAAAAAACCTCCCTACGGGGGACATAAATCAGATAAATTAGACACCAGCCAAACAAACACGAAAACGAATAAAACCATCACGGACACATCAAACACAGCAAACAAAAAACCAACACAAAACATTCAACAAGAACCAGGCTTATCACAGGTATTCACCAACATTATCTCTGAGGCTAACATATCAACTGATTCTAATTGTTTAAACAATACTAACCTAGATAATAACCTTCACAATAACACTATTTCATCCCCAAAATCAAACGCATCAACCCAAGAAAATTCAGCCTTTTTCTCAGCTTACGAATCCTATCAGTTTAACATGCCCCGAATGTTTCCTCTGCCCCAAGCAGAAAAAATAGACATCCCAACCTTCACGTTAACCCAAACAACCACTACCACAACATATACCACAGTAAACACAATCGTCACCACAGCACTTATACATTCAACCCCTAAATCATCCCCCACAATTTTCAACCCCCCATCTAGCCCTCTTCTCATAGATCAAGTCAGAATGACCGAATCTAGCGAAGATGAACGATCATCAGGTTACTCAATCAATACCGCTTGTTCACAAACCAACCCGGTAATCAACCCTAAAAAAAGATATAGAAAGACCCAAAGACGCTCCAGGTTGGAGGCACACACCCCACCACCAGATCTTGAATACAGTTCTACTTCCATGTCCATGTCAATTTCAAACCAGGATTCACCCCCCTCAAAAAAACAACCCCCTAGACAAAAACCACCCCTTAACCAAAAAGTCCCAAAAAACCCAGAAAACAAAAAAAAAACTACCCCCACCCCCACCCACCCCCTCACCCCAATCATCCCCAAAACCACCCCTGAGGTCATTTTAGACGAAAATAAAAAACTCACCCCCAAACCCACCCCCACCACCCATCAACCCCCACCTACCCCTGTAATATCCATTGCACCTCCAAGGTCACCCCTAATCACGATAGACAATCCCCCACCCTCTCCACAGTCAAACAACCCTCCACCAACCCAACAACCCCCCAAAAATGCGTCAAAAGCACTTCCACCAGCGATTCATATATACACCAAAGAACATAAGAAAACAGTACAATTAATTAACGCGAAAGCTACATCACAGCCACAATATAAATTTACTAACACTTCCTTAATTTGTTACCCAAAAAGCCCTAGGGATCACAATGCAATTCTTAACGCACTAACTCAAAACCAGATAGAATACTATTCATATAATATAAACCAGCTAAGACCAGCAAAAGTAGTAGTAAAATATATACCAATAGACATTACAGATCAGGACATTAGGGAAGACCTTAACCAAAAAAATTTACCACTCATAGATATAGGTAGACTGATGCAACCAAAAAACGGTCGCAGAGAGCCTACCAATATACTAATTTTAACAGTACCCAAAGATGCACTAGACAACTACTACGCTATGCGGGAGCTCTGTTACTACAGGGTCTCCGTAAGCGAATACGTAAGACTAGACATCCCACAATGTCACAGGTGCCAGCATTTCGGGCACTCCTCTGCGGTGTGCAACCGCATTGCACGATGCGTGCGATGCGGGGGACAGCACGAGGGGAGGTGCCAGGCGGAAGGCCTATCCTGTGCCAACTGCAAGGCAAGCCACCCCTCCAACTACAGAGGGTGCCCGGAATACCTGGCGGCCAAGAAAAGATACGCCCCCAGAACCAGGACAGACAACCCTACAAACGACCAACCTACACCAGCACAAAGACCTAACCCAAGACAACAACAAACACAGACTAAAACACAAGACAGACCTCAGACAGACATACAGATGCCACCCCTGTCACAAGAAACAGCAGACGTCATATCAACCCAAAACGTCCAGGCTTGGCGAAACTTTAGAGAGAGACAGAAAGCTGCCTCTCAAACAGCCACGCAACAAAGATCAGAGGAAGACAGGGACGAAAATCCCTTAAGAGAAATTATAAACTGTCTTAAAACATTCGACCTTAAAAAAATTTGGCAAACAATTAAAAATATTTTACAAGAGCTCAAACGAACAAAAGATCCACTCGAAAAATTATTCATTCTCTTAGAGCATGCCTCACAATATATATGAGCAAAACAAACAAAAATCAACTTAATTTGTTGCAATTTAATTGCAACGGAATAACCAGACAAAAAACAGAATTCGAGCACACCCTAAAACAACAGGACATCGACATCTGCTGTTTGAGTGAGACCAACTTAAAACCGAACAAACAATTTTCTATATTGGACTATCAAATCTATCGCTCTGACCGCCCTGGAAGAGGGGGAGGAACTGCAATTATTATCAAAAAAACCATCAAACACTCGCAAATACTCCTACCCCCATTAATATCCCTCGAAGCCACGGCAATAATGTTACACCGCCAGGCGGGCGATATAATGATAGCCTCAATATATAGAAAACCACAGTTGACACTCACCCCGCTCGACTTCGACAGATTAAAAACCGTACACTCAACGTACATACTGCTTGGTGACTTCAATGCAAAACACCCAACATGGAGTCCTAACAACCCCCTACCTAACTCCTCCGGTAACACCCTATTCAATTACATAGACACATACCCTAATCACACCCTGATAGCTCCTCAACGACCCACCAGACCTACCCCAGGCCGATCAGTCATAGACATAGGGGTAACTAGAAACCTCTATTGCCCCTGTGACTGCGACACACTGGAAATACTGGATAGCGACCACTATCCAGTCTTAACAAAATTCTATATGCAGATACACTGCACGCCACAAACAAGACACCCCAGAGAGAGCGACTACGACTGGTCGGCCTTCTCCCAGTACTTATCCAACAACATTCCCAACAACCCCATATGTGATTCCGCTGACGAAATCGACCAAGCAGTAGACAGACTGACAAACCACATAAAAGACGCACTGACCTACAGCATAAGATACATCCCACCTAAGTCCCACCGACCTAAACTTCCACAGCAACTAGTGGATCTAATTAAAACCAAAAACCGTTTAAGAAAGAGATTTCACAACACACGCGACCCTACGCTGAAACCCAGAGTCAACGAGCTTAAAAGGCTAATTGATTCTGGGATTAAAGCTTTCAGAAACGAATCCATAGAAAAACTAGTTGCTACCCATCCCGAGGATCCCTTTTTTGCCCCTCGCATATTCACAAAAAAACCCATCCAAATACCCCCTCTCACAACCCAAGTTGGCGTGGCAACGACCGACTCGGAAAAAGCTGAATCATTTTCCACATATCTTACCACCGTATTCCAACCCAACCCCATCCCGCAATCCACCCTAAACCTAGTACAGCCATTCCTACAGTCGTTAAGACAAATAACCCTCCCGGCTGATACGGACCCCATATTTTTTAAACCATCGGAAATAAGGGCGGCAGTCCTTTCATTACACCCCAGGAAAGCACCTGGACACGACAACATCCCTTCTTTCGCTATCAAACACCTTCCCATCCAGGCATACATGTACCTAACTAAACTATATAACTGTTGCATGAGACATGTCCACTACCCCAGGGAGTGGAGAGTCTCAAAAATAATAAACATCCCCAAACCAAACAAACCTAAAACCCACCCGTCAGGATACAGGCCAGTAAGCCTGCTCCCGGCACTGGCTAAAGTCCTAGACATCCTACTTTTAAGTCGTGTCCAGGAACACCTGGACACAACTAATGTATTAAATAACTTCCAATATGGGTTTCGTACCAGCCACTCCACCACCCAACAGTTATACCGAGTTTGCGAAATCGTCACGACCAACTTCAATCGAGGTCTACTAACAGGGTTTGTCGCCCTAGACCTCGAGAAAGCCTTCGACAAAGTTTGGCATCCTGGACTACTTTACAAGCTCCACATCACGGGATTTTCCACCCGAATCATTCAAATGATCGGGTCCTATTTATCGGACCGACACTTTCGAGTTGTAGTCAACCAGGAGAGCTCTCCTAGACAGCCCATCCACTCCGGCATCCCCCAAGGGTCATCCCTTGGACCTATCCTGTTCAACATATACATTAACGACTTACCACCCCCGACAGACCACAGAACAACCCTCTGCTTGTTTGCTGATGATACCGCCATTTTGACAACGTCGAAAGAGGCGGATATCATGACAGACCTGCTTGAACAACAAACAAACAGAATAATAAACTTCTACAATAACTGGGGGCTAAAAACAAATACAGACAAAACACAACCCACCTACTTCACAAAACGCACGGGCAAGTTAACCACGAACATAAAAATACAGGGTCAACCTTTTACCTGGAAGGAAGAAATATTATACCTAGGGGTCACACTCGACCGCAAAATGTTATTTAGAACCCACATAAACAACGTACTGGGGAAGTGCTGGAGACGCACCTCCACCTTCTACCCCCTCTTAAAAAATTCCCCACCCCACGTTGCAACGCTAATCTATAAGTCATACCTAAGACCAATATTGACTTACGCATCACCCATATGGTATCCTATTACATCCCCAACACATCAGAACAAAATTCAAGTAACCCAAAACAAACTCTTGCGACTTGCTAACAAATTACCCATATACACCCCACTTCAGATACTCCATGACATTTCAGGAACCCCAACAATATCAAATTTCATCCTAAATAAACTTCTACCCAATTTTGCGAATTCACTTGTAGCTTCAATCAACCCTACGCTAACGAACCCCCTTACAACCAAATTCTCTACAGCCCCCACCCATCCCTCATTAAATTACATATTTACTCCCTAATAATTGTAAACTGAAATAATGGAAAAAAACAAAAAAAAAAACAAAAAAGAAAAAAAAAAAAAAAAAACAAAAAATAATAAAAAAGGACAAAAAAATAGAACAACCAACAAAACACAAAAAAATGCAAAAAATCAAAAACCAAAAATGTTGAAGATCAAAAACAAAAAGAGCCATACACAAAAACAACAAATAAATACCAAAACAACATCAAAAAGAGCCAAAAAAAAAAAAAAAAAAAAAAACACAGTACACTACAACCCACAATAGCATATCCAAAAATTGTTAACCCACACCCTACTAAAAATTAGATAAAACTAACAAAATTAAACTAATAAATACTCTGTTAGCCTCAGAGCACGCCAAATTAATCGAATAAAACCCAACAGACCTGAATAAGCATCGGAAGATGGAAAGTTCAAAGCAAAGGCACACACTACGAAGTCAAGCTTCATTCCTTTCTTCGTCTTTCTTGTCTCTTAGTAGATCTGATAGCACGCCTGCTATATTGTTCCAATTTTCTTCTCCCTCGAGCATCAAGACAGTCAGGTTCTCAACTTCAAGTATTGTGCCTAACTTGTCCTGATACACGGCTCTGGGGGCAGCCCTTCTGGGGCACCAGAAGATGGTGTGTTTCTCCACAGTACACGTACTCATCGTCTTCTACCTTGCCAATGCCTGACGTATGTGCGAAAATTGCCGTGACTGGATAGTGCCTGGGTGAGGTAATATCCTACCTCTCCATGCGTCCCATCTTTTTACTACCGGGATTAGCCTCTTCGTCCAGCGGCCCTTGCCCTAGAAATTCGCAAGCCCACTCAAAATACAGAAACTTTTATTTGATGCATTTACTATTAAGTTGCCAAAAATGAATGAAATCTAAATCATATGACATTATTCCAAAGTTACTGTACTAATATATAATAATATATTTATAGGTATTAAGTATTTCATACCTGCTGAATTTATAAAACTAAATAGGTATGTAAAGAAACTGAATAAAGACGTTAAAATATAGAGCCCCTGTTTTTTTTAGAATTTACATAGGACCAGAACTATTTTCGCGTTATGCAGAAGTTCATCAGCATTAGCAATAGTCACTATACAGGGTGGTCCTTAAGTAATGATCCATAGAGCAACAGTGGGCTTCTGACATTTAAATATTACGATTTAACTAAACTTACCTTAGTACAAAAATTTATATTAACAGAGATACAGAGTGTTAAAGTCAATATTATATTTCTAATTTTCTCATACAACTTTTGAAGTTTTTCAAGTATTGTTGTGAAAATTGGTGCGTGGCGGTTTTTTGAGATGAGAAATTCAAATCTGCTCCCATTTTTTGTGTAGATCCTAGAGGGCGCCACGTAAGAGTTGTTTAATGTGTACGTGTACTCTTAAATTTTTTACCCGCACTGTTACCCCCTCTTTTATTAAAAAATCCTAAACCTATCTCATTTTAGCGAAAAAAAAGTATACTTGTCATTAGTCTTAGAAATTGACCGTTTTCGAGAAAATCGCATTTTAACATTCACCCTCATGAATCATTATAAGAAATATTTAACGTAGTAGGCGCCGATACCAACAATACTTTTGACATTTAAAAATTGTAATGTTGACACTATTAGGTAGAATTAAAGCACGAATTATCAGGTTAATTTATTTTATTTGAAAAACAATGAAGACAAAATTTAATTAAACAAAATTATGATTTAAACAAGGGTTCAACGAATAAAAAACAGAATGGCAAAGGAAACTCAACAAAAGATATTATTATTTCAGAGTAAATAAATGTTCAATATGTCCACCATTTTCCTCGATACACTTATCCATACGGTTCATAAAAGATCGCCTCATATTAAATAATACCATTGGATCAGAAAAGACTGCTGCTGCATTGATTTCTTGCCAAAGTTGTGCGTGGGTATTTATAGGATTTTTGTAAACAAGATCATTGCGCCCCATATACCGAAATCCAATGGGTTAAAATCTGGACTACGTGCTGGCCAAGGAAACGGACTACCACGACCAATCCAGCGCTCATGAAAAATGGTGTTTAAATAAATTCGTACTCGATTGGAAACATGTGGCGGAGCACCATCCTGCATAAACAACATATTTTGTCTCAAATTCAGTGGTAGTGCATCCAACATATCAAATAAAGTCATTTTATTAAAAATGTAAATAATTGTTACCATTTAAATTTCTTGGCAATTCATGTGGTCCTAGAAAACGGCCCCCAATGATCCCACACCAAACATTGATTTTGAACTCATGTTGAAAATGTCGTTCTCCCTTTATATGAGGATTTTCAACTTCCCAAAAATGGTTATTTCTTAAATTAAAGATACCTCGGCGGGTAAATGCAGCTTCATCTGTAAATAATATTCTGTTGACGAATGAGTAGTCAATATTTTATCTATTCCGAATATCACTTGCAAACTGATATCTCAGTGAAAGATCGGCAGGCAATAAATTTTGAACTGGCGTAAAATGGAATGGATGGTATTTTTCTGCATGCAATATTTTTTTACTGATTCCTGCAGCTGCACATAATCGTCTTGTACTAACTTGTGGATCATCTGCAATGCGAACTAATATTTCTTCTTCTTGGTCAGGCGTAATAATTTTCGGTCGACCTAAATTATCACCTTTAGGACGAAATGAACCACTTTCGCCTAAATTTCTGAACAGATTTTGAAATCATTCATTCCAGTGAACAGTGAACAGTGTCATCCTGTGTCCTCGAATAAAACAGTAGATAACCAGGTTCTACAGTATCAAAAATTATATAAAAAAAAAAAATATATACCACAAGAAGCTAATGCTCCATTGCACCAGACCATAGTAATAAATATTCCATAGAAAATTGTTATAAACAGTTTATTTTGAATATTGTTCTATAGCAAATATCTAACAGCAACAAAAAATCCCTAGATAAACTACTGATCTCAAATAAAAAACAAATACAAAAATGAATACAAAAAAGCAACATAAACACATTCAATAAAAAGGAAATATCACAGGACCGGACTTACAATATTCTCCACAAAATGAGTAAATGCATAAAGTGTGATAATCTAGAGGCTGACCTAGTAAGCTGTGATAAGTGTTCATCAAAACTATGTCAAACCTGTACACAATTAACTTCAACCGAACTGAGAGCAGTGCTCCTAAAAAAAAGGCTTATACTTTATTGGTGCCCAGAATGTATTTCAAATGAGGAAAAGGTACAGAAGAATGTACAAACTACATACATACAAGAAATTAATGAAATAAATAAGACAATAGCAATACAACAAGAAAACCACCGCAAAGAATTTCAACTTTTAAGAAATGAACTGAAAACATTAAGAGACAGTAACATAGATATGATAAGACTCCTAACGCAGACAAATACTGAAGCTAAAGATACGATACATAGGAACATGCCAAGTCAAAATTTGGATATGGTACGCACAACTAGTTCAGAGAAAACAAAGCCCCCAAATACTCTCCAACAAAAAACTGCACACACTAGCTCGACCACTGACAAAAACCTGCGGCAACCTACAAATCGAAGAGATAGCACCCCATCTCGCTCAGCACCTGCTACCGATAAAAATACCAAAAATCAAAATCAATCTGAAAATGAAGGAGTTTTTCGGGAAGTCAGGAGACGGCAAAGACAACTGAAAGTTGGAAACGGGGAGGGGGATAACACTTTTCATGGAAGAGGAGAAAAGACCAGCAGAAAAATATGGTTATTTATTTCAAGAGTTCCTGATTCTATATCGGATGATAACATAAAGCAATATATCGGAAAACGAACCAGTTCAAATGACATACATATAAAAAAATTGCCGACACTCAACGCTGGACGAGACAATCAATCTTTCATGGTAGGAGTTAACCCTGATCTCCTAAATATAGTCTATGACCCAAGTTTCTGGCCTAAAAAGGTTAGGTATGGTCGTTTTGACTTTAAAAAGGGACAACGCTTCTTAGATAGTTCCCACAAAATAAATAGTTGCGCAGATTCAAAGGAAAATTCTTTTTTCACGCGACAAACCAATCTACCTCTCACTTAGCAAGCACCTATATGGAGAAGGACGCAACTACCACGCAAATAAACGATAACCAAAATTATCACAAGGAAAAAACTATATACCGAGATGAATGCCTCAAAATCTTATCAATAAACATCCAATCCATACGAAATAAGCAAACTGAATTCTTTACCTTTTTAGAAGAACTAAATTTCCCAGATGTGATTTGCATTACCGAACATTGGCTATCTCCATTTGAAAAAATCTGCATAGATAAATATCAGACAGTATCACTTTATACCCGGAACACTCTAAAACATGGAGGAACGGCTATACTAACCAGGAAAGACATAATATGTAATAAAATCACTAAATTTGATCATTTAATAGTTGAAAAGAATATTGAAATATGTTGTATATACATTGCTGAAAAAAATTCCTACATTATATCAATTTATAGAGCTCCCACTGGAGATATCGATATTGTCGCGTGTTTCCACCCTTAGGAAACTACCCCTTGCAAAATCCGTGGGTTCCAAAAATTATAACAAGAGATTGTCCACTAACACACTTTATTAAATATTTACTGGATACTTCACAATCCTATTATTAATTTAAATACACTTTACTGACTAAAATCACATTCATATCAAAAACCCCCATTCACCAATTTTCACAACAATACTTGAAAAACTTCAAAAGTTATATGAGAAAATTAAAAATATAATATTGACTTTAACACCCTGTATCTCTGTTAATATCAACTTTTGTACTAAGGTAAGTTTAGTTAAATCGTAATATTTTAATTTCAGAAACCCATCGTTGCTCTATGGACCATTACTTACGGACCACCCTGTATAACAGTTACTACTTGAAACGCTATATCTTCGACAAAGCAGGATATATAGCTGTTTTCCAAAAATTGGTAGCTTTCATCATTATATCCAGACATTGGTTTTTGTTGAAAGTTACATCAAAAATTTGTACTTCCTTATTTCTTTCAAAATTGGGTGAAGCCACACAAAATAATCCTTTTTCCCTTTGACAGAAAAACATTTGTATCTGTAGCTGATACAAGTATTTTTTATTTATTTGTCCAGTACGCACATAGTTCTCGACGGTTTTTTCTTTGCTGGGACATTTAATTTCGATGCAATACGTGGCTGAAACACCATCAGGGGAAGCACCAAAAATGGGAAATTGATGGCATAGAAATAAACCAGTTTTCTCAATACAAATATTTCTTTTTACAGACACTTCTTTCCTAACCGAGTCTTCCAAAACTTTTCCCCTAGAAATTGCAACTGTTTCAGGTACCTTTGAGGCACCCATAATAATCTCTGTTAATGTCCCATCCAAAACACGACAATTTGCAGCTTCATTAATTTTTGAGGCTGTTATCCTACCAAATCTAAGTTCATACCAGTCATTTGATTCGCTTTGGCTCCTAGTATTTTTTTCTGCCTCCTTGCACATATACTCTGTCATACAAGATTTTGCAAAATTTATAAAATCATCAGCATTTCTGTCCTGTAATTTGACTTCTTTATATTGTAACCAAAGATGATATAACGACAAATCTTCATATTTTATTGACCTATATAAATCAAATATTCCTCCAATATTATTTGGCAATTTTGACGATAATTCTCGAGGATAATTATTATTTCGCGGACCTAATACAGGTATTTGTTTATCTACCAATGACTGAAGATCCATTTTTGCATTTTTAGTTTCTGACAGGAGCGATTTCTTCCAATAACAATCTGTCGATGTTGGTGCTGGTTCTTCACTTCTTCTGTGCAACCATAAAAGAAACGCAACTCCATGTTTACAACCACCTTAAAAAAAAAAAACTTGATAATTTCAATTTAAAACCTCAAACAAAAATATGAAATACCTATATAGATTTATTGCAGAAATTTTATAAAATGAATAATGAAATTATATTAGAAAATAATACCTACTGTAACACATATTGCGTGTACTGTGTATAATTTTAATTTCCTCAATATGAAATAAAAAATATTGAAATACCTACACGTCTGTTTGGAAAATTTCATAAGCTTCAGTTTAAATTCTATGAAATTTTGTTGTACAATACACTGTTTTTAAGTAAATTTGAAAAAATTAAGTAAGTGTGCGCGTTATCTATTAATTTTTTGAAAAAAAGCAATTTTCAATGTAAACTTTTTTTAAGTTAAAAATTAAAATAATTTGAACATGAAGGTACTGTGGTATATTTATAGTGATTTAAAAAAATATATAATTTCTAGCTCAGAAACTTAACAATAATTACATTTTTTATACCTTTTTTTTTCAGTGCTTTACTGACAGATTCCCAAATAATTAAAACTGTAACGATCTTCCACTATAACTAAAATTCATTTAGGTATTTCATAAGTATATATTTACCTTCTGATGCAGCACAATCCTTGCATTCACAAGATAACACTTTTTCATCATTTTCGTCTATTGATACTTCTACTGTGTAAGCTTTACTGTGGATTTTATGTTCTGGAGTAATTTTTCCCTTTACCAAACATATTTTTCCTTCCCTTTTCAGTTGAACATATCCCACTGCATTATCTCCATATGACTCCTTTGCAGAACTAAAAACAGGTGTATTAATAAAAAATTATATTAAATAAACAATACTATTTCTATATAAGTGTTCCCTTTAAGTTAAATTAAAGTTTAGGTGCTAATTAGTAACTTACCGCTTAGTTTTTACATTTTTCACTTCTGCTGACAAAAAGTTGATGTTCGATACATAAAAGTCATTCACCATTTCACTGTCAATAATTGGAAGATTATCACTTGCTGCCTTCTCAAAACCTGTCTCCATTTTAATGTCTACACAGTACACATACACACACTTTTAAATAATAAGAACACAGTTATGAAGTCAAAATAATAGATCTGTACGAACACAACGTAAATCGTAAATAAGAGAGCATAACCTATCTATTTTATTTCCATCAATGTTGCCAAGTGTCATTTATTTGTTGGGCCGATATGTGAGTGTCTAGTCAGTTAATTATTATCATTTTTATTATAGTAGGTGGTATTATTCAATGAAAATTCATTATTTTCAAAAGCGGAGACAAAAAGTAGACATTCTTTAATGAAATAATTAAAGCATTTCCTCTAACGCTAAACATTCATGTACATTAGGCAACATGGAAATAGTCTCATCGGCAGGTTTCCAGACGAGATGTAAAATTCAGAAATGTCAAGAGGTTCGGTTAATTTTCGTATACGGCATCTGCATCATAACCTTAAATTTTAAGTTTTTCAAGTTTATTCTCACGTTTAATGTTTGTATACACATTTTTAGCTTGGAGCCGTACTGGCTCCAAACAAATATTTAAAAATTCACGTAAATAATTTTTCAATATTGTTGATTAATAAAAATAGACTGCTAATTACAGGTTAGGATTTCCAACCTACAAAAAGAGTCCTATTTTATTAGGACAAGGTATTTAGAACTTCATAAACATTACACTGAACTAGATTTTAGTTGAAAATACGGGAACCAGGTGGAAATTTTAATAATAGCTGGGGTAATACTCTTAAATCTTAAGAAGTACATATTTTTGAGGTTAGCTGTGACGCCACCTGCAGATGCCCTTTGAAGCAAGAAATTGTTTATTTTGATTGGAGATTCCCTTCATGACGTAATTTGAGCGCGTTTATTTGTTTGAAATATGGAGTAAGTAAGACAACATTTTTATTTTTAAAATATCCATTTAAAATTAAAATATTATACGATATGACGTGTATATACAGTATTTATTAGGTGTTAATAAATGATTTATGAAAAAATAATCATCAAGTTCCATTACGTGGGAAAGGCCCATTTCGTTAAAAGCCATTGATGGTTTTTTGGCACTGGTTAGAGGCGCCTGAGCATATAGTTTTATTAGATCTATATTGCTCTCACGGAGCACCTCTACCTCCCGTTTCAGTTTTCCAATTTCGGTTTCAACTAGGTTTTTTATATTTTGTTTTAATTCAAGTTGAAATTTTTTATTCATTTGCTCAACTTCTGTTACACTGTTGTTGGAAGTGGGAGAGGATGTGGAGTTCAATTTGATTTCTGATAACTGTTTTTGTAGATCTTGGTTTTCAATTTGGAGTTTTATATTCAAAGCACTGCATTTTCTATAGTCTAGTAAGTATTCTTCACACTCAGGGCAGAAGAATTTTAGTATTCGCCCTTTAACTAGAGACATGCATCGGTCTTCCGTTGATGTTATCTATGATTAGCCATTGCATATATTTTTTTGACAAAAATCACATTGATATATTGTTTTCTCTTCCCTTTTGCATTTAGTGCAAACCATGTTTTTGTTCTGTTTTTAAAAACAATTTTGTTCCAAGCACATGGTATTTTTTAGGTTATGTTTCGTAAGTTATGAAAATATAAGGCTTCATCGAAATTTTTGTGGTGTATTGGTAAAAACACTTACTAACTCTTAGGATTTAAGGGGTTTAACTATTTTTAAATGACTATTGTTATTTAATTGTAACAATTTGCTTAACAGAGACTTTTTCACTTGTTACGTCTTCTTCTTCTTCTACTACAAGTCGTATGTACTACAAATACATAAGGGTACACTTGTATCGTCCGCCGAAGAGACCGTTTTTTTTTTGGGGGGGGGGGTGTTTCTTTGGGGTTGGGGGTGAAAAAAGAGCCAATCTGACAATTCTGAATTCGAATTCGGTTTCAGCGGGTCCAAATACATAAGGACACACTACCCTGGTCCGCAGGCTAGACCACTTTTTTTTTGTGTGGCTGTGTCATTAAACAAAAAATGTAAAATACTTGTAGTAAAAAAAAATCCTGCGATGAATGATTTTAAATATCGTGTAAATTGGTTCTATATATATCTAAAAATATGTAAAAAAGAATTCCGAGTGGCAACAACTTTGATTTAAATTTGGTTGTAGGCCACCATGTTTAGGTTAGCTCTGAATTCTACGAAAGTATTGTGTTTATAAGAGATAATTTGCATACGTATATATACTTACAAATTTTGTTCGATGTTATTTAGAAGTTCTGCATAAAAATGTATTTACTGAAAAGGCACTTTTGTCCGGGGTAATAAAAATTAATACATGACATTATTAACACTTAAATTACATTTGTAATAGAGAGTTTTATAAAAAACTTGTTTGTTATATTGTTTACGTCTTTCGATGAGTATAAAATATATAGATAAACAAGATCCTTTGCAGAAAATGGAAAACCAGGGGACTATGCTAGCGCCGGCTGGTCTATACGACGTCTTCTGACAATAAGCGATCAACGACAGTGATCATTCAACATCCCGCTAGATTTATAAGGTAGAAATTCCGTGATTTAATCTGTTATGTGAACAGAATCCGCTCGGTTAGTGCAAAGTCATATTATTTGTTATAATTTATATAATATTGTTAGCTAGGTATATCATGTCAACTAAGTTATTTGGCCATAACGGTATATGAATTTCGAACATAAATTAAACCTGCGCATTAAATGTCATGGGGTCAACTGATTTTGATAAATATTTATGCCCATCAAACTTAATAATTTATTAAATCTAATATTGATTGATGTATGGAGATTCTTTTCAAAGTCGAAAGTTGTCTAGTGCGAGTTCTAAAAAAAATTCACAATCTCTGTCGACAAATTGCTTATACACAAGGCGATATAAAAGAAGTAACAAATTCAATAATTAATTTTTGATGAAGATAAAACTCATTATATGTTTAATACAAAATTTGAAGTTTGCATTTAATAAAGAGGTACAGGGTGCTAGAAAAAGTTAAATTTACAATTAACTTTATCGATAAATTAAATGTTTTGAAAGAACCCGGAAATAGTAAATTTCTAAAAAAAAGTCGTATTACAGCTCGAATTTTCTTTTTATTCGCACATCTTGATAGATGTTTTATGACCCATGCATTACTTTAGTTGCGTTCCTTTGCTGTATGGCACGCTTCACCGAATCACGTCATCAGTCGCAGTGGCCTGTTAAGCATACGCCCACACCAAAGTTATTGTTTGAAGATTGTCGAGGTGGTGCGTGAGCTCATCTTCACTTGCTGCAACAAAGGTTCTATTGTTGTAGAACGCCGGAGAATTGATCTAAATCAAAAAGTAGCAAAAATTGACTTATATTTTTTTCTTTACGTCTCCTACGATATGTGGCACCAAAGACAAAAAACTGGAAACTATATCGAATATTGACTTGGGAAAATATTAAATACCAAAAAGAGGAAAGTGTAAAAGGGCCCTCTAAATAGACAAAAGAGGCTAAAATTGCCAAGGGCGGTTTTTAGAACTGGAAAAATATAGTTTTTCTGAAATCGATCAAGAATTTTAGATCCCGAAACACGCTATTCTAGTATTTTAATCCGCTGCCAAGCAATTATCAGAAATCAGTCCGGGGAAGTTACTTATCAGTAAATATAAAAGTAATGAAACATTTTAAGAAAAATATGTATATGAAGAGGGTTGTAACTTTTCGTGAAATTGTACAGGCATGAAAATACTGCATAATATGCTCACGAGCGTTTCGCCAGCCAAAATGACATCGTCAGTAGATCAATAAAATGGATTCTTATTTTCTAAAAACTGCAAAAATTATGTTATAGAATGTTCAACAATTGTATAAATAAAAATAAATGTAAAAAAAAACTTTTTAAAAACAAGCTTTTATTATTTAGGTGTATTAAACGAAAAAAATAAAAATAATAAAAAAATAAATTGTCTTAAAAGCTTGTCGCGCGCGAGAAGTTCATACAGGCATTATTTTTTTTTGACAGAGATTGTAAGTACCTAAGAAAGTTTTTTTTATTTCTATTCACGCGTCAAGCTTTTAAGACAATTAATTTTTATTTATTTTTATTTTTTTCGTTTTAATTAATAAAAGCTTGTTTTTAAAAAAGTTTTTTTTATATTTAATTTAATTTTTAAATTTTTAGCTACGCCATAATTAGTTTTATATATTCATTGCGTCGTTCTTACCGATATAAAACTTATAGTTTAAACCGAATCCTTCACCATTACTTAGAATGGAACGTATGAGCGAATACACGATCAAATTTTAGTGTTAAAATTAAAACATTTTGTCCGCCATCTTGGGGCGTCCGCCATCTTGGGGCGTCCGCCATATTGAATTTAGTGTGACGTCATTTTATTTTCGTATTCTTCTCAGCAAAAACTTTCATTTGATACCCATATCATGGGGGTACATAAAAAATAACTGGTCCGCCATCTTGGGTGTCCGCCATATTGGATTTAGAATGACGTCACTTAGCTAACCATGCATTGTCATCCAAACTAAACGTGTATGCAAAATTTCAGCTCAATCGGTTGGGGACAACTGTTTCAAAATTGACTTGCAAGATTTGAACTAAACAAACAAACTAACATACATACAAAGCAAGTTAAATAAAAGCTTGTAAAAATTCAATAATCCGGTGAACACTATAATGTTTATGTCTATAGTTTCCTAATATGCGAGGCATTTTTACTACCAACAATTTATGGGAAAATAATATATCCTTATGTCACATAAAATATCAAAGTACCTCGCACATTTCTTATGTAAATTAGGGTACAGTCCAATTGGCTGAATTTTTAATATGTTGTAGATTTCGACTTTTTGATCAAGAACTCTAATGGACCCAACTCGATCGTATGTCCACTTTCCGAGGTACAGCTCAAGAAATGTAGGTACAAGAATGACCTCTTGTACAATTTAAAAAATTTCGAATTCATGATTTTTTTCATACATTGTATATTGTGATACGTTCCAATAGCCATTCATGATATTTTGCACTAAAAACATTTGTTGATTTGATAAAAATAGCGCAGAAAAAAATTCAAGTTTGAAAAATGTTGGCAAAGGCAGGCGCCGGGAAATCTATATAAAAATAACAAGTGAAAAAATATTCGGTCAAATTGGCTAAAACATTTTTTGCATAAAGTATGTGTCTTCCTGATAAAAAACTTTAATTGAAAAACTTTCGGAAATTGCAGCTTCGACCTCTAATACCCCATAGATAAATTAAAAGTTCGACAAGATACAGAATTTTACAAGAATTTATAGTTGTATCTCGGAAACTAGACATAGGATCGAGTTGTTCCCATGAGAACTTTTGATCAAAAAGTCTAAATGTACAACATATTAAAAATTTAGCCAAATTTGACTGTACCCCAATTTACATAAGAAATGTGCGGGGTCCTTTCTCAATAGCAGTTATTTCTAAAAATGTAGAAATCTCATCAATTTAGGCAAAAAAAATAATATTTCTGAAAAGGGGAAGAGCTACGAACACTGCTGTTGCGAAAGAATTATTCCTTGTCAGCGCGGTGAGACGTAAGGGACATGATTTGAGATATAAATAAATTACGAAAAATAGACACAGTACTTTTCGATTACCTACTGCATTCTAGATTTATTCCTTCAGCAGCGGTCCTCTGATGAGTATCAACAGTTATGAAACAACGGCGTTCGTAACTCTCTTACAGTAAAACGATAGATAGATGGATGAACCAATAAACATCAATAGGAATATGGTCACAATTAAAAAATTGTCTGCCTTGGAGTTGAAAGTAGTCAAAATTGGACGGTGTACTTGTTATGCTAATAATTTGAATCATTCTGACTTAAAACAGAAACAATAATATTTTAACGAGTTACATCATATCTTGTAAATTAGATACATTTTTAAGTCATTAGCAGTCAAATTTTTAAAGTGATTAAAGTTAAAATGATTATGATTAGTAACGCATAATAAACTATCTCAGATTTCATCTAGATATCACAACATCTTGGTGGATAAAGAGAACAAAGGCTTTGTAATTTATTAGAACAAATAATTGACAAATTATATCGGCAATATCAAGTCACGGCGACCACTTTATAGCAGAGAACATTATCTGAGAACTTATTAACTGATACGTACAGAAGATTAGACGCTACATAACCAAATTGTGCGCCCAATTAACTTATTTTAATTACCGGAACATCTTAACGAAGTACTGACGGTCTACTTAATCTAAATTATAGTAATTTATAGTAGCAATTCAAATCGTACTCGTTATTTATTTCAAATATTAACTTATAGTTATTCACCATTTGAATGTTTTCTTGTTTTAAAATGTTTTTTTTAACTGCTTCAAGTCACTAAAGTAACGTCTCGAAAATCTAGAATGTTTGTATCAGGTAAGAGAGACGAGGTCTTACGATGTATACTGGAATCCGAACTGCAGCTAGAGCATCAGCAGTTCCTTGTTCTATCTTATCCAGAAATAAGTCAGAAATTAAATTTCTACCTTACTTCAGAATGGAATCGAATCATAGATCCTTGCAATCAAGTGTGTAGGTATCAATACTCTATCCTCTCGACTACCCTGACTTGTAATATAATACAGTTATACAGTTATACAATCATAAACATTTCGGAAGCATCAATAATAAATTTCTTGTTTGTATTTAGGTTGACAACTAGACCAGCAACTTTAATTTTTGCTGGGTTATTGTTTATAATAGTGTTGAAACCTTTTTTAACATAAGCCTCGGATTTTAATAAAAATTTACAAATTAAATAATGAATATAATGTTTATTTATATAGTTCTTATTTGTTATTATTTAATGCAATAAATTTGATTTAATAGAGTGCAAGTATTTCTCCCATTCAAATATTTATCTTTGATACAATCTTCCATACAATTTTGTACAACGGCAGCACTGATTTCGTTTCCTTTATGGTAAGTAATCGGATTCTGGAAGTCGAGCGTAGGTATAATAATAATAATAATAATAATATGTTTATTATTTACCCAAAAAAGATATAAATAACATTAAATAAAGATATAAATAACAGTAAATAAAAGGCCATATGTTAGGTAAAATACCAATTCTTCCACATATGCCTATAATTATTAGCATTTATTTTCCACAAACGCACTTACTTTTTTTGTGATAATGTATGGGCTTCCCCGGTTCTGAGATACTCCGGGAATTGGAAGTACTAATGTTCGAGACGTTCGAGTGATTTGACAATTGGCATTCAACGATACTGACGATAGTACAGTAGTACACAACCACTATAGTGATATTAATAATAGAAAATGGGAAAATTTGATAAATATAAAACAAAAACAAGTCAATTGTGGAATTTTTTTAAACCGGTTAATGAAAGTTTTGTCAGCTGCAATATGTGCAAGCAGAAATTGTCTTACAAAACCAGCACGTCCAATCTTAAAAAACATTTACAAAATAAACATCCAACAGTGAAAATTCCTGTGTAAACAAACCAAGGAATCATCTGACTCTACTGTGCATGTAAGTTTTTTCCTTGTTTAATTTTCGTTTTCTTATTAGTGTGTGTACTTTTATATAGCATTCAAGATACTGAAACAGAAAGTGAAAACGTCGATGACCCTCAACCATCGACTTCTACTAGTTAGCCTCAAACATCACATGTATCACAAATTTCAAAAAAGCAGTCAGTACAGACAACATTTCATTCTTTATTTCCAAAAAAGATTTCTGGTAAATTAAAAGAAAGAATCGACAGAAAATTAATTAATCTATTCATCTCTATAGTGGAAGACATTAATACCAGCCATATACGAAGAATGTCAGACTAGCACCAAAACCTTAATAGCTACGCGAAAAACTTTTTGCTTAACGACAGATGCTTGGACTTCTATGAATACAGTTAGTTATAATGCAATTACTGCACACTTTGTGGACGACAATTTTAAACTTGTTTCCTTGCTACTTGAATGCTCTGCAAATGATATGCGCCATACAGCAGAGAATTTAGCATTAGAACTGCGAAAGGTGACGACAGAATGGGGTATAAAAGACAAAATTATTTTGGCAGTTTCGGATAATCCTGCTAATATCGTAAGTGCGATAAAGAGTGTGGGATGGAAACATTTGGGATGTGTAGCACATACCATTAATTTAACTTTTAAAGATGGGTTGAAGAATGATGATATACAAATCATTATTAATAAAATAAAAGAGATTGTCAGACACTTTAGAAAAAGTAATATTGCAAACGATAAATTGATGAAGTATTAAGAAAATCAGAATAAGCCTGTCCCGCTGAAGCTTATATTGGAAGTATCTACCAGGTGGAATTCCACATTTTACATGCTTCAAAGATTCATCGAGTTAGAGGAAGCTATTAAAAGCACCGTGGCTATCCTAGAAAAGGAATTGCCAATACTTACAGCAGGAGAATGGAAGATTATAAAAGAATTATGTAAAATTTTGAAACCGTTCGAAGATGACACAAAAACAATAAGTGGGGAAAAATATTGTACTGCTTCTCTTGTCATACCTGTCTGCAATGGCATAAGAAAAACTCTCTTACATTTGTCAAAAAAACAATTCACCGAGCCTATTAAGAAAGTATTGGAGGTTCTTCGGTCAACGTTTGAAGAACGTCTTGGCAACGTGGAGAATAGTAACATATTGTCAATCAGCATATTTTTGGATCCAAAATTTAAACAAATGGGCTTTTCTAATGACACTACTGCTAACTCTGACAGAAAATAACTAATATGATAGTTGCAAAAATCACAATTACAACTCGGGATCGGGAAGATCAAGAAAAAATGAGAGCATCGAAGGCTGTAACAGTAGATAACGCTGATACTAAAAATACTGATGATGGAAGCGACGAAGAAGAGATATCTATTTGGTTTGATTTTGATAAAAGGTTTGCTGCTAATTAACCAAAAGGGATCTCTACTTCACGCGCAATTATTGAGATGCAGCGTTACATGGAAGAAGATATGATACCACGAGATAGTGATTAACTTCTTTGGTGGCAACAACACAAACAAATACTACCTCACCTGTCACAAGTTGCGCAAGAAAGACTTTGTACCTTGGCTTCGTCCGTTCCATGCGAACGCCTCTTTTCCAAAGCAGGTCAAATTGTGACAGAGCGAAGAAATAGACTTATAGACACTACGGTGCAAAAGTTGTTATTTTTAAATGCAAACCATACTTATTTATCTTAAATAGTTTCGGTTTATAAATATATATTATTAATTATGTTTATTTTATACGAATTTCTGTTAATTTAAAATGGTAAATTTATTTTTTAATGTTATTTTTTTTTTGTTATGTTTTATAATATATAAGGATGTTTTTTCATTTGCTTATTGTCGAATTCCATATATTTATTCATATTTCATGCCGAGAAGTAAATGCTCAATATTTGCAATAAAATCGCTAGTATATTTAATCATATAAGATATTTTTACGCATGGTTTTAGTAGTCAGTTACTCCTGATCTTGTAACAAAAATGTTCCGCCACGACTCTGCCTCGAATCGAGAATGAATAAAAGACATTTATATAAATATCTAAATAGTGTGAAATGCGTATTTCACAATGCTAAGGCACGGGATCGCTTGGTATACGTGCTAATACATATGGTCGCAAAAGAAAATCGACTCAAAGTAAATATCGTGAAAGATATATTGGTCTTACGGTAGACCATGCCAATGGAACGAAATACGGAAAGTCGTGATCACGTCACGCTTTTCTGCCAACTTTACTAACAGTCGTTACCTGTGATTTCTTAATATCAGTGATTAAATCACAGTTCGTGATATATCGCCCATCAATAATTCGTTAGTCACAATGGTTATCTGGACGAGAGAACATCATGCGTTCGCAGTCGAGGAGTATTTGAAATCGGGCGAGTCTGTGATTGTTGAACAAGGCGTTTGTGGAGGGTTCTGTATGGTCGTTCAACTCGGGGAGATACGCCATCTGTTAGTCACAATGGTTATCTGGACGAGAAAATATCGTGCGTTCGCAGTCCGGTCCCGAAACGTGACACAATCGTCAGATGGGTTCAGAATTTAATTTTTATTTATTTTTTTAAATTTTTTAATTTCTATTTTTTTTTAATTAAAAAAAAAATATATTATTTTTTCATGATTTCCATTTTTTGGTTGTTTAATGGCAACATGTAAGCTTTCATTTTTTGTAATATTTTTTTTCTTGCTTAAAAAATAGCCGAGTTATTCCCATTTCAAAAACATCCATCCATTCTGCCGCACCCTGTATATTGTATTATCACGTCTGAACTCAATCGTCGCAATAAAAAATATAGAAAAAAATAAAAGCCCTTCAAAAAAATTTTTTCTTCATTGAGAACTGTTAAAAAGTATGTACACTTCATGATTAAAAAAAAAAGTACATCTCAAATCATTTTAATTTCCTTGCTTGAAATTTTTTTGATAAATATGTATATTGGAGGCTGTAACTTGTGAGAAATTGACCCATTGAAAAAATAAAATATGACTATTTCGGAAAAAATGTATACTTTTTGAATGTTCAAACACAAATTCGTTTACTTGTATGCATTTTTTTGAAAATCAATCTCATCATGATTAGAAATAGCGATTTTCACGATCTTACCTTATGACTCTCTATAGTTTTGAATATAAATTCTGGAACTTTTCCAATACATTAACAAATGTATAAGGAATCCATTGGATATAGTTGAAATGTGGATACAATATAATTTCAATACAGTAAATGCAGGTAAAAATTCATGCGAGTTACGGCGCGGCAGATCTGCTTCGATCCTGCGACTATGTGTGGTGTTTGTGTATGCGTTCATAATTATATATTTTCCCTCCATACTCACTATTTATCCCCCTATTCACTAAGAAAAATGTTAAAAATGTGTAGTCAGAAAGAGAAAAAGTTTTATTTTACTCGTTAGGACAGCTAAGGTTCCATAGTATGCATTTAACCGTGCGAATGGAAGCGCAGAGTGACAAAATTACTTCACTATTTGTTTCCAGGAATACCGTAGAGATTTTACTAGGGCATTTTTTGTTCAGAAATATGTGGTCTATCCACCAGTATTTTCTATTTTTTCCTACACTGAAAAAAAAATTTTCACTTTTTTTTATATTTTGCATCCAAGCGAAATGTAAACTTTTCAGGATATTATTCTGTAAACTTCCAAGAACTCATTAAAAAAAATTATTCATTTTGCAAGTTTTTGTAGGTTTCACTATAAAATGTTCTCTGTCGTCTGGGCTAAGTCGGGTGCTACTAAATGCGAATATTTATTAAACGCGATAAACTGTACTAGACTTAAAATTTTTATTTCTTTGCAAAATTTGTAAAATAACGTGGTATCCTATTTGAATTGGATCATGTTATCAAACAGAACGATCGCCAGAGACGTATAAACTGTCACTTTTATATAAAATATGTTTTGTTATAATCTTGGAGCAAAGTGTTACTAAGGTTTTTGACAAAGCACACAAAAATACGAACTTGCATAAGGTACCGAAACTGTAACATACAGCTTGTATCTCTCAGATTTGGAAACATTTTACGCAGATTAGGAGATATATCAATTTAACTTTGAAATATTATTGAGTTAATGAAAATGTTACGAAACGGGCATTGCCGAATGAAAATACTTACAAAACGTAAAAGTGAATTAAGTCGTATTCGAACAAAATATTAATCGCAGTGGGCCACGCCCGACTGCAACTTCTACTCGTTATTACTATAATAATAAATAATAATAATAATTTTATTTATCTCTGGTTGCCACAATAAAGTGGATAAGGCAAGTCAAAAATTCACATAAAATTTGCAAAATACAAACAGATAAAAAGAGACAATACATATACCGGGAGCCAGGTGAAAAGTTGGTCAATTATTTCTTCTCGAACGATAATTAGTGAGACGCATCAGGGAGTTGTATCATAATGCCTCGTGAACGTCAGCTGCGGTTCCGTGGGTGGGATGAGCTGCGGTAGCCTCCCACGTACCTACGGAGAAAAAAAAATTTTTAGTCATTTCCTCCTGACTAGAAATTTGTCAAACTATAGCTAATCCAATATCTTGAAGAAAAAAAGTTAGCTGACTATAACATGGTGTGTTATAACTATAAATTTGCCTGATGATAGCTTATATGCTACTGTGAATGAATATAAATGTCAGCTGGCTGTACCTCGGTGGAAAGATCGTCAGCTGATACCTTGAAAGTTGTAACGCAGAAGTTAGGCGGGAGCATCTATCGCCTATTTAAATGCATCAGCTGACGTGTTTTCCCTCGACTTACTGCTGCCTGATTTTTTTTTGTTAATTACAGAAGTATATTAACAATCAGGTTACAAATTTTTAGCTGGGAGGAATTGACGTATCTTAAATTATTCGGCATTACGCTCCGATATGAGTGTTCCGATTAAATCAATATTCTGTATAGATACTTTAAAACTAATAAGTATATAATTGAATAACTGAAGAAATATTTAGATAAGTAAATTAATCAATTTATAGTTTATTGTAACTTAGCTGTTCGATAAATAACATTAATTTTAAAGTAGTGATTAAAAATAATAATGTAATTTAATAATTTTCGTTCTCGCTTTGGCTTGTGTCACTCTCATCGCTCTCTGATTCACTGTTAGAGTCACTGTCAGAGCTGTCTGCCATCATGTCTTCATCATCATCATCTGTACAAAAATTTAAAAAATATATTAAGATGCATATTTAGTGTAACATAATCAAAATTATCAAAAAAATGTTACCTTTTTCGGACTGAATAGTTATTTCTTCAATCGACTCTGGTAACTGAGTTCCAGAAAACCAGATGAATTCAAATCTGTTGTCGATTTCTACCCAGCCATAGTCTAAAGGTTCATCAGTAGTTGGGACTTTCAGGTGTGCGTGCGACCAAATTTGAGCTATGTAACATGCTCTTAAAAATTGCTGATATAGCTCCGATTTGCATGGTGGTAGAGAAGAGCCATCAATACCCTTTTCGGGCAACTTGTGTTTAACGGCCACTATACTAATTCTTCTTGAACACTCTCTACGACTGACTACGCATTCTATTGTAATCGCCTACTCGCGTGCTGGATTCTGTAATGCTATTGGTCAAATGGCCATAAACTACTGATAACACTCATCGCGGTTTCGGTACAGGTGCGTACTCAGACTCAGTTGGAAGTACATCGTTGTTGTATCTGTTTACTTTTCATGTCATTGTTTAAATTGCATCTTTGTAAATACCGTACCTTGTGATATGATTATTGTGTTTTGTTTATATGCTTTCAGAGTATATTAAATAAGTGTGTTTGCCTCTCGGGCATATACCAAGACTTTGACTTTGTGTTTTGTTTAAATACTTTTTCGGTGTATCAAATATATCAAGAACACCTAAAAATATCTAGTAGCACGGATACAGCTGATTTGTCTCCTCTTAAATAAAGGCCGAAAAAGTCTCATTTCGACGTAAAGACCAAGGAAATGATTTTAAGCGTGTATAAGCATGAGATTCAAGAAAATCCTATATTACTCAAAGATGAAATTGTAAACAAAGTGGCAAATATGACGGGAGTGTGTGGCCGCAGTGTTTACAAAATTGTCAGAGAGTATACCACTAACCATAAATTTTCGATGCCAAAAACCAATCAAAACCATAAAAAAATTGTTGATATGGTGGATGACTTCGATCGATATGCAATCAGGAGAAAAGTTCATCAATATTTCTTTAGAAACGAACCCTACTTAATTATGCTCCCGCCTAACTTCTGCGTTACAACTTTCAAGGTATCAGCTGACGCTCTTTCCACCGAGGTACAGCCAGCTGACATTTATATTCATTCACAGTAGCATATAAGCTATCATCAGGTAAATTTTTAGTTGAGAGGAAATCATTGAATGTATAATTTTTTTTTTCATGTTCAAGCGACCAGCTGACGTATAATACACCATGTTATAGTCAGCTGACTTTTTTTTTTCTTCAAGATATTGGATTAGCTATAGTTTGACAAATTTTTAGTCAGGAGGAAATGACTAAAAATATATTTTTTTCTCCGTGCGTGGGAGGCTACCGCCGCTCATCCCACCCACGGAACCGCAGCTGACGTTCACGAGTGTTTATAATACAACTGCCTGATGCATTCCACTAATTACCGCTTGACAGGGATTTGGTCATGAAAATCTGTCGCTGGCTCTTAGACTAATATGATAATATAATACTACAGAATGTAAACAAAACAAAAATCCCCTCGAGATACATTTTTAGATTTTAGAATCTTAATTTATTTATTTATTTAATTTTTTTTTTAATTTGTTGATTTACTTATCGACGTTCTATTCATAAATATGGATTAAGCAAAAGTTATTTTTTTGTATATATTGAGCGTTCAGCTATTATTGAAGAAGTTTTCAAACTCTCTTAAATTATAGAAACAGTTTTTTATGAGGAACTTCTTTATTTTAATTTTAAATCTTATGATCATTAAATGTCTGTAGTTTGCTGGTAATAAGTTGTAGTATGTGCACATTGTGCACCCAATATATATGGGTGATTTTTTTAAGTAGCTGTGGTTAAAGCGATTGATATGTATGTGATTTCTAGTCCTAGTGAGGTGTGTATGTATGTTATTATTAGTTACAAATTGATTTTTATGTTGGTGCATGTAACACAATACGAGTAGCTTTAACAAGTAAATTCCCGTTACTGTTAATATCTTTTTGTTTTTGAAGCTATGTCTGTACGATTCTTTATAAGTCAAATTAAACATAAGTCTAATTAATCTTTTTTGAATCATGAAGACGCGATCGATCTCAGTTGCTTGTCCCCATGATATTATATTGTAGGCGATAGCAGAGTGTACATTAGCATAATAGACACAAAACTGCCTCTTCGTTTAATGTTTGTTTTAATGTGGCAATGGAAAAATACGACTTACTTAACTTAGTGCAAACTTATGTATGTGATTGTTCCAATTAATCCTGTAGTCTAAATAAGTACCAAGAAAGGACAAGGGTAGATAAGCTATATAATTTTCGCCCACTAATTTCATAAAAAAGAGAGTTCTCCTTAAAATCATTAAGCGTTTATTTATAATTGAACATATGATCTTTATGTTTCTATATGTTTTACATTTGAAAAACAACAGTAGGTCATAGTAATATTATTTCAAAGTGGGCATGTTTGCAGTTTTTTTTAGTAATTTTGACCTTTTTCCGAACTTTTAATGTATATTTCAGTTAGATGCGCTCGATGAAACAAGATAAACTATACCTCATTTCATTGTTAAGCATTTAAGCTTTTAAATAATGGTTAATTTATATTGTTTCATCAAGCGCTTCAATGTATAAAAAACAAAATCGTTTCCGCGGGAGTCGTAGTAGTGTCGACGTTGCGTGCGAATTTAAACGTGGCAGCGCTCAAAACCACATATTGAGGTATGTATTGAATAAGAATATGTTTATCCATGACCATCGTATAATCATTGCATTCTACATTTAACAATTGTCAAATAATTATAGTCATTATTCCAACCAAACGTATAATGAACATAATCTGACTCTAACACGTATTTAACCAACTAGTAACTAGTTGTTTTCATTCTAACGCACCTTTGACCAATCAGGAACTAGCAATTTTCATAAGGAAACGGCGAATCCATTTTTCCATGTTTTCGTGCATATTTTCGTGTTTCACGTTTAACACGTCAACGTTTTACTGTAAATGAACTTTATTTTTTCAGTTTTAAACGATTCAAACAGTTGAAATATGCGATAGTCATGGATAAATTATAGTATTCAGTTCGCGTATAATGGCTATTACACACTCGGATGATTTACGACACGCCTTCGTCTCGTTCCGTAAACATCACCCCCACGAGTAATAGCCATCATTATACACTCACTGAATAATCTATTATTCAAAAGAACAGTTTTTTATTACTCGTCAAGACATATACTACCCGGAAAATATAATGACATACAGCATGGCCGATGGGCGGAAAAAGGCCCTTATCTACCCTTGTCCTTTGGTATTGAGTGATATTTCATGAGCTGTGCTGTTTAGGTTAAATCTCCACTCTTTATTAGGATATTTATATTTTCCTGTAAATTCCACACATACCGTTTTGCTAATGTTAATAATTAAATGATTTAAAACACACCAGTTAAGAAACTGTTCCATCACTCTGTTCACAGTGGAATTTAAAGTTTCTTTACATTTATCTGAAATGATTATTGTTGTATCATCCGCATACATAAGAACTTTTGCATCTTGTATGTAATTTGGCAAATCATTTATATACAACAAAAAGAGTAGAGGCCCTAGAACACTGCCTTGTGGAGTACCTAGCTCCACTTCAATTTCTTCCGAAAACATATTTTCAATATTTACGACTAGTTGACGGTTAGTAATGAATGAAATGACCCACTGGTTTACATTTCTCCTAATGCCTAGTTTCTGTAACTTTTTAGATAGGAAGCTCGGATCAAGAGTATCAAACGCCCTTGATAAATTAAAAAATACTCCAACATAATCGCCCTTGTCTAATTTGTCAGTAATGTACTGGGTAATTTCTGTTGTTGATGTTTCTGTAGAGTACCCTTCCCGGAAACCGTGTTGACTGTTCGTTATTAAGTTATTCTGATTTAAAAAAGAAATTATTATTAATTATACATTTTTATTTAATGTTTAAAAAATTGAATTCAGTATTACTCGTAGTTTGTAAAGGTGGTAAATCTGTGATACACAAAATTTACTATTTTACATTTAAAAGTCATATGATGAAACATGGAGGAGCATACATGAAATAAATTTCATAAAAATGTGCTTTATTAGAACTTTTTCCGCATTAACTTTAATTTTCACAATTGTTAACAATTATTCTATAATTATTTTCATTTGTGTCATTTCACTTTCAAACGAAGAATATTTCTCCGTATAAAAGTGCTACCAGTTATATACACTTGACTGCCTCGCACATATGTAGTACATGTAGTAGTAAGGGCATATGGGCATGCCTGATTCCTTTCTTGTGTATAAGCTAACATAGTTTAGTTTAGCTATATGTTAAAATAAGTTACAGTAAATTGTCATTCGTATTTGGCGAAGTCAGTCAGGCAAAGTAGTTTATTGACTGGTGAGAAAAATGCCCTGATATTCGTTTGTAGTAACCAGAATTCTAACATCGAAAAACTTGTATATAGTCCAGATAAATTGAATTTCAATAAGCAAAGGTAACACAGCCCCACAAAAAAAAATTCAAAGCAGCGAACCAGACCCATGTATTCCTATGTATTTTCGGTCGCTGAATCCGAATCCGGGGTAAAAAAAAATCATTAGCTAGAGCCAAAAAACACCCCTGAAATGGGGTAAAAAGAATATTAAGCTACGAGAATAGTTGTTACATCTTAATCAATCGAATTATACAAATTAAGGTTAAACAGAAACGTACATACAATAGATACGAAATACACCCCCAGGGATGGGCGAAAACTAGCCCCCATATATAAAAAAATCGATCCAAAACAGCAGTGACTGCTGAAAAAGCTCAAAATGTCTAAGTTTTGTTAAAGTGATAAGAAACTGCATCAGGTCCGACGTAATCTTCATAAACTGCCCCTATAGAGTTGAGAACAACCACCTTCAAGTTTAAAGAACACGAGAGAAAAAAGAAAAAACGTAAAATGCAACAGGATTTCTATTTTCATGGATGCTATGATTGGCTAAAATTGCGTAGTGTTCTAAAAAAGAACTAGAAACTTACGTACCATCAACATTCTACAGTGTCAACCCTCAGAGGGTGTGAGAACTACCCCCTATGTAAGGTTTGACTATAAAAAGTTACAGTGACTTCTATAAAAATTCGAAACACCTGCGTTGTGTGGAAGAGAGAAGAAACTAGACTATGTTCGACGCTGTGCTTGAAAACCACCCCCCCCGGGGTTGAGAGACGCCTATAAAAAAAAACGAATAAGCAACAATATAGCTTTTTCGTTACATCTTGAATTATGGTAGTTTACTTCCTTACTGGGGGTGTTACTTAATAACATTTATAGGACATGAGTTTCAAAGTGTGCAACACGATTTTTGCCAATCATAGCATCCATAAAAATGTAAATCTGGTTAGTTTCTCTCTATTTTTCCAGCATCCTACAGACCCTGTGGGGGTGGTTTTCAAGCACAGTGTCGAACATAGTCTAGTTTCTTCTCTCTTCCACACAACGCAGGTGTTTCGAATTTTTATAGAAGTCACTGTAACTTTTTATAGTTAAATCTTACACAGGGGGTAGTTTTCACACCATCTGAGGGTTGACAGTGTAGGATGTTAATGGTACGTAAGTTTCTGGTTCTATTTTAGAGTACTACGCAACGTTTGCACACCCTTCTGCACGCGACGACTGCCTAAAATTTGCGTTTCTGGCATATTCATGGTAATTTCATTCATATACATGATTGGCATGCATTTTAAAAACGTTGCACCTGACTGGTCATGTACCGCCAGTCTATCTTGAACTCAAGGTTCAGCCTTGATCCACATTAGAAAATAAAAATTAAATTAAATTAAAAAAACTATTTTTAAAAATAAGCTTTCATTTAAATGCTCTAAAAAGAAGAAAATATACTTTAAATTAAATCAAACCCATCAATTTATCACATTATACAATTTATATGATACAAAAGTTTATCGCGAGATTTACCTGTGTAAATTTATTTTATGAAATACATACATTTTTTCTTAGAATTACTTGTGTCAAGATCAAGTTACATATTGTATTCTTGTTTATTTACACAGGCAAATCTCGCGACAAGCTTTTATATCATATAAATTGTATAATGTAATCAATTGATGGGTTAGATTTAATTTAAAGTTTATTTTCTTCTTTTTAGAGCATTTAAATAAAAGCTTGTTTTTAAAAATGTTTTTTTTAAATTTAATTTAATTTTTAAATTTTTAGCTATGCCTTAATTAGTTTTATATATTCATTGCGTCGTTCCTATCCGACATAAAACTTATAGTTTAAACCGAATCCTTTACTATTTCTTAAGCCGTGTATCGACTTTGCGAGGCTGCCTCGCGCAGGGGCCTCGCGAGGCGTGCCTCGGAAACTTTTTGCCTCGGAATCTCTGGACAACGGATCGAGGCAAGTGCACGAGGCAGGATGATCCAATGCGAACAATTCAGTTTTATCCGAGGCAATCATGTCAGCGTACGTAAGTAATGCCGCCGCTGCAGTAATTATAATTAACCATGTTATAAAAAAACGCAAACAGCGAGAACGGCACAAACCTCGATGGTGGATGAAAGCACTATACACTCGCTTACAATAGTATGGGAATATGCTATTGGATGATATGCGATTCGAAAATATAGACGAGACAGTGCACAATTTTATTCGCATGGCATATTGCGATTTTTATAGCATACTATTAATGCAAGATACTGTACGTTATTCATGTTTCTTATTTAAAAATAAAAAGCGTGTGAACGCGAGCTGAACTCACTTCTTACTGTCTACTCGTCTACATGAAGCGAGCTGCTTCAATCGAGGCGTCTTTGAGCATTGCCAAAAAACGACAGCACGCGGATCGCGTCGAGGCAGGCTCGTACAGAAGCGACCTCGCAACGATCGCAGGTATAAACTTTCCGAAGCGCGCCTCGCTAGGCCGCCGTGCGAAGCAGCCTCGAAAATGCCGCATATACGGCTTTTAGAATACAACGTATGAGCGAATACACTATACGATCAAATTGACGTCATTTTATTTTCGTATTCTTCTCAGCAAACCCTTTCATTTGATACCCATATCATGGGGGTTCATAAAAAATAACTGGTCCGCCATCTTTGGAAGTCCGCCATATTGGATTTGGAATGACGTCTTCGTATTCTTCTCAGCAAACCCTTTCATTTGATACCCGTATCATGGGGGTGCATAAAAAATAACTGGTCCGCCATATTTGGGAGTCCACCATATTGGATTTGGAATGACGTCATTTTATTTTCGTATTCTTCTCAACAAACCTTTCATTTGTTACCCATATTATGAGGGTGCATAAAAAATAACTGGTCCGCCATCTTTGGGAGTCCGCCATATTTGATTTAGAATGACATCAATTAGCTAACCATGCATTGTCATCCAAACTAAACGTGTATGCAAAATTTCAGCTCAATCGGTTGGGCATAACTGTTTTAAAATTCAGTTGCAAGATTTGACCTAAACAAACATATAAACAAACATTGCAAGTTTAATAAAAGCTTGTAATTAGTTGTACCAATGACGTCCAGCAGTTCAAGCCACATGGTGAAAGTAAGGAGTGGGGACTTTGATTGATTGATTGATTTACCAGCATCGCTGCCAGTCCCAGGTTGTACAGCTGCGCCTGCTACGTCCACGCTGGGTTGGACTAAGGTCATACTTGTTGTCAGTAGCGAGAGCCACATGCGCATGGTAAAGGAATATGGCATGGGAGGTGTAGGTATTTGTGAGATGCGTTACCGCATTGTGTCGTGAGGGAGCGTTTAAGCTCCCTTTTTTGTGTTTTTGGTTCTGGACTTCTACCTCTTCGCGGAGTCTTCTTGTGAAATATGTGCTGTGTCGTGATATGGAGTGTTTATACCCCTCCTCGAAAAAAGGCAAAATCGTGCTGAAGTTATGAAACCTATTCCCTCCCCCGTTTTTGAGGGTGCTGAACATGAATAACAGGATGAAAAAAGTTTTTAGTTGTGCGCATCCCCTGAAACGGCTAAAAACTAACCCTTTTTGCTTATTTCTCATATGACAGCTTGGCATCGTCTATTTTTGCAGGGATTCTTTGTTTCTTCATGGGGATATAACAGAAGGTGAAAGGTGATATCAGGTAGTAGACCGTAACCGCCCTTGGTGGAGTCCACCCTGTCAGGGGGTGTAAAATTGTTTCTTTTTTTTTTCTTGTTAAAGACGTTTACCCCCCCGTTTTCGAGGACGCTGATCAAGGTAAAAGTGAATTTTGACAACCTCAGAGGGTTGGTCCCCCACGGGGGTGGAAAATTGATTTTTTTTTATTTTCTAATTTGTATATTGAGTGGGAGTGTTTTCAAAGTCGCCATTTGTCCATTTCACATTCTCATCAAAAATGAACATGGGCGCATGATCAGATTTGTTTTCTCCGGGAATGATAACGCTCTTCCAGTCCGTTATGCCTCTTTTAACTGTAGCTCTTCCTTTGGCTCGTTTCTTGCGCGTACCAGATTTAATGGACAATGCCTTATACCGATCAAATGATACGTCGATTCCTCTGTATGATAGACTAAATTTGGAAACATTCTTGATAAAAAGCAGTCGCTAGATCACCAAACGTTTTGGCGTCGGCAGGTTTACCTAATGGGACCACTAGTGCCTGTCCATCAATTATAAGATGAGCAGTGGCGGTCTGGCTAGGTCGGCTAGTCGGCAAATGCCGACTGGGCTCTAGGGTCGCGTCTAATGAGGGGACATTTTGGGACGAAAAATTTGAAAAATTTTTTTTCGGATTTTTTCTTCCGTTCATCAAAAATTTTTTTTATCGGATTTCTCCCCCCCCCCCCCCCGCTCATCAAAAAAAAATTTTTCGGATTTCTCCCCGCCCCGCTCATCAAAAAATTGCGAAGCAAAAATATTCAAGTCGATGACGAACTGAGTTTGAATGTTTATTGTAAAATGCCGACTAAGCCCTAGACACCCAGACCGCCACTGAAGATGAGAGTCTTCTCTGGTGGTTATGTTGCTATTTGAACACTCTAGGCCTCCTGTAATCCATTTTACTAGCGACGCTTTCTCTGAGGTTCTGAGAACTTCTTTCATTTCTGCCAAAGCTATGGAAAGAGGGAAAAGCTCATGCCTTAAAATTGACTGTAAATTAATTAAACTTCAAATAAATTTCTCGCTAAAATATTTCAGAGATGTTTTGGGGGTGTGTGTCCGTCGAAGGAGGTTGTGTCAAGCCTAACACGTAAGCACTGAGGCCACTCAGTCGGTTGAAAATGTTGCTTTGCCTAAGTAACTGTATGAATTGTGTTATAAATGTTTATAATTAATTAAATGTTAAATTTCTCCCATCTTTAGATATTCTTTCGTAACTGGTGTTGAAAGGAAATTTTCGTCAACAGTTGCAAAAATATTTTCAATATTTTTAGTTCCGAAAATGTCACGTTTTATAACATAAGCTGTTTTTGAAAAGTGACACAATATTAGATAAAATAAATTAGATATTCTTTAAAATGCCCTGTAGAATCTCTGTACTAGCATCAGACATATTTTGCAACCATACTCAGTATTACGTATTAGCTATTAAATAATTGTCGTCATATTACTTTAAGTGGTAATAAAATTGTTACGAAAACGATACGTCTTTTAAGCTATTAATTAAACATGAATGTTTTCTAAACAAAACATGATGTAAGAAAACATGATGTGTCAGTAACTTTTCTTAAATGCGTCGGGTTCAGCACATTGGGAAACGAGATTTTCTGTCCGACACAGTAAATTACTCTCTAGAGCTGGTGGTTTCCGTGGAAACATCTAAGGAAATAATGACAATTTGAATGTTTTCTGTATCGTAATTTTCGGGCTGCCTTTTGTCTCTAATATTTTCTTCTTTAATTATATGCTAAATTTTTCATCAAGAAGAGAAAAAGATCTCTTCCCTTTATCATTCTTCCAACTTCCTTCTTTCTCAATTTTATTTAATTATTATTTTACAGGGTGTTTCAGGTATACAGTTAATGTTTCTTAGAAGTAATTCTGTAAAAAAAATCCTATAAACATGGGTATGGAAATTCACATTAAAGGAGCTAGGGCCTTAAGTTTTCTGTCATTAATGACAACAAATATCAACTATTAGAAAAAAATGACGATCAGTTACGTAATAAAAAGCAAACTTCATAAGTTGATCAGTTCTGAAAAAAGAAGTTTTTCCAAATTACAGGGAAGAGTGAGACATATTTCTTTCATGTCTTTAAAGCCTGGGGTATGGACGTGTTTCTTTAGGTTCAAAAACGGTTGGCCCTAGGGTGCGGTGTTACAATCATATTCCCATAAGACAATCACAAGAAATATCCATAAAAAAGTATGGAGGAGGAAAAGACAGCCTTCCTCACCATTTTCCGCTCCCATGATTTTGAACTTACTCTCGATGGATAAGATAAAATAATGACACTCATTAATCTCAGAACACACGCAAAAAAACCGCTGCCCAAGGAATCACTACTTCCACAACCAGATTTTTTATCTAAGTCACTCACAACGAAAAAATTTTGTATGTGGAAATAATTGTTTATGGAACTTTAATAATATAATATTTGAAATCCTCTACCCCAAAAACCCATAAAACGATACCCCACATCGGTAGCGGTGTGGGGGTGCTGATAGGAGGTGGTAGTGGAGGTGGATGAAGTAAAAAAACATTTTGAGGTTTCTGGTTCTTGTACACACCCTAAATCACAATTTTTTTTCATCCCCTAAATAATGGGGTGGGGGGTGGTAATGAGGGTGGCTAATACCACAATTTTTTTTGAGACCTCAGCTTCTTTTGTATATACTAAATACCCATTTTATGGGCTCTTACCTGCTTGATTTACCTATTTTCCGCAAATTTACCCCAATTTACCCCCCAACCCTTCGACGGAACAAGATGAAAATATAATCTAGTTCTAGATCTCGTTAAAGTACATATGTGTACCAAATTTCAAGTCAATATCTCAAACGGTTCCAGAGTAAACGTGCGCACAAAAAAAGTTACAGACAGACCGACAGACAGACCGATAGACCGACAGACAGAAATTTTTTTTTCGCTCAAACTTAAAATCTCGACGTTTCGTGACTTTCTAAGCCTATTTGAACAATAAAAATTTTTAAAATTTTTTTTGTCGTTACTATACTTCCACTGGACGTGGAAGTAATTAATCAATGTAGCTTAAAGGTTTCATGAGATATTAAGTAAAATCACAATTTTGAGTGACCTCTTCATAAGCCCGTAGCTCCCTTAATGGGACCCGTTATATAATATTTTTTTAAATATTTTTAACATAAAATTATCCCTAAAAACCGCTGCCCAAGGAACCACTACTTCCTCATCCAGATTTTCTATCCAAGTCACTCACAACGAAAAAATTTTGTATGTGGAAATAATTGTTTATGGAACTTTATAATATAATATTTGAAATCCTCTACCCCAAAAACCCATAAAACGATACCCCACATCGGTAGTAGGGTGGGGGTGGTGATAGGGGGTGGTAGTGGGGGTGGATGAAGTAAAAAAAAAATTTTTGAGGTTTCTGGTTCTTGTACACACACTAAATCACAAATGTTTTTCATCCCCTTTAATAATGGGGTGGGGGTGGTAATGGGGGTGGCTAACGCCAAAATTTTTTTTGAGACCTTAGCTTCTCTTGTATATACTAAATACCAATTTTATGGACTCTTACCTGCTTGATTTACCTATTTACCCCAAATTTACCCCTATTTACCCCCCAACTTTTCCCCTATTTACCCCCCAACTTTTCGACGGAACAAGATGAAAATATAATCTAGTTCTAGATCTCGTTAAAGTACACATGTGTACCAAATTTCAAGTCAATATCTTAAACAGTTCCAGAGTAAACATGCGCACAAAAAAAAAGTTACAGACCGACAGACAGACAGAAATGTTTTTTTCGCTAAAACTTAAAATCTCGACGTTTCATGACATTCTAAGTCTATTTGAACAATAAAAATTTTAAAAAAATTTTTTGTCGTTACTATACTTCCACCAGATGTGGAAGTAAAATGAATGACCTTATACTTGAAACACCCTGAAAAAGCAGAGCTCAGATAGTAATTACGTCACAAGACCTGATAGAGGTGTTTTGCAGATCGACCCAAGCAGATTCCAGGCGAGCCGTAGGTGAGTTTTGGAAGCTTGGGGAGACCTGCAAAGCACTGTTTTTCGGTTGTGTAACGTACAATATTTTTTTTTTCGGCCGAGACTGTCATACAAAATCAATTTTGTATTATCTCTTTAATAAATTTTCTAACAAATATAACTACAAACAATAATAACTAATTAAATAAAATATTTTTACGACCGACACTATTATACAACTTCAATTTCTGTTTGCAACGCTTCAAAATCTGAATCCATATTTTCCATAGCGTGTGAATTGACTTTTGAAAATTCGTAAAAGTCAAGTGTATTTATCTATTTGACACTTATTTCAACAATTAACACAAGTTCGTTTCCATAGCAACGAGATTAACAGGGATCGGAAAAGCTTTTATTATACTTCTTTGAAAACACCTTATTTTCATCTGTATTAGTAATAATGTAAAATGGGCTTTTTCGGACTAGCTGAATAAAAATACCGAATATATGGCTTTAAAATAGAAATATACAGCAAAGTAAACTAAATTTAAGAAAGTCAATATGCTATCTGATATTTAACATGTAACCTATTTCACCTTTTTTCTGTCAATTAAATTTATGGCGATAAAATGTACTCAAAAGAAAATCCCGAAATTCCCGATAACATCCCAGAGCAAGCGGCACAAGCGAGCGCGAATTTATTACCGGTAAAATCCAGGTCAAGATATGAACACGAATATCAACTTTTTACTGAATGGCGAAATCTGAACAAAATCAAAACTGTGAGTGACGATATTCTTCTAGTTTACTTTGTCGAAAAAGCAAAGTATATGAAATCTTCCACGAAGTCGATTCTCAGAAGAAAATCCCGAAATTCTCGATAACATCCTAGAGCAAGTGGCACAAGCGAGCGCGAATTTATTACCAGTAAAATCCAGGTCAAGATATGAACACGAATATCAACTTTTTACTGAATGGCAAAATCTGAACAAAATCAAAACTCTGAGTGGCGATATTCTTCTAGTTTACTTTGTCGACAAAGCAAAGTATATGAAATCTTCCACGGAGTCGATTCTCAGAAGAAAATCCCGAAATTCTCGATAACATCCTAGAGCAAGCGGCACAAGCGAGCGCGAATTCATTACTAGTAAAATCCAGGTCAAGATATCAACACGAATATCAACTTTTTACTGAATGGCGAAATCTGAACAAAATCAAAACTGTGAGTGACGATATTCTTCTAGTTTATTTTGTCGAAAAAGCAAAGTAAAAAGTTATTTGGCCATAAAAGAAAATGCTGACATCAACAAATATCCAAAAACTATTGCTTTCTTGAAGCGCCAAGCTGTAGGATACATACCGAAAAAGTCCAGAGTTTTAAGAGCCGAACAAGTAACCAAAGTTTTATGTCAAGCTCCAGATGAACAATATCTACTAGCAAAAGCAACTTTAGTGTTTGGGATCTTTGGTGTGTGTCGAAGAGAGAATTTAATACGTTTAAATTTAGACGATGTGGTAGATAATGAGAGCTGTCTTGTCGTGTTTTTACGAGATGGAAAAACTCATACATCAAGAAGTATCACCATTACCAATGAAGGATGTACATTTGAGCCCTGCACATTTTACCGTAAATATGCAGCTCTACGACCTAAAAATATGAACAGCAGAAGATTATTTGTTGCACATCGAAACGGCAGGTGTTACGCTCAACATGTTGGATGCCATACCATTAGTGGTGTTCCGAAAATTGTTGCAGAATACCTAAAATTAGAAAATCCTAGAGAATGTGCCGGGCATGGCTAAGGCTTTCTTCGGCAAGCATGTTGGTGGAAAGCGGCGGTGATTTACTTACTCTGAAAAGGCACGGAGCATGGCGTTCTTTCAATGTAGCAGAAGGATATATAGAAGAATCCATAGAAAGAAAAATTGAGGTATCACGAAAACTGTTCTAAAAGGACTTAACCTGTGAAATAATACCAAATACATTCATAATAAAAATTCAAACTAAAAACATTATAAGTTAGAGTTAATTTTCAATATTCAAAATGTTCTAAGTTTCTTTCGTATGTCTTTTTTTGTTATATTTTGTTTTTATGTTATCGTTTTCAAAGAAGTATAATAAAAAATATCGTTCATTACACGTCCAGAAATAAATTTTTCCGTGCTTGCATGACTTCCCGTGTGAGGCGAGAATTTGTCACACGCGCACGAAAAATTCTTTATTTCCAGACTCCTGATGGAATATACTATTGCCGATCTCTAATGTCACTTTCCGGTCTGGCCCGGGAAAACGTTAATTTCTGGCGGATAATTTCTCCAGAATGGGAGTAGTTTCTGGTCAGCCGAAAAAAAAATCGTTTATTTATCAAGTAACTAATTTTCAAGTATAATGCTTAGTAGGTACAGATACGCCTTAGAAGAAAGGGCTAATGCCAAAGTAAGCCTGGCAAGGATTCAACGGCAGATGGCACTGAGGGTATGTAGCGCCTATCGGACAGTCTCGTACGAGGCAGTGCTGGTGGTAGCAGGGATCCCTCCAGTGGATTTACAGGCCAAGGAAAGGGTAGAAGTGTACGAAGGAGTCGAGAGAGAAACCGCCAGGGAAAGACTGTTCGAAAGATGGCAGAACAGATGGGAGAACGCCCATAAAGGAAGAGGGACTCACCGTATGATCCCTACAGTCAAAGAGTGGGTGGAAAGGAAACACGGAGAAGTAGGGTATCATCTCACGCAGGCCCTGACAGGTCACGGCTGTTTTGCCGACTACCTGTTGAGAATAGGAAAGCTGGACTCTCGAGAGTGCGCATATTGTGGCGAAATAGATGATGCAGAGCACATAGTCTTCCACTGCAACAGATGGGTGGAGGAGAGACGAGGCATAAATCGTCTAGGGCCGGATGAGCTTGTGGAATTCATGCTGCAATCTGAAGACAATTGGGCAAAGGCCGAAACAGCTATTACACGGATCGTCGTGCATAAAGGAGAAGATGAGAGGAATCCCGACCTATACCCTTTGCACAACTAGAGGGAATACAGGGAACAAAGACACGGGAAAAAAACATCTATACATTGAATAACGATTGACATGTATCCTGAAGAGAAGCGAGAGCGGTTCCAGGATACATCATACACAGAAGAGGGGTGGTTTTAGTGGGTATGCCTAGAGGTGAGTCCCACACTACCGTTCAGGTGTCCATAAAGGATTTCCATCCCGGAAAAAAAAAAGGTACAATCAATCCGGCATGAGCCCCTTTAGGTAGGTAACGATTTTTTTTTTCGTGGGGGGAGGGGAGGTAGTCGTGGGTGTAAAACTAAGTTTCCTCACTTGGTGTTGTCCTTCCGCCGCCATCTTCAAAATAAGGGTGCAATTAGTTTGTTTAATTTATCTCCGTAGCCTTAGTCTGAGAAAAGAGAATTTTGGTAGATAATGCAACTTTTATTAGCAACTCTTCGGCGTAACATGAGGAATAAAAAAATTATGAGCAGAAAAGATGAAGAATTAGGGAATGAAAAACTTTGGATGATAAAAATTATTCTTAGCTGGAATATTGGGGTTTACGTTTACTACTAATTGTGCCTCAAACTCTGAAATCTATTCAGAGATAAAGAGACTTCTATTAAATGAATAATTAATAATTACTCCACGCAAATGCTTCTAAAGATATTCATTGAAAAACATTAGTAGAATTATTGACATATTCTTCAGAAAAATATAAAAACAGTGATTTCCTGAAACTAACACTTGCGTATAGGTCATGTTTTCTTACATTATGAATAGAAATTTGCAAATATATTTTAAGAGAAAGGAAAAAATAGTATATTGTGTATTTAGGTGTGAAAGCAATACATTCCCGGACGACGATGCAAATTGTTGGCCGAGGCGCTAGCCGAGGCCAACAAGCATCGAAGTCCGGGAATGTGCTTTCACACCGAAGTACACATACTATTTTTTCTGAAATCACAATCAATAATATTATAAATTAAGGAATTTGTATTAATGCATAATATTTTTTCATTAAAATCTAACGGCTTACTAATAAATGCAATTTTAATGTGAGTTGGTTTGTCTGCGTGTATTTATTTACTGTCTAAAATACACATAAAAAATCGTACGGGAATGTTACTTTCCCGGCCTAGGCCGGGAAAGTAACATTCCCGTACGGTTTTGTTGATCGTTGCTTGGTAACGGATCTTTTCCGGTCTGTTTTCTGATAGTTTCTTAGCAACGGACTAAAATACTGGAATTGTGCATTATTCGATCTGAAATCGCGCCGAAAATGTAGACGTTGCCGATCGATTTCAGAAAAAAATATTTTTTAATCATCATTAAAATGTTATTTCTCTTATACCTACACAAAATAAATAATCGGTTCGTGTTCTTATCGCCTGTTGTAGTCTCCAATCGTTTGTATCAAATAACACCAAACGCACTAAATTTTCTACTATAACTTGGACAGTATACATACTATGTGTTGATGATGGAGAAATATGTCACTTTATTTACCTTGCTATAATGTCAGGGACGAAATACCTCCACTTTTTACACTTATACTTTAACATAGACAGATTTTTTGCATTTGAGGTGACTTTTTAATTCATTGAACAATTTTGTTTCATATAGATAAAATGACCAATTATCAAGAAAAATATTTTCCCTTTTCTTGACATTTGTCGTTTTAGATTTTTTTTAGAATTCTCTGCCCAACTCTTTCGGAAATAAAGATCAGCATAGTTAAAATCAACATTTTTAACGAACATGTTAAACACAAATAAAAAATGGGAATAACATATTTTCGGAATCGTTATATTGGGGCGAGCGTAGAGGCGACTTCAATGTGAATATCAGTCGATATTCCGTTGAAGCAACGTCGAGCGCGGTTAGTACTTGGATGGGCTCCCATCTTGGGAAATACAGCGTTCTCGTCCCATCTTCTAGAGGCTTGTATATCAGTGTATACTCGGAAGTTACGTAATTTCAGACGAGGATTACGTGGTGGATATACCATCCTTCGGAGGGGATGTAAAGCAGGCGGTCCCTTGTCTATTAAATGTTAGGCAAGTGAAAGATCCCTACTCTTCTTAAGGGAAGAGGTTCGGCAAAATTTCCAGGTTGGGGGTAGCTCGTCTCCTGGCGTCGGTGATAGGCCCTGGTAACGGAAATAGGCCGACGTTAAATAGTTATAAAAAAAAAATCGTTATATTCACTTTTTTAACAATATTATACTGAATATACTTTTTTAAGTTCCACATTTTTCTTCACAAAAGGGCGGCAGAAAATATTTTTGGTGTATCGACTCATGAACTGCCTGCGGAACCAAATGTCCAAACTCTAAACCTTTGTATAATTTCACGTTTCTTGTTGTAATAGTTGCCTAGATAAACTAGTAATCCTATAAGTGTTTCGTTTCCACTTTTAAATACGTAACCTTAAAAATGTGTTTTGGTGGTGGTCCTAATTTTCCACCTCTGCTTTCCGGTCAGGATCGAGGAAAGATGTCCACCGTTGGTGAAACCAAAAGCGCATAATATGTATATTGTTTTGTCCAATAAGTGCTACGGGTATAACATTAATTCATTCATCATATTACCATTATATTTTTAAATCTGTGGTTCACTTTTCGTTATAAACATTCTACCAACAGGGGATGAGTGACATTATTGGAAATTAAAATTATTAGAAAATTGCACAATAATAAAAAACTTGACGAAATTTATTCAGAAAATTAATATTAATATATTACATTAAAAGAATTATTATACAATGTGTCCACGGCAAAGCGGTATTATAGGTGTAAATGACAATTTTTTTTTTTATTACAAACACAATTTTTTTCTATTCTGCTCTTGCTTTGTCCAAAAACTATTTTTAGTATCTTGGACTTAAACAAATTTTTAGAGGGCGCTGGTAACAGCTTAAAAATAAAAATCGCATCAGGTAAAGTGTCTTTTCTGTGCGAAATATTGAAAAATTATATTAGAAGAACTTGCTCAGAATTAAAAAATATAACGTTGTACAAAATTACAGAACTAAAAAATTTTTATTTATTTATAAAATTTTAATTTTTTTAATATTATGAATGTAATGATAATTTAAATTCGTTTATTCTACCCATGTTCCTCCATAGTAAGGAATTGTCTGTATAATAATTTAGCAGAAAAGTGGATTGGACGATTTGGATCCTTTCCATATCCACCCAGATCACCTGATTTGATTATTTGCGATTTTTATTTATGGGGTCATCTGAAGCAAATTGTTTATTCCTATGATTTAACACCGGATGTAAATGTATTGAAAGAGAAAATTAAAAATGCTATAAATTCAATTGACCTTCAAGCCATTCAAAATACCTATAAAAAATTTAAAAAAAGAGTTGAGATGTGTGCTGAAAATGGAGGAACATGAATAGAATAAATGAATTTAAATTATTACATTTATATTAAAAAAAATTAATACTTTTTAAATTTATAAATTGGAAAAAAAAATTAGTTCTGTAATTTGGTACAGCGTCATATTTTTAATTCTGAGCAAGTTTTTCTAATAAAATTTTTCAATATTTCGCACAGAAATGGCACTTTACCTCATGCGATTTTTATTTTTAAGTCCAAGATACTAAAAATAGTTTTTGGGTGAAGCAAGAGGAGAATATAAAAAAAATGCGTTTGTAATCCAACAAAAATTGTCATCTACACCTATAATACCGCTTTGCGGTTTTATACATTGCATAAAACAAATTTAAACATAAATAAATGCTCTACTGGTACATTAAACTTGAAACTGTGTATAGTTTTCAATGAAGAATATGGATATCTCTACTTGATTATACTCTATTTAAGTTAAATATATGATATTCTTTTTAATCCTCTGCATATATTTAAAAGAACAATATTCTTGTTTCAAATGTATATAACATTTCTTCCAAGAGTAATGCATTTTTAAGTTGAAATTATGCATAGTTTTATATTTAGAATGCGAATATTTTGATTTGATTATCCTCATCTTAAATTAAGAAATTTATCAAGATTTTGCTTTAATTTACACACATAAATATATTGTTTCAAACCAAGAAAAATTTCTTCTTTTGAGCAAATAATACAAGAATATTTTTTTGTGTGCACCCTATAATCCAATTTGGCACTCCTTCTTCCCTACTATTATTTGACTCCTTCACAGAAAGCTATAATAGACGCATTTGAATAACACCCGGTAACGTCGTCCTGATAATTTTAATGAATATTGTCTTGATATACATAAACAAAGAAATTGCTTTCCGAGGTAAAACGGATCGTGCCCTGTTCACGTTAAGGTACATTAAGGATGGTCACTCCTTGAAAACGAATTTTAATTAAATTAAACTGTGAAAAATTTGCTAATTAGCAATAGTAAATTTATAAGTAGAAGTGAGTGTAACGAAAATCTTACTGCGGGAATGGAGATAAAGAATTCTTGGAATTTCAGACGGGTACGTACATCAGGGGTTTGACAATCCAAGGCCTACGCGGATCACATCGAACTTGTGCACCAGCTTTAAAAACCTAATGGAGATAACCGAAAAGCAGATAACATAAGTAGGTAGGTAATTAACATAATTAAGTAACGTATATATCGATAAAAGACCGTAATTAATTTTAATTTAATTTGGTATTAATATAATTTCGTACGTTGTATCGGATAATGATAACGGGTTTAATGTATTCCGCTAATTGTTATGAACGACGCAATTTATAGTAGCTGCATGATATAAACTTAAATGAAAAAATTAATACACATTAAAGGAATAATATACCACTCCTGCGTTTTAAAAAGTTTCTCCTATAAATACAACAACCTAAAATTAATTAAGTTTTAAATAGTTTAAATAAAATATATTACCAGTTCCAAATTATTTATAATTCGATAGAGTTCCTAATATATCCAAAATGCTGTGTTACTAAGATAATAGATACATAGTTTAATAACTAACACAGGTGGTAGTTTTCTGCTTTTCTTTCTGGGATTTTCCACCATATGTATTCTCTTCTGAAAATAATGTCCATGGAATCTATGAAATACTATAGAGTTCTTCAGTATATTACTGGAACATAACGAGGAAAATAACTTCTACGCTTGTGAATTTTGCGTCAAAAGAACGGTTTTTGACGAATGGTGTAAATGAAAATGAAAATGTAAAAACAGTGTATTTTGTGACGTTTGGAGAACTGAATCTCTTTCCTTTCTCAAAACTTTATTAGAAAATCTTTTATGAGCTATGCACATTAAACACAACTTAAAGAATATGCTTGTGTTAGATTCATCCACAGATACTTACTGCTTACAGAACTGTTGATATAATTCATAGTTTTATTTTAAACAATGCTAAATTTGTTAAGTTATTTCTTTATTAACATTGGTAACCAGGTTGTACAAACATGTACGGAACAATTCGACACACATTTATCTTTATTTAACAATAGTATTGCTTAGTGTTAGGCGATATCGTGATTTTTCAATCACAACGTGAATCGTTACTGCGATTTTCTTATATCAGTGAATTTAAAATGTGATGTGATCACGACTTTCATAATACGATGTACGGGAGAAATTGTTAATTGTTCCATATCCCTATATGAATGGTGAATTAGCTACTGTGCTAAGTTTTGAATGGAACTTCGCAATAGGATATTTTTGTAAAGTTATACAAATATAAACATTTCGGGAGCATCAATAAATTTCTAGTTTATATTTAGGTTGACAACTAGACCAGCAATTTAAATTTTTTGCTGGGTTATTATTTATAATAATGTGGAAACCTTTGAAATAAATTAAATAATGAATATCATGTTACTACAACGGTAGTATAAAGGAAGAAATAAAGACCACGGCAAGGGATATTATATTACTAACAGTCGTTACCTGTGATTTTTTACTATCAGTGATTAAATCACAGTTCGTGACATATCACCCATCACTAATTGCAGATTCTTTAATATTTCTTCTTTTGCTATCCACCTCTTTTGTTAACATTTTTACGTCCCAATTTATTCTATGTCCGTTCTTCCAAGCATAATCGCAAATCTTTGATTTCTAAATTTAATTCTTCCTAATGTATTTCTTGTGTTCATCCAGTCTTCTATTGAAAGGTCTGGATGGCTGATTTCTAAAATGCTTATTACACTCGCACTGAATTCTTCTTTATTTCCTCTAATTTTTGGCCTTACAAACTGTTTAAAATGTTGAAAGTTGATTTTATGAAATCTTCAATTTCTGATACGTCAAGCTGTCGATGGATTTAATTCTTTCTTATAAACCAATGGGCATTTACTACAATTCTTAATACTTTATTTTGGAACGTTTGCATATTTTTAATATTTGTTTTGTTAGTAGTTCTTCACATCACATTGCCATAAGATACTAAATGTCTTAAAAATCGATTTATATATGTGTCGCGCACTTACCTCTAAAGTTGCCATCTTATAAATCAGCCCTGTAAAATATTAAGCACATTTTGAAGTTCGTTTGAGGCAATGTGAATATCATGATCTTGTGTTATCTACATGTCATTATGGACGTCGGTGGTAGGAGAATATCATGAACGAATATATTAAATAGTATAGGCAACAAAATTGAGTCCAGAGGATGTATTCTTGCTTTGCTTTTTTTCCGATAAGCAAGTTTTTATTCTGACACAAAAAGTGAAGTTTGTTATAAGTGAAGTAATAATCTAATAACTTTATCAAATACTTGGGCTACGTCCAAGAATGCAACCATTGTGTGATTTTTACTTTCTCTTTATATTATTAGGTAACCACGCCCTCGAAAAAATTTTATCGATAAATCTCTAAGCACTAGTGATATTACTTACTGCAAAAGTAAGATTGACAACGCCCGAATGTAGTCAATTCATCTACTGCACAGTTAAAATTGTATTTGCTTTACCATTTGCGTGTCCAATAAATTACATTAGTACCGCAATTAAGATTTTCGCATTTTTAATACATCCAATTTTTGCTCGAACATAAATTCGAATAAGTGACTATAAAACTCAATTATTTGCTCTCACATTAATCTTTGTTGCTAATATCGACCCAGTTTCAAGGAAAAATCATCTAGTAATATGTTGCAGTAAATTTATTGTCCGTGTATTTAAATCATGTTCAGCTTAGTTGGAAAAACATATGTCTACGGAGATCTGTTATATAATACCATCACCTCATTCACCTCTGATCCGCAAACTATGTGGGAGTGGCCAACAAACTATCTATAATGGCAACGCCAGTAACAATAATTGTAGATATCAGTATATTATGATGTGCAATAAAAAATAAATTAAGTAATTAAAAAGCAAGTTAGCTTCTTAGAAGTGTCCTTTTTGTGTTAAAGTTGTCAATTAAGTTTTTTTCTGTTTTAATGCAACTGTGCTTAGTTTAATAATTATTTCAATTCCGGAAGAGTAAAGGTCTTAACAATAATCTTTTAGATATATTTTTTAAATAATGATTTCAAGCACATTTTTTTCCATGATTAAACAAAAACAGCATAACCGAGATAGTAAGAAGCTATATACCCTGCATCAATATTCTACTATATTCTGTTTTGTCAGGAATTATCAGGACTACGAAAGCTATGAAGGGTTATATTATATATATTTTTTGAAATTTCAAGAAAAAAAATTACATTTCAAGAAAAAAAGTTGAAATTTCAAATTTAAGAAATAGTATATTGTGTATTTAGGTGTGAAAGCAATACATTCCCGGACGACGATGCAAATTGTTGGCCGAGGCGCTAGCCGAGGCCAACAAGCATCGAAGTGCACATACTATTTTTTCTGAAATCACAATCAATATTATTATAAATTAAGGAATTTGTATTAATGCGTAACATTTCTTCATTACAATCTAACTGCTTACTAATAAATGCAAATTTAATGTGAGTTGGTTTGTCTGCGTGTATTTATTTACTGTCTAAAATGTACATAAAAAACCGTACAGGAATGTTAATTTCCCGGCCTAGGCCGGGAAAGTAACATTCCCGTACGGTTTTGTTAATCGTTGCTTGGCAACGAATCTTTTCCAGTCTCTTTTCTGATATTTTCTTAGCAACGGACTAAATACTGGAATTTTACATTTTTCGATCTGAAATCGCGCCGAAAATGTAGACATTGCCGATCGATTTTAGAAAAATATATGTTACCCTTCAGAGCTCTCGCACAGGATAACCACTATTTTTTTTGGTTTTAAAATATATTTTTCTACGATTGTGCTGAAAGTCAAATTTTCTAACTTCAAAATGACTGCAGAAAATATCGCTTTGATTACATCTTCACACACCGGAATAAAATAGTATGTTTACCTTAAACAATTTTATATTACTTACTGGTAATAACAATTAAATTCTATAAATGTACATTAATTACACATGAATTGCAATTACAAAGTCAAATTTTCTAACTTCAGAATGACCGCGGGAAATGTCACTTTAAATAAAATCTGACAGGCGGCAAATTTAAAATTTTGGAGAGACTTTAAAAAAGAGAAATAACTTCACAACCGTAGAAAAAATAGTATGTAACACACATGTGGCAAGATTTATTGCAAAATTCGTATGATAGGAACACTCGCTGTGCTCCTGTTCCTACTTTCATACATCGTTTTGCAATGAAGCCCTTGCCATACTTGTATTACAATACAGTATACGCGATTCAAAATAAGCGATACGCCACCTACGGTGCCGAACTACTTTGTGTGAGATGACAAGTGAAAACTTTCATTTTTTGCTTGTGTCATAATTGCTTTGCGTTGATTTTATTGTCGACTGGATTCAATTAAAATTGAAGACAATATGAATCAATATTGTTCAGTTCCTCAGTGTTCGTCTTGGGCAAAAAAAAACAACATTTGTTTCCTGAAGCTGGCAAACACCGCGTGAAGATGGATAACAGTTTTGGGGGAAGGATTTTGTGGACAGGCTAAAAGCCTGGATAATAAAATAAAAAATTGGAAAGCCAGTGACAAAGTATATAAAGGTTTGTTCACTTCATTTCACAGAAGCTGATTGTTTTTGTCAAGGAGGTATTTATGTTATATCGTATTTAATCACAATAATATTAAGATTTAACCTTGACTTAATTATTTAGCATTCATTAAGATAAGAAGTTCTTTATATTCATTATGCATTATCCATTCATAAAGCAAAGACGCTTACCAAGCTCAATCAGCATAAAATCTGCAAACCATGTAACCTTCAAATTAAAATACCTCTTTGTTAGAAAAAGTAATAAGTAGGGCTAGAATTGTATCGAGCCATCATTCTAAGATTATCATTCTAATTAAATCATTCCTAAAATACATTCTAATTTCAAATTCTTATTATAGCTCTACGACATTATTGTAATTTTAATAAAAAACATTGTACAAAGTGTAAAAACTTCGAACAAAATAAAAAATCATTTTTTAAAAACCCACCGTTCTTGTTACGACTATAACAAGTGGCGCAGTCGGTAGGATTTTTCGACAAAGTAGGCGAGAACAAGCGACCCTCTTTGGTGGATTTCAATCCTTTGCGAAAAAGAACCGAAAATCCCGAAGAACAAGAAGAAAAATCAATCAACGAAGAAAAATCAATCAACGAAGAAAAATCAATCCCAAAACAACTAGGCAATCCAAGGCAAAAAACGGTACGAGTGGAAGGAAGATCCAATCACACCCCTGGCTCGCACATTTTTTGAAGAACTTTGTGGAAGGAAGATCTGATCACACCCCTGGCAAAGTGCTCCTGGAATCCTGTTGTAAACAAGAAATCAACCCCAATCGCTGATACTCACATCCCGCAACAATCCAAAAGCAACTCAACAAGAGCAACTCATTCCCGTACACATGCAACTTTACCTCAAGACAACACTCTTGTAAGTACAAAGTTTTTTCATTGAAAAAGTAGCATTGTATTTTGTGTTCTTTCAAAAAAAAACCAATCGAAAATGAGTAGAGAAAATTTAAATGAAAATGAAAATGAAAATGAAAATGAAAACGAAATTGAAAACGGAGTCGACGATTTACCCTCATTCAAGGTAAACGAATTATTTTCATTAATCCCAGAATACGATGGAGATCAAATACTCCTTGAATCATTTTTAAGTTCATGTCAAGCCGCCTTACACATTTCAAATGTTGAACAAAAAGTATTAGTAATCATTCACATTAAAAACAAACTCAGAGGCAAAGCTTCACAACTTGTAAATTCAAAATTTACGAATGATTGGACGGAAATAAAAAACTTATTAATATCAAACTTTGGTGAAACAAGAAATCTTCCCAGTTTAATACATGACTTGCAATACATGAAACAAGGCAAAGATTCTGCTCTCACTTTTGTCCACAAAATTCAGACTCACAACGCAAAATTGCACTCAGCAATAAACAGACAAAAATTAAAAAATAACGAAAAGAAATCTCAAACCGCGTTAATTGACAACATGTGTCTCGACACACTATTAACTGGTTTAGACTCAAAATTAGGTGCGATAATAAGGGCCTCAAACCCTGAAACAATTTTAGATGCAGCACAAAGAATACGCCGAGAAAATCAGTTAGGTTACCTAGAAAGTCAACGACAAAATTTAAAACCAAATTTTACAAACAGACCACCACAGTTTCAAACAAATCAGTCACAAAACAAAAACCAAAAATTTTGTAACTATTGCAAAAAACCAGGTCATTTAATAACCGAATGCAGAAAAAGAAATTTCAACAACAATCAAACACAATTCAACCCGAATCAAACATTTTCAAATCAACAAAATTTCCAAAGATTTCCACAACAAAACAATTCATTTCAAAGATTTTCAAATCAGCAACCAAGCACATCTTTTCAAAATTCAAACTTTCAACAAAATCAGAGACCTTCGGTAATTCAAAGAAATCCGAATTTCCAAAGACCTAACACAAACAACGCGAACACACATTCAAATCAAAATCAAACCCAAAATTTCCAAAGACAAACACATCATTTAAACGAGCAAACGAGCGAAGAAATGACTGGAACTTTTGCTCATTTCCCTCAGACCAGTCAACAACAACAACAACACCAACAACAACAACAAATAGATCAACTTTCACACCGTGTACAAAACTTATAAATTCGACACGATCTGAAAATCTCTATTACATTACTTCACAAAGCAAAACTTGTAAATTTTTAATTGATACAGGCGCAGGCATATCAATTATAAAACCACAAATTGTCCCCCCAAATTTAATTCAACCCACAGAAAAAATAAATGTTCAAGGTATAACGAATGAGTTAATTCCAATTTCAACTTGTGTAAACTACACATTTTTTACTGAAAACAGTAACGATCCATTAAAGTGTTACGTATCAAACATCAACATTGATTTCGACGGATTATTAGGCGCAGATTTTCTTGATCATTATGAATGCGTAATTGATTTAAAAAATCGCAAACTAATCACCAAATACAAAACACTTGACCTTCACAAAACCGGAGAAGAACCCCAAAATGCTCATCTACACGAAGAAAACATTCAACAAAATTTTCATGAAGAAAAAAATCAACAAATCACTCAAGAAAAATTTCAACAAGAAAGAAAAATTGAAAACAAAATCAAAATTGAACCAAGAACAGAACAAGTTTACAAACTCAAATGCGACAAACCAAACAAAGAACTGATTTTATTATCAGATGAAAAAGAAGAAGTAATTATCCCAAATGCACTAGTCAAAACGAATGAAAAAGGTGAATTTTTCACAACAATTTTAAACAAGTCAGAAAAAGAAAAGGAAATAAATTGGAACAATCTACAATTTGAAGAAATTCCAACATTGCACTCAAACGAAACAAACAACAAAAAATTGAATTACACTCAAGTCAACAACACAGACAGACAGGCAGAAATTGAAAAACAACTTCGACTAGAACACCTAAACGAAGAAGAAAAAGAAAAAATCATAAACACATGTTTAGATTTTTCTGAAATTTTCTATCTAGGAGATCAATTAACTTTCACGAATGAAATCAAACATTCAATCAACACTAACGACGCAAAACCCATTTTCACAAAATCTTACAGGTATCCGCACATACACAAGCAAGAAGTGAAAACCCAAATTACAAAAATGTTAGACCAAGGAATCATCCAACCCTCAATATCACCATGGTCATCACCAGTATGGGTTGTCCCGAAAAAGTTAGACGCAAGTGGAAAACAAAAATGGCGTGTGGTAATCGACTATAGGAAATTAAATGAAGTTACCGTAGACGATAAATACCCACTTCCAAATATCACAGACTTACTTGATCAGTTAGGAAAATGTCAGTATTTCACAACACTCGATCTAGCATCTGGATTCCACCAGATTGAGTTAAATCCAAAAGATGTTGAAAAAACAGCATTTTCAGTGGAAAACGGACACTATGAATACAAAAGAATGCCATTTGGACTCAAAAATGCCCCTTCGACATTCCAACGTGTCATGGACAATATACTAGTAGGAATTCAAAACGAACGATGCTTAGTATATATGGATGACATCATCATTTATTCAACAACTCTTGACGAACACATCAACAGATTAAACGAAATTTTCACCAGACTCTCAGAAGCAAATTTAAAAATTCAGCCAGACAAATGTGAATTTTTAAGAAAAGAAGTAGCCTACCTAGGACATTTAATAACGAAAGACGGAGTAAAGCCGAACCCAGAAAAGATATCAGCAGTTCAAAACTTTCCAACCCCAAACAATCCAAAGGACATCAAATCATTTTTAGGATTAGCAGGTTACTACAGAAGATTCATACCCAACTTTGCAAAAATTGTCAAACCTTTAACATCTTTACTACACAAAAACACAGAATTTAACTTCAACGAACAATGTCACGAAGCCTTTAACAAATTAAAACAAGCTTTAACAAACTACCCCATTCTCCAATACCCAGATTTCGACAAAGAATTCATTCTAACCACTGACGCTTCGAATGTTTCTATTGGTGCAGTCCTGAGTCAAATAAAACAAAATAAAGATCTACCAATTGCATATTTCAGCAGAACACTCAGTCAAACAGAGTCAAAATACTCAACAATACAGAAAGAACTCCTAAGTATAATCGTAGCAACAAAGACCTTCAGACCATACCTTTACGGAAGAAAATTCAAACTCGTAACAGACCATCGACCTCACATGGTTATTTTCAATCAAAGATCCAGGCTCAAAACTAGCAAGATGGAGACTAAAACTAGAAGAGTACGATTATGAGATAATCTACAAACCAGGAAAACAAAACACCAACGCTGACGCATTGTCCAGAATAAAAACAAATTATTTAACTCAACTACAAGCACTCAAAATATTTCACAATGGAATACAAGAAGAAAGCGACGGAAGCGAAACCACAGAAATAGCCCCAGAAACAATACAAGAAGAATATTCAAGATACAAGAGACTAAAAGACAAAAAATCGCTAATCGACTATTCAAAATGCAAAAATTTTAACGAAAACTTTCTTGACAAATCTCACAAAAACATATTAACACCAATCATGCAAGGAAGCATAACTGAAAATCAATTCAAAATAATTGAAGACTTTTTAGAAGAAAATCACCAATATCGAGATGACAAAATAAACATCCAAAACAGCAAAACAGTAAAAAACCGAAAGTATTACATAATACCAACACCTTACGAAAACACAGAACAACTTTTATTTCACGTAATTTACGAAAACGAAAACGATCTATTAGAAAATTCAACTTATTATTTAGAAGAAACAAAAGAAATACCTTTACTTGAAATTTTATCATACGTATTTTCAGACGATGAAATCGAATTCATCACGTGTAACAAAGAAATAATAACTCCAACAGAAGATGAAAGACCAATTATAATCGATCAATTTCATTCAGGTAAAGCAAATCTACACAGAGGCATAAACGAAACGATCAATCGTATAAAACAAAAATACAACTGGCCAAATCTCAACAAACAAGTCGAACATTTCATCAAAAATTGTGAAACTTGTAACAAAATAAAAACTTGCAGAAAAAATTTAAGCAATCCCCTTGTAATAACCGAAACACCAAAAACCCCATTTGAAAGAATAAATTTAGACATTTTAAAGGTCCCAGAAAACAATCTCATTTTAACAATACGAGACGAATTAACAAAATTCACTCAAGCTTATCCTTTACAAGACAAATCAGCAAAACAAGTAGTAAACACTTTACTTTTATATTTCCAACATTACGGAACCCCTTTACGTATACATTGCGACAGAGGAGGAGAATTTGATAATCACCTATTAAAAGACCTTTGCACATTGTATGACATAAAATTAACTTATTCTTCAGTAAATCACCCCCAATCAAACGGATCACTCGAAAGATTCCATGCAACCTTATTAGAAATGATAAGAGCGACAGTAACAGACAATCCCAGAGATCACCCACTAACATGTTTACCTTACGCGATAATATGTTACAACAACTCAAAAAATCAAACACATGGATTCACCCCGTATGAATTGATATTCGGACATACAAACTCGAGACCCCCCGAAAAAACGTATAATCAAGAAGAACTCATTACAAAATATGTACGCGATCTAAATAACAAAATTTCTTATTTTTACGAAGTAGCGCGAGAAAGAACATTTGAGAAAAAAGCAAAAGCAAAAGCAAGATATGACTGGAATTTTCAACCAAAAGAAAAACAATTTAATGTTAAAGACCAAATTTTTATTAAAGAATCTCAAAGAAAATCAAAGTTATCAAATAAATCAAACGGACCTTTTGAAATAATTAAAGTTTTAGAAAATAATGCATTAAAAGTAAAAGACCCTGTAACAAACAGAGAATTTATTATTAACTCAGACATGATAAGTTCAAAACTAGAATAAAACACTTTCTTTATTTTCAGGTTATCATTCGCGATAACAAGAGTAAGTACACACACAATGAACTATGACTTAAAACTATTAAACAACACCATCGGAATTTATTATCATCCTGAAACTGAAATGAAAATTGCAAACGACAAATGGACAATATTAACTTACAAAAACATATCTTTATTAAACCAGGTTTACAATCAAAATGTCGATTTAATAAACAATATAAACACGAGACTATTTTACGAAAACTCTCCAAGATTAAAATTCTTTTACACAGAAGTACAACCACACATAAGTTTAATTAACAAACAATTAAAATCTATTGAAAACAAATTAACGGAAATTAAATATGATACCCCAAATAATCGTTACAAAAGAGGAATATTAAACGGTATAGGATCAATATGGAAAGCAATAACAGGAAACTTAGACGCATCAGATGGCGAATATTACACAGATTGTATTAACAAATTAAAAGACGACGAACATCAAATCGAAAATCTTTTAAAAAATCAAATTTCAGTAACCACTTCAACAATCAAAAATTTTAATTACACAATAAGAAAATTACAAATAGACGAAGAGACATTTAACGAAGACATTGTAAAAATTCAAAATACTTTGTTAGATATCTCAGATAACGAAAATTATTATGAAGCGAGATTTCAGTTTATCGAAAGTGAACAAATCACAGAATCAAACATAATTATTGAGAATGAATTAGATGACATAATTGAAAGCATAACTTTTGCAAGATTAAATACTTTACATCCCTCAATAATTCAACCAAACGAACTAGTAAACGAATTACGAAAAATTTCTCAAAAATTACAAATAAGTCATTTATCCCTTTTACCAGATTTATCAAACGTAGCATCTTATTTTGATATTATAAGCCTCAAAGCATTTCAAACTCGAGGAGAAATCGTATTTGTATTAGACATACCAATCGTTGAACCTTACAATTTTAAACTGTTTCATTTATACTCTATTCCAATCAAAGATAATCGAACACAACTTTTCCATTTAATTTTACCAACTTCAAAATACATTGCACTTTCAGATGACAAGACATTGTACATTCATATGGATAATTTTGAAAATTGTAAACAAATTGAATTTAAATTATGTAAATATTTATTACCAAACCCTGTAGATTTAAATGCAAACTGCGAAACACAACTTCTATTACACCCATTGAAATTACCAGAAAATTGTGTAACAACATTACTTTATTCTGAAGACTACAAAGTACAATTAATTTCACAAAATACTTGGCTTGTAGCAATTACAAATTCAGTACCTTTTGTAATAAATTGTCTAGGACAATCTTAAACAAAAATTGTAGAACAAAATGTAATTCTAAATTTGAACCCACATTGTACAGCATATATAGGATCAACAAGAATATATGCAATTTATGAAAAAAAGACATCAATTGAAGAAACAATTCAAATTCCTGAAATTAAATTTAATTGTTGTTCTCATTTACCAAAGGAAGTACCAAAATTAAAACCATTAAAAATCTCAAAACTAAATCTTGACGAATTAAATATTGCCGAACATAAATTAAATGAATATAATAAAGATCTTGACAAGCTAATAAATGAACCTTTTATTCAGAAACATTTTTCATGGTTCACTTATTTTACAATAGCTTTGGTCATAATACTTATAATTTTAATTATACTATGTAAATGTAGAAAAAGGTATCCAAAAATAGGAATAGCCTTAGGAAACACCCCAAGACCAGATTACCCTGATGATAACCCTAGAAATTTCTTTTAGAAGACATGTAACCCCATTAAGAAGACAGCCGATCAGAAGAAATTTTGGCGATCCAACCGCAGAAGAAGAAATTGAATTAAATCCTAATTCACAAAAATTAGTTTCAAGACAAACTTGACCCATAATTTTTAATCTTCGTAGGGAGGAATTGTTATATCGTATTTAATCACAATAATATTAAGATTTAACCTTGACTTAATTATTTAGCATTCATTAAGATAAGAAGTTCTTTATATTCATTATGCATTATCCATTCATAAAGCAAAGACGCTTACCAAGCTCAATCAGCATAAAATCTGCAAACCATGTAACCTTCAAATTAAAATACCTCTTTGTTAGAAAAAGTAATAAGTAGGGCTAGAATTGTATCGAGCCATCATTCTAAGATTATCATTCTAATTAAATAATTCCTAAAATACATTCTAATTTCAAATTCTTATTATAACTCTACGACATTATTGTAATTTTAATAAAAAACATTGTACAAAGTGTAAAAACTTCGAACAAAATAAAAAATCATTTTTCAAAAACCCACCGTTCTTGTTACGACTATAACATTTATTGTATGTTGAGGTTAAGGTTAAATAGACATTGTCTTATTTTTAGAACACAGTAAAAAAAATAAAACCTTGAAAAAAAAACAGCAGTCCCATCAAGAAATTTACTGTAAGTGATAATGATGCCATTCCTGGATCATCCAACAGGTCTGAACGATTTCAAAGAAGGCTTCTGTTGGCAGAAACGGTCCCCGAAATGACCATTCGACGATCAGTGTGATTGTGAAGAAAATGAAAATACCTAAGAAGATGAGAGTTTATTGCAAATACTACAGGCACAACCTGATTATGTTGGACCAAAAACTTCCAAGTTCAAGTAAATACTCCGGAAGTATTTACGTTGTGTACTCTGTTAACAACAGATATAGTAAGCTGAACTGTTTTACTGGACTTAACAGTTTTAAACTCCTGGACACAATAGTGGAGGTTGTGCAGTCTGTTTTTAGAGACAAGAGAGCTCGTAGATTAACAGTAAAAGAGAGAATTGTCTTACTATTTACTAAATTAAAATGTAATTTGTCTTATGTTACACTAGCTCTTCTTTTTGGTATCTCAGCTGAATTATGCAAGATTTTTTTTATTATTTATATCGCTTTAATAAAATCAATTGCTATACATATATTTTCATTGAAATTTATTTATAAAATACCTTTTAAATCACTGAAATTACAAAGATTTGAATGTAAACAAAACACCTATCACACAGGAATTAGTTCCGATGTCAACCGCACAGACGCTGCAATCTTAATTTCAGACGCGTATCGGCAAGCGTTTGATTAGATATGACAATAAGAGCAAGCGAGAGCGAAGCAACTAGGCTATTCTTTTTCATCGTATAACACATCCTACTCGTGCCACCTGCTTTCCTCACCACATGTGCATGGGCAGCTTTGCTTGCATGCCTAATCCAAGACTTTCCGATACTGTATACTACTTTTAACATAAACTGCGTGTAATTGCGGACTGGGCATGTACTTCCACGTAGCGCGAGAGATATGACAACCCAGCTAACAGCAAACTCGCCCGTCGCCGGCATAGATTAAAGAGTCGGCGGTAGGTCACTGAAGCATCCCGTTCTTAGTTATTTCATTTCAGCCAGCTAGCACACGCGATGTTGCCCTTCTTACTACCTATGCCCAGCCCACCACTACACACACTGTATATACTACTTAACAGAATTTTTTAAATCAAAAGTGGAAAATCTGTATCAAAGAAGAAAACAATAAACTTCTCAGGGATTACGGGAATATTGAAGGTCCTATTTTATGGCCTATGACTACCAGTATCCCTATACTGCTTGTACTTATTTACCTTATTCTTCTTTCTCACAACGCAACATTTTAAGAGATATTTTGTAAACCATAAATCATTAGCTTCTCATTACTGTATGACACGCCTGGTAGCATTACGTCATTTGTTGTGGTTTCATGTTAGGCGTACGATCTTATTAAGTTTCATCTCATTAGTTCCATGGTGGCATTGTTCTAGAACCCAGGAAAATCGATCTAAGTTGATGGCATGGCAAAAATTTCTCGTCTCAAGAGACGCCTTATAGCAACAAGTAGATTTTTTTACAACTGAGTTAGAAAATGTTTTTGACATTTCAGATGACGTATGGCACTAAAGGCGTAAAAGTTGAAAGTAGAACGAAATTTAACTTTTCTTCAACGTCCTTCGCATACAATTCGGAACTATGTCAAAGTTTACTTGAATTTTAAGTCGCTTCACAACTTAACTTATATTCACAAAAGAACGCTTAACAAAGCCTTGGAAAATTACATGAGTTAAAAAACTGACAGGCAAAATATTAAGTACTAAACCGAGGAAAGTGCAAAACGAATTCTTAAACAAAAAATGCAAGGGCACGAGCACCGGATATTAAAAAAGTGAAATTTGAATTTTAGACAAAATACTAGAAAAAGTCCCTTAGTCCATAAAAATCCTTATACGGATATCTACATGGAGGTAGCTTTAAAGCGAACCCTTGACTACTTAATTGGGTTATGTGGCGTTAGTAGTTCTTTTGAATGATAAAATCACTATTAAGAACTATTAAACTAGCCACAAGCGAACCACAATTTAAGCGAATATGAAGTCAATCATAAGTCAAATAGTCAGACAAACTTCTGTGAAATTGTGAATCTATTTGTAAAACTCGCAGTCAACTGATATTGTTTTTCTCCATAACATGTAGTTTAGATAACGCCCTTTGAGGGAGGCCTCCGCCCTTGCCATGTTTGGTAAGCAGATTCTCATGAAATATATCATTAACTAGCTACCAACTAACTTTACTGCATTTATTTTTACACATTTTTCTATGTTAGGTCAACAACTGAATGTATAGGATTCTTATTAGATCTTCAAGTCTGTTATTGAGAACATCGATCAAATCATGGAAATGAATGGGAGGAATTCTCTAAAAGTAATCGAGAAATTAAGTATAATACAATAAGCAGTGCTTAAAGATAAGTGCATTGTAAAAATGCAGATTGGAGAGAACAATAAGCAATCTACGCAATGTATAACTTTAAACGTTCCTCATCTATTAGAGGACTTGGGCCCTTGGCGGTCTCAGTAAAAAGTCAACTGAACCTCACTGAGAGTAGATAAAATCATTATATATCGAAGGCAGTGACTTGGCACCCTTATTAAAAAAACACGTCCTTCAAGTGAGCGGTGGTGAGTTCATCTACAACATCAACCCAACATTTTGGAGAGTGTCCTCTTCGCTGCTTGCATTCTGATTTTCCTGACCCATTGAGCGTTCTACATAAGATGTGGGAGAATACGATGCTGGAAAGTCGTTTTGGGGATTTCTTGGAAAATTGAGTGGTTAGTGCGAAGGGCTGTTAATGGCATTCCTAACAAACGTCCCCAGACCTTCATCTCAAATATATGAATATGTCGTCTGTATGCCTTCCACGCCCAATTAATGAAAATTTGTAGTAATATCATGGGTGCAAAACGTATTTTAGTATAATATTTTTTTATAAAATTCGGCAAATTAATTAGAAGAAAAATTTGTTTTTTTTTAGTCGATGTTAAGATAATAGGGTTTAGATTTATTTTTAAATCTTTTTCGAAACTGAGAAGTTAGCCAGGGGCGTAGCGAGCCAACTTTTTTGGGGAGTTATTTTTCAATTTTGCCAAACTAAAAATTACGAACTTATATCCCAAATTTCCAACTTTTTACCCAACTTTTGCCAAGTTCCGCCGAAATAAAAATTGATGAGCGGGGGGAGAAAATCTAAACAAATTTCTTCAATCAAAATTTCCAACTTTTGAAAAATGTTTCACCGAAATAAAAGTTGATGAGCGGGGGGGGAGGGGAGAAAATCTAAAAAATCTAAAAATTGCCAACTTACAACTCGAATTTCCAACTTTTGCCAAGTCTCACAAAATTCCCTTCGCTACGCCCCTGAAGTCAGCTATTGAAGAAAGGACATTTAATTTTATAAATATGATAAAAATTTATTTTCAAAGACATAGAATTATCAAACTTCAAATTATTATCAGAATTAAAAGGTATTGAACTGAACCAAGATAAACAGAAATAATACAACTTACAGGCAGAAAGATGAACATTCTATCTAGCGTAAAATATTTTTAGTTCTTTTTTTTTTAACTATTTAACGTCGGCCTATTTCCGCTACCAGGGCCTATCACCGACACCAGGAGACGAGCTACCCCCAACCTGGAAATTTTGCCGAACCTCTTCCCTTAAGAAGAGTAGGGATCTTTTACTTGCCTAACATTTAATAGACAAGGGACCGCCTGCTTTACATCCCCTCCGAAGGATGGTATATCCACTACGTAATCCTCATCTGAAATTACGTAACTTCCGCGTATACACTGATATACAAGCCGCTAGAAGGTGGAACAAGAACGCTGTATTTCCCAAGATGGGACCCCATCCAAGTACTAACCGCGCTCGACGTTGCTTCAACGGAACATCGACTGATATTCACATTGAAGTCGCCTCTACGCTCGCCCCGTATTTTTAGTTAAGAATATAGTCTTTATTATCATTCTTTATCTTATTATTCTTGTTATTCACAACATCTTAGGAGATGTATTAGAAAACTACTATAACGTTTCGTTGTGTAGGAAATAATGATTAGTTGAGAATATAATGAGCTCTAACGTGATATAGACCTCAAAAATCGCAGGAAATTCGCATATTTTTCAGAGTATGTTTACTTCTTCACTATAACTGCTTTGTCAATATTAAATAAATATTTAATAAATATAATTAGTACTTGAACCTTACTCAGAACTTACAAAGACTGTGGACCAGCTGCATGAGCTCATTTTCACTTGCTGCAACTCAGGTTGTATCATCTGCAAATCTCAAGTTAGATATCCTACTTCAGTCTAGAGCTGCTCCACTCACTGTTTGACAGCAACAACTCATGATGAACTAAAAATAAATGAATTATCTCTTCAACTATTTGTTCGTGTCATCTTTTAAACAGTTTATTAATTATAATTGAAGACACAAGTGGATGAAGGATCTATGTAACATTATCGAAAAAGACGTGGTTTAGGGTATTACGTACATGAAACTCCCCCAGGTACATTAAATTTTATTCTAATGCTAAAATATCTTATTTATAAGTTGATAAAGGATCTATGTACTGTTGAAGTTGATATGTTGTTAAAAAGGTTGCTAAAAACTTTAAGATCAATTGACGATTTGCATGAAAGAAAGTTTGGTAAAAAGTGTCATGGCGCACAGTATAATGGTATCACTGTAATTCACTGCACATGTTGACCAACTCGTCTAATTTCCAAACTTTGCAACAATTAAATACCTATAATATAATAATCATAACATTGTCTTCATTATCTTTAATGTTAAACCTACTTCCACTGAATATAAATCATCTTTATTAGGTTGTTTCGTAGTCTACAATATTTAAAAAATGTCAAATTATGCAATTTGTCAATCACTGCTGCCAACTCTTCTAGTAAACTGAGAGTTGGAAACAATGTTTAACAAATTGCATAATTCGACATTTTTTAAATATTGTAGACTACGAAACAACCTAATAAAGACTATTTATATTCAATGGAAGCAGGTTTAACATTAAAAATAATGAAAACGATGTTATGATTATTATATTATAGGTATTTAATTGTTGCAAAGTTTGGAAATTAGACGAGTTGGTCAACATGTGCAGTGAATTACAGTGATACCATTATACTGTGCGTCATGACACTTTTTACTGAACTTTCTTTCGTACAAATCGTCAACTATCTCAAAATCACTTTGTTGTTACATAGACCCTTCATCCACTTCAGTTATGAAAAACAAATCATAATTAAATTCAATTTCAAGTAAAATGTCTGAAATTAATACCAAGTTCTTTTCCGTTTTTGCGATAATAAGTAATACTGTTAATAAGATTTTAACGTACCTACCTTCTTTAATATTCCATAGTCACACAGTAGAAAGTACTACTATAAACAAACGACCTCATCAAATAAGAATTTATATTTAAAAAAAAACTACCTGAATATCTGGTTACGGATTCTTTTCTCCCCGATGAAGATGTATACATAAGCATCTGTTGGTGTGAGTAGAAGAAATAACGGCAGAGAATGTTTGATAAAGTGAGTAAACTTGATAGAATTTTGTTTAAATGTAGCTATTTTTTTATTGAAATTTAATTAACATTCTAAGAATATTATATTTAATTGCAGCTATTTAATCTTTTGAAAAACTGGTTTTGAAGTGTAAGAAATATCCTTACTATTTGTGTATTTTTTATAGACCCATATTTTTTAAATTAATACCCATACAAAACTATAAATTATTGCACTAATATGCCGTTTAATCAAAGGTTCTTGATTTTCTAATTACATCTACAGAGCATTTTAAACCTGATACATAATATACGTGTTACGTCATGCCAAAAGCACGAGTCATAAGAATGTGCACCACAGGGACTATGCAATATTCCTATAACTTAGCTGGAAAAGGAGGATAGTAATAAATTTATGTGCAACAGATCCAATTGATGTTTAAATTTGAAGGTGTAATTCAAAATAATTTTTACAAAGGCTTATAAAATCAACGTAGCTCAATGACATGTGCCGCTTGACACTATTGACAGTTCAAGTCAGCACTATCCTTTGCTGGCTAAGGTATAGGATATAAGAAGAAAGAATGACTCAAAGTTTTAGCAAAATTCTTCTTTTTCATTTTTATGTACAAATGAAGACAACTTCAAATGATCACAAATCAAGCAATCACATATCGCCTCATGAAATCCTTACTAGTGCAGAAAATATTTCTTTATTTGTTCATCAAAAATTCCTCTGATCTGTAAGAAACAACGTCCCCTTTGACGATAACCGCTAATAAACCAAGTACGGGCAAAAGCAGTAAATCATTAATTCCTCTTGAAGGGCTGAAGCAGATATGGGGGGGGGTTAACCCATAATTAAAATATAAAATGTAATTAAAGTTTTACTATCTCTTTTAATTAAAATTATTATTTTTTTGTTATTATCATATCTAAGCAACATAATTCCTTATATGTAGGTGAATACGCCACATATACTCCCCCATGCAAAATAAAAATCAGCCTACCAAAGTATCAATATTAAAAAGGATTTTTTTACAGTCAGAATTGACGAGTAGACCGACAACATCGTTCAATAAGTATGCAGGCTTAACTTTGTCCAAAGCTACAGTAAAGTCCTTTACACGTATAAGAACTGTTATAAATTTGTTAGTTCGAGAAACTGCTCGAAAAGGTCATTCGTATCAAGGGGATAAAGTTGGTTTAAATCACGATTGACATGATTTTGTTTAAAATTTGTGAATTGTAAGTTATTGAAATAGTTTTGTAATTTGTTAATAAATAAAGGTATCTTACTATCAGAATGTGATTTAATAAAATATTCACCAGGGAGACGCAAAGTTTGGCCATAAACAACTCTTGCAGATAAACAAAGTAAATCGTCTTCTGGCATTGTTCGTAAATCTAATAAAATGATTGGACGTTCATCAAACCAATGAACGGAGTTAGGTTTGGCAATTAGTGCAATTTTAAAGGTTCTATGGAATCTTTCAACCATACCATTACTTTGCGCATGATATGAAGTTGTGTGAATTCGATGGAAACCTAAAAATTTTGAAAATTCACGAAAAAGATTTGATTCGAACTGAACTCCTTGATGAGTAGTGACACGTAGTGGAATGCCAAAACGACAGATATAATTTTGAAATGAGGTTTTAGCAACAGTTTCGGCAGTAATGTCTGATAAAGGATAAGTTTCTGGCCAACGAGTGACGTTCAATAACCGTTAGTATGTAAGAAAAACCATGTGAAGATGGCAATGGTCCAACGAGATCAATATGGATATGCTCAAAACGGCCTCTGGGGACTTCAAAATTACCAATTTGAGTTTTCGTATGTTTATTTATTTTAGAAGTTCGACAACTTAATCAAGTTTTGGTCTATAAGGTGCAATCTATATTTATTTTGGACAAAAAATAGAACTGATAAGTTTTTTAGTAGAACGGATACCAGCATGTATTAAGTTATGAAAAATATCAAAAACTGCGATAGTCTCGTCTTCCAGACTACATCCTCTATACTTTGGATAATTTATAACTTTCAGTGTATGAAAGTGTTTGTTTCTCTACCTACAATATTCTGTTAGTAAACCTACATAAATACGAAAGTTATTCCTGGACACTTGGAGGCAGTGTTTGCCTAGTTTACGAGTAGCCAAAGCAGTTAGGTTATATCTGCAGTCGCTTAGACTACTCCAATAGTCTGCGTGGTATTTGGGTGTATAGTTCTTTAACAGGAACTGCGAACTGAATTCCTGAGCGCCTTTGTAGGTTCAGGACCAAGCAAGGCCCTCTCAGATCTATTGCGAGCTAGAGCATCCACTTCCTCATTACTTTGAATTCTATCGTGTCCTTTCCCCAGCACCAGATTTTGTGAGAGCACGTCTAAGGCCTTTCTAATTTGCAGAAAAAGCCCAGAGTGTGTCCTACAGTTGTTTAGGGCAAGCAGGGCTATTCTGCTGTTTGTTGACATGCGCACTGTTTTACCACGGAGATTCGCATTTGTGGCTTCTATTACCGCTTAGAGAATTCCCACTAATTCCGCTTGGAATATAGGGGTATGCGTGCGTGGCAGTGGTATTGTCGAATATAGATCTAATTCTTCTGAGTAGATCCCAGCTTCTGATCCACAGTTCATTTTTGAACCATCGACGTAGATTGACACTTCCGGCTCATCGTTTTTGGATGCTTTCAATCTTACCTCAAAGTCCTTTTTAAAATTATAAATAGTTTGTCCCCGGATTGAGTTTGCGATAGATGTAATATACCAAAAAAAAAATAAATTTTCTGCAGTCTTGGTCTGCTTGACGTAAAATAGATTTTTACCAAATTTTAGTTAAAATGAGATCTAATTCGCGGAGTTAATCTAAGAAGAAAATAAAAGAAAATAAATCATTGTAGGTAAACTGGTCTTTCTGTTAACTTTACGAAAAAAATCTATTTGGATAAAATATTTTGCATTGAAAATTAGATAGTACATAGTAACTAGAGGTTTTAACTTCAGAATAATGTCATATTGAAAAGATTTCGTTCATTTTTGACAGTACAATAGTAAATGCTTCACAATAAAGATTCTATATTGTGCGGAGGCTTGCTAATTTATAGGGGGTGGATACCATCCCCTCTCAGGGGGTGGTACTTAAAAAATTTATATATTTATTGGAGTTGAAATAGAATCAAATTTTAAGAAGAAAGGGTTTTATGCAATTTTTCACATAAATTGATAGTTTTTAAGTTATAACGACTTCAAAATTGCGATTTTAGCTTAAAAAAAGGTATTTCCCAACGGCTTTCGTCAAGTATCTCGAAAAGTATTATTTTATCGAAAAAATGTTACAGACCAATTACAGAAAGTACAAACTGGGAATTAATTATATTTTTTGTTTATTGATGTAGGATTAATGATTTCGGAGATATTTAAGTTTACATTTGATATCCAAGTGTTTCTAAATTACCTTTAAAGTTTAAAATGCATTTTTTTCTAAAGCAAGTGCTTTAAATTTGAGCATCTAGGTAATGCTACATCTTAACGAAAAACTGAAGGGGGAGACAAGTTTTTTAAATTACTGGCCAATTAGAGTAACAAAATGGCGACCTTTTTATATAAAAAAATATAAATACGCACATTTTTCCGACATAACTTCTTTATTTCTTATGCTACAGGAACGAGTAAAAAATAATTTGAAAGCGCAATTAATTGTCTTTAATTTCATTTCTTAGCATGCGTGACGTAGGTGTCACAATTTCTGAGATATTTAACATTTAAACTACATTTTTCGTCTTATAAACGTTCGGACGCCATTTGTAAACTTTCATATCTCCGAAACTATTAAATCTATGCAAATAAATAATAAATAAATAAACACGCGAAATTCATTATCATTATTTTTGGTCTCTACCCATTTTTCAATAAAACTAATATTTATTGAGATACTTGGAAAAGGAAAAAAAAATACGTTTTATCGAAAATACCTTTATAGTTTAAACTGTATTTTTTTCTAAAGCAAGTACTGTATACAAACCAAAAAATTTGAGCATTTACGTCATGCTATGTGCTAATGAGAAGCAGTGTTTGAAATTCCTTTTTTTTTAATTACTGGCTAATTACAGTAACAAAATGGTGAAGTTGTTATTAAAAAAATGTGTAGACGCACATTGCTTCGGCCATAACTTCTTTGTTCTTTATGCTACAGAAACAAATAAAAAACAGTTGAAATCTTAATTAATAACCTATTATTCTACCTATTACCATCATTGACGTAGGTGTCACAGTTTCTGAGATATTTAACGCTCACTCTAAATAATTGTCTTATGAACACTTGGATGCCAAATGTAAACTTAAATATTTCCGAAATTATTAATCCTACATATTGTGTGGTTCAGTCATTATAATCACATGTGTTCTGGTCTCTTTGAATAAATGTAAACTTAAAGTGTCTATCATTGAAGTTAATTTTGGTGTTTAATATCAATGTGTAGCTAAAACAAAAATCTATACAGTACTGAACTTTTCATCATTGTTAATAAACTATACCAATAACTATATGCATAAATAAACAAATAAGTGAACTTGCTTAGCAGATAAAATACCTTCTTTATAAAACAAAAAAGTGAATCCAACAAAAAGTATAGTGATAAACTCATACAGATAAAAAGTTGTAAAAATAAATCGAAATATAAACAGGACAGAGCCGTACACAAAATATCAGTAAAAACTTCCAACTTTAAACCTGCAGAGAGCTTTACTAATAAATAATGGTATCAAATGAAGAAATACTAAAATTATTGGTAGAAATAAAAGCTGATATCAAACAAGTCAAAAGCGATAATCAAATACACCTAGAAAATACAGAAAAGTTGAGAAAGAAAGTTGATGCCCTGGAAAAAGAAAACCAAGAATTACAAAAGCAGTTACTAACAGTACAGAAGGCGGTAAGAAGAAATAATATTATTATTTTTGGCATAGGAGAAAAAAACAGAAAATCCCTATTGGAAAATGTCACGGAAATATTAAAAAACAAATTAGAAATAAGCTTATCTTCAACCGATTTCAGTAACATATATAGAATTGGACAAGAGACCCCTAACAAAATACGCCCAATATTTGTAGAATTAACGACACAACTGAAAAAATTTGAAATATTAAGAAATGCTTCTAAATTAAAAGGTTCCGGTGTGAGTATCTCTAAAGATCTGATTTTCTCGGAGAGAGAAGAGCAAAAAATTATATACAAAAATTACAAAAAAGCTAAAGAGCTAAAATATTCCACAAAAATTATAAAAAACACATTGATGGTAAACGATGTAACCTATTCACTTGAGGAACTAAAAGAAACGGATATTTTTGAGGGTATGCCCCTACCTGGAAATAGTAATGATGTTGTCAGCGATGACGAAGAAACAATAAAAACTCGTAATAAAGGGAAATTGTTGACAGGAGAACGGCCAGTAACAAGAAAAAATAAAAAATAAATTAGGAAGTGTATCTGCCAACTGTCCACAGGGAAGTGTTAAAATATAGTTATGTTATTTAATAATTTTTTTATATATAATTCATTTTACTATACTTTGTCAAACCGGGGAAATTTACCTCTACCATGTGTTATCTTTTAAGAGATTTTTAATAAATTTAATGTTCTATATGATTAACACGCCTTGTATGAGAAATTTGATATATACTAAATCAAAATCAAATATTTATTGGTAATAAAATTGTTATTTTAAAATGGACCAATATATTAGAGATATTAACCATGTTACTATTGATACAATCGAAATTGAAAGCACCCTAGAACTTAATAATCAAATTTTAAATAGTAAATGTACAAATAATTTTAAAATTCTAAATCAGAATATTAGAAGTTTATTTAAAAACTTTGATGAATGCAGCATATTACTAGATCAAATAAATTGCCAGTTCGATTGTATAATCCTCACAGAGACGTGGAAAGTTTTTGGCGTAGATTTAGTACAAATAGAGGGATATGACTTAATATACAATGAAGGTTCGATAAATAAAAGTGATGGGGTAGTAGTCTATATTAAACAGTCTTACAACTACACATACAATATAATATCCATCGGTGAATGTAAAAGTGTTCAAATAACAATCAACATGCCAAGTAAAAAAACGATTATGATTACTGCAGTTTATAGACCTCCTTCGACATCCGCTGAAAATTTCATAATCTGTTTAAGGGAGTATCTGGAACAAACAAAAAACAATTACTTAGAATATCATATTTTCGCCGGCGACATAAATATTAATTGTTTAGTGGATAATGACATTAGTTCGGAATACCTAAACACACTGTATGAGTATAATTTTATTAGTACAATAAACAAACCAACAAGAGTGGAAGGAGAAACAATATCATGCCTCGATCATATATTTGTGAAAGGTAGAGAAAACAATTTCGAAGAAAACATTTTATCTACTGTCCTTAAAACCACTATTACGGACCATTACACCACGTTAATAAATATATCTGTAGAATCGGAAACCAAAAAACACTCTGAGAATCAAGAATTTATGAAATTTGTTAAGTATGAGAATTTGAGGAAAGAATTACAAGGATACAACTGGAATTTTTTGTATAACATTAAAGTTATAGATAAGGCCACTACATTTTTCATAACAACATTAAAAGAATTTATTCACAAACATACTAAATCTATAAAACAAAAAAGACAAGACAAAAAAAGAAAATGCTGGGTAACAGATAGCCTAGTGCGTTCAATAAATAAAAAAAATATACTTTATAAAAAATTTAAAAAGCAACCTGCAAATCTGCTTGTAAAAAATGAATATATTAATTACCGCAATTATTTAAATCGTTTAATTAAAATTACTAAGTTTAACTATTTTAAAAAACAAATAGAACAAAACAAGAGCAGTTCAAAACAACTATGGAACACAATTAATAATATGCAATCAATTGAAAAATCACAAGATATAAAACAAATAATGACTAACTTAAATGAATTAACAACTGATAAACTAGCTATTGTTAATGAATTTAATAATTACTATGCCAGTGTTGGGAAGAATTTGGCAAATAAAATTATAAAACCAGTAGAACCTCCTCCTGATGGCCATCAGGTCCCTCACTCCATATATCTAAAACCGACAGATGAAAAAGAAATTATTGACACGATTAAATCTTTAAAAAACAAAAAGGCGCCAGGTTTAGATATGATAAAAAACGAAGTTCTGAAAGAAATAGCCTTAGAAATAGTACAACCTCTGAAATATTTAATAAACAAAATTATGGAAACAGGAAATTGCCCCTCTGATTTTAAGACAGCTATCATAAAGCCGGTATACAAAAAAGGCGATAAAACCAATGTGTCGAATTACAGACCAATATCTTTAATTACTAATTTAGCAAAAATTTTTGAGAAAATACTTAAAGCCAGGCTTACAAATTACTTTAAGAAATATAATCTAATATCAAATAAACAATACGGTTTCCAAGAGGGAAAATCAACGCATGATGCAATTTCTTGTTTAACTGCAGAAATTTATGGAAGCATGGATGACGGAAAAGCTGCCCTTTGCGTATTCCTAGACCTTGCTAAGGCTTTTGACACGGTGAGTCATCCACAGTTATTGAGGGTCTTGCAAGGTATGGGAATAAGAGGTGTGGCAGGCGAACTGATTAGCAACTATCTAACGGATAGAAAGCAAATGGTGGAAATAAATTCTATAAAGAGTTCCGAAAGAACAGTAAAATATGGTGTCCCGCAAGGAACTGTGATTGGCCCTATTTTATTCACGGCTTATTTAAATGGTATACTTACCGTAAATAGTTCAGGGTTGTTAATCAGTTTTGCAGATGACACCGCAATTTTCTATAGTGCTGATAATTGGGACGAACTGAAAATTAAAGTTGAAAATGATATGAGTAGAATAATTGACTGTTTTAGTCACAAACTGTTAACTATAAATTATGAAAAAACAAAGTTTTTACCATTTTCATGTTACAAGAATAACTTACCCAATTATCAAGCTCTTGATATAAAAAGAAACACCGAGTCCATACAAATAACTTCTGCAAGTAACATTAAATATTTAGGTATAACACTTGACAGTCAATTGAAGTGGGATATTCACACCAAGAATGTTGCAAACATTAAGATTTCTAGTACACAAGTTTAAATATTTCAAAAATATTTTACAAATAAACCAACTAAAAATATTGTATTACGCCTTAGTAGAGTCACGACTGCAATATGCAATTTTGGGGTGGGGCGGTGTAGCAACCGTTCATGTAAAGAAGTTAGAAGTGCTACAAAAAAGAATATTAAAAATAATTTACAGCAAAAACTTTACCTACTCTACGGACAAAATATACTCCGAAACACGCATAATGGATATTAGACAGTTGTTCTTTTTCAGTATTATTACATACATATTCAAGAATAGAACATCGTTGCAATTTATTGACCACAGTTACTCAACCAGACAAAAAACCAATCAATGTGTTAGAACTAATACTAGTCATAAGACGATCGGGCAGCGTAATTATATTTATCTAGCTTGCAGGATTTACAACTTTTTACCAGATAAAGAAAAATGTATTATTAAAACATTAAATTCTGCAGCTGCATTTAAAAAAGTGTTCAAAAAATATATATTTTCTATCAATAGGACAATAGTGCACTCTCTAATAGACGTTAAAAACTATTAAAAATCTATAAAGTATAAATAAAATAGTTAATGTTTTACACAATTCAAATTATTATATAGTGTTAATACATGGTATTACTACCCACGCGCAACCTTGAGTTTTTGTGGGTCTTCTTCCGTTTGTTTACATTATGTATAATGTCATTATATTATGTACCTATATTTGTATCGCCATAAACATTATTTAATATATAATATTTCTATCATCATAATTACACTTCTATTGTTATTATGTTATATATTTTCTTTTCTGTATTTAATATATTGTAAATGTTATACCTATTTAAGATGTAAATAAACATTATTATTATTATTAGTATTATTATTATACATCAATAAACAAAAAATATAATTAATTCCCAGTTTGTACTTTTTGTAATTGGTCTGCAACATTTTTACTTCCACGTTCAGTGGAAGTATAGTAACAACAAAAAAATTTTAAAAAATTTTTATTGTCCATATAGGCTTAAAATGTCATGAAACGTCGAGATTTTAAGTTTAAGCGAAAAAAAATTTCTGTCTGTCGGTCTGTCTGTCTGTCGGTCTGTCCGTCTGTCTGTCTGTCTGTAACTTTTTTTTGTGCGCACGTTTACTTTGGAACCGTTTAAGATATTGACTTGAAATTTGGTACACATATGTACTTTAACGAGATCTAGAACTAGATTATATTTTCATCTTGTTCCGTCGAAGGGTTGGGGGGTAAATTGGGGTAAATTTGGGGTAAATAGGTCAATCAAGCATGTAAGAGTCCATAAAATTGGTATTTAGTATATACAAGAGAAACTGAGGTCTCAAAAAAAATTTTGGCATTAGCCACCCCCATTACCACCCTCACCCCCTTATTAAAGGGGATGAAAAAAAATTGTGATTTAGTGTATGTACAGGAACCAGAAACCTCAAAATATTTTTTTACTTCATCCACCCCCCACTATCACCCCCCTATCACCACCCCCCACCCCACTACCGATGTGGGGTATCGTTTTATGGGTTTTTGGGGTAGAGGACTTCAAATATTATATTATTAAAATTCCATAAACAATTATTTTCACATACAAAGTTTTTTCGTTGTGAGTGACTTGGATAGAGAATCTGGATGTGGAAGTAGTGATTCCTTGGGCAGCGGTTTTTCGATAAGGTAATACTTTTCGAGATACTCGACGAAAGCCGTTTGGAAATACCTTTTTTTAAGCTAAAATCACAATTTTGAAGTCGTTATAACTTAAAAACTATCAATTTATGTGAAAAATTGCATAGAACCTTTTCTTCTTAAAATTTGATTCTACTTTAACTCCAATAAATATATATATTTTTTAAGTGCCACCCCCTGAGAGGGAGTGGCATCTACCCCCTATCAATTAGCAAGCCCCCGCACCATATAGAAACTGCCAAAAATGAACGAAATCCGTTCAATATGACATTATTCCGAAGTATTGCATATTTTTACTTCTACATCCAGTGGAAGTATAGTAACGACAAAAAAGTTTTTAAAAATTTTTATTGTTCAAATAGGCTTCGAATGTCATGAAACGTCGAGATTTTAAGTTTGAGCGAAACAAAATTTTCTGTCTGTCTGTCGGTCTGTCTGTCTAACTTTTTTTTGTGCGCACGTTTACTCTGGAACCGTTTGAGATATTGACTTGAAATTTGGTACACATATGTACTTTAACGAGATCTAGAACTAGATTATATTTTCATCTTGTTCCGTCGAAGGGTTGTGGGGTAAATTGGGGTAAATTTGACGTAAATAGGTAGATCAATCAGGTAAGAGTCCATAAAATTGGTATTTAGTATATACAAGAGAAGCTAGGGTCTCAAAAATAATTTTGGCATTAGCCACCCCCAACCCATTATTAAAGGGGATGAAAAAGAAATATTAAAGTTCCATAAACAATTATTTCCACATGCGAAATTTTTTCGTTGTGAGTGACTTGGACAGAAAATCTGGATGTGGAAGTAGTGATTCCTTGGGCAGCGGTTTTTACCTCAATACCTCAAGAGCCATATGCCAACTTTCATTGCAATCGAACAAAAAAAAAAAAAAATACTACTTAAAGAGCTTTTTATTTTTTAACGCATTTAACAATTTCAACGAATTCAACTAAAAACCTATTCAAAACTAAATTACTACATAATACCACCTTTCTTCTAATTCTTTGTAACTTCTAATTTCTTCAAAATATTTTATCCAGATAGAATTTTTCCGTAAAATTAAGAGATAGACCAGTTTAAGTACAATGATTTATTTCTTTTATTTTCTTAGATTAATTCCGCGAGTTAGATCCTATTTTAACTGTTTGGTAAAAATACATTTTACGTCAAGCAGACCAAGACTGCAGAAAATGAAAGTCGTACCCAAGCAGCACAATTAGTTTATATTACCAGTTTAAAGCCACATTAACCTAAGATAGTTGATATAACGTAATTGCAACTATTGCTTTCAACTTTGAAGGTATATGGACTCAATAGTAATTTAGTAAGCAATATTTAGGTAATATTTTCTTATGAAATGCCTGATAAAGTCACACTGACTTTAGTGTAATTTACAAGAAATATTTACGTTACTGTTCCTTGAAATTTAACTCTAAAGTTAAAGTGCATATTGAGGTCTATGTGTAAGAAAATATTATATAACTTTAGACTAAATTATTAACTTTGGAGTCGCTGTCTTTTGTCTGAATAAAAACAGGGAAATTTTACCAATTTTTTACGTAAGTATAACCTGAGTTTTGTCTTGTCCTTGTAGTCAGATTAGGTTATAACTTTAACCTCATGGTCACAACTAGTTCCAATTTTAGGTAAAATTTACCCTAATTTTACTTCTCCACTAACCTAGCATATGTGCTTAACCTAAAGGCAAATATTACTCCATAAAATGTCCTGAAAGTTATTTTTACTTAAAAAATAGAATTAGGTCCCTTCCCTGGAAAGCAAAATTACGTTTTCATTGTCTAAATTACTTCAAAGGACTATAATTATTGTTTTATGTTGATGCTCTTCCCAGTGTCAACTGTACTTTACTAGAGGGATAATGTCCTAATTTGTAGCAATTTATTTTGTTGTTGTTTGGGCTTTCTGTTTTTGTGTCTTTAAAAATAAAATTGGAGGTGTTTTGTTTTAAATGCGAGAAAGTATTCTACAGCCAGTCAACCTTTAGTCGGCACAACTGAAAAGTACATAAGCAAAGAGGACATAATTATAATTATATCGAATATGCGGTGTACTTAAAGATATTTGTAATTGTATTTCAACAATTCGAAGTAATGACTACATTTGTTAATCTTTCAGAGAGTTTAGTACAATATAACTATTTTTTTTCTCTAGATTTCAGTACTTAGTCTGCAGAATAAAAAGCTAAGTGAAGTTCAGTAGTGTTAGTAGTGTAACGGAGTGACTTTATTTGGATTGTATTCAGTATTCCTGAATGTACTCACTGAAGAGAAGTTGTAAAAATGGTTTATGGCCCTATAGAAGGTTTAAACCTATACCTATGAACAAATTTAAGTTGATAGATGGGGAAGTAGTAATTAAGAATTAAAAAACAAGTTTCATATGATGTGTTTTCTGTTAATACATTTATTCAAATAAAAAATAAAGTATTAAACTAACCAACAAAAGATTAATTATTTTACCTGAAATATTTTTAAATTCCAAATTCACCGAATCCGTGATGTGATCATGTTTTTCTATCAAATGCAAACGCAAGTCGTTATTAAAGTTAAAACACAATTTGCACTCTAAGCACAGGTATCTTTTGGGCACTGTAGATTTGATATAAATAGGTCGGATTTGTTTATTTATACACAATTCTGTTGTGCCGATTTAACGCTGACTGGCTGGAGAATACTTTCTCACATTCAAAACAAAACACATCCATTTTTATTGACAAAATACAAGTGAAAATTTAAGGAATAAACCACAAACTCACAAAACGACAATTGCAGCCAAAGAAATTTGAGGTTAGAAACAGAAGTGACGTCACTCAATTTACCGCCTTCTCTAACCTAATTTGGGAAATATGACCAATTTAGTTCTGCATGAACTTTAAAGACTTTACAATTTTGAAGACTACAAAATTATTTTAACCTATATTGGTCCCATTTAACTTTAAAGTAAATAATATAAGTTTTAACATTTCGTCTCAAGGAAAAACGTCAATGAGGCCTAAAATATTGGGAGAGAATACTTCGAAGTCGCATGGCACTATGTTCGCCATATTTTTCAACCAGCTGTAAGAGGCCATTTTACAATGAAATTTTGATGAGTATTTAATTGAAAAAAATCATTAATATAAGGTTATTTAACAGATACAAAGTACAATATTATAATATTTTATGCTCCAGGAAAGTCCTGCCAGGCAATTGAATAGGCTTTTACAAATATTTTTAAAATACATTTAAGCTAAAAAAAATTTTTTTTTCTTTAAAAACGTAAAATACTTGAGGCCCCTTTAGTATTCCGAGGTAGAATGGATATATTTACAGTGAAAATTGATTGGCAGTAAAAAAGACACACAGAGGGGAAGTGGACACATTATTTCACAACTACGTATGACATTATATGATGCACTCCTACTCCATTATTATAATAGAGATGTCTGATGGTTTCTAGTTGTCTTTGCTGCTTATACGTCGTGACTTATAAGTAAATCATTATTGTTGTAAATAAAATCATATTAGTTATTTCTGAAAAAGAAAGATTGCAGTTGAAAGAGGATAACTGATTTGGTAAATATTACCTATCAGCGACCACAATTAAACAAAATTTTTACGTTTAAATTACCTGTTCAGGGAAATATGTTCTATAACCAACAGGTCATTATAACTGAGCAGCCTTATTTAAGAGGTATTCATGACGTCGTCTCATTCCCCATTTACTTATATTTTACGTAAATTTTAAGTCAATTAGGTTAGGTTAAACGGGAAAACGGGACCAAAACGAGGGCTACATTACGTAATTCTGACTTAAGGTGCTACTTGGGTACTTTGTTTTTGGTATATTACACCTATTGCAAACTCAGTCCGGGGACACACTGTATAGGAAGGTTAAGATTGATCCCCAACTTTAGGAGAGGAGTTTGTATTGCAGCCTCTTCTAGTATGTCGGAAATGTCTCGTTGTCATCCTTTATATACCATTGTCCTAGAGATTGCAATCTCAGAGCAGTCCTCAACGCTACCTCCTCTATAAATAGATTTAAGGGGAAACGCAAACGATAGTATCCATTGCAGAGGCCAATATTTGAACATGCTCCAGTTGAGATGCTGCTGTTCTTTACCTTACTCTAACTCACCAGATAGCTGCATAGCAAAGTATGAGTATAACCAGGTGCTTGATCTCACTCGCTAAATGGGGTTGAGTGTCCGATAATTTGGGTATTTTCATATTAGGCAGTTTCCTTTTCTTGATGAATAGTATTAGCTAAGTTTTCTGGAGGTTCATCGAGAGAGTGTGTTCTACTCACCAATTGTCGACTAACTTGAGGGCTGTTTGCATAAATTAGCATAACGGGCCCTCGAAGTTCCCATTTAGCAACAGCGTAATGTTATCTGCACAGCCTGTTGTAAAAAGCCAGATAGTCGGGGAGCCCACCCTAGCTGTACGTGCCTCCCCCCCCCCCCGATCCTAGGGGATAATGTTTTTTATAAAGATTAAAGCCTAAGGAACAATTTTAGACATGTCCCAAAAAAAAACAAGTGACTGTACTTTCAAAATGGCGGCCATATGTTAAAAAAACTGTTGCCAATCTTGTTTTTGTCATTTAACACAATAACTAAAAAAGTTTTTCACAAAAAGCAACGTGCATAAAATTTTCTACAATTTTGTTCCTATACAATATTTTCTATATAAATGAGTCCAAAATTAATAAAACATTGACATTCATATATCGATAAATCATTTAGAGGAAATAACTGTGACAATTATTGTAAAGCGTATAATGTAACTTTATATTATTGACATAACAAAAAATGAAATAAACTGGAAAAATTAATCATAATAACAATATTATGATTTAAGGAAAAAGTTACTTTCTCCCAAATATACCAAATATATCCGAACATTTCAAGATTTGGGGAGCAGCTGGAATATTGATGATAAATTGGTCGCATCATTAGAGGAGTTTACATGTGCCACATATGGATCAAAGAAACGCGCCAGCGTAGACGAGCCATTAGACAGAAATGTGGTGACAAAGATTTGTCGTTATCAGTTGACACTAAAGTTGATTTTCCTTCGATTCCACCATCAAGAGCTTATCTTATCGGAATGTCTCGTTATCGAGCATATTAAAAGGAGTTACCAAACGCGTATTTGGCAATTAGCCGATAAAGATATTCACAATATTCCAAAACCTTGGAATGATTATGGCTGGCAAGAAAATGGAGAACCTCTTTGGTGTTCAGCAGATAAAATACTGCTTCAACCGCTTACTGAAATTCTTCAGGAGATGATTCCAAATCAAATCATAGTGAAGATGATAACGATATCATAAATGAAGCAATAAAGGAAGAAGACTTGGAAGAAATATTCGATCGGGAGACAGCGATAGTGAATCTGAAAGCGAATGAGGTGTTACTTACGTTTTATATTGAATTTTATATTTTATTTTAAGAGCTGAATCATTTATCTGGAAAATGGTAACTCCCATCCAAATATTGTATAGGAACAAATTGTAGTAAATTTTATGAACTTTGTTTTTGTGCAGATAGTTTTTCTCCATCTTTTTTAATTTTTATGTTAAATGACAAAAACAATATTTGCAATTTTGTTTTTTATAAACGTGGACGCCATTTTTAAAGTAAGCCAGTTTTTTTGGGGACATGTCTAAAATTATTTATTAGGTCTTAATCTTTATGAAAAACATTTTCTCCAAGGATCGAGTGGGCGATGCACGTACAGTTAGGGTGGGCTCCCGTATTCAGTCATTGAGGTGGTGTAGAAGGCTGTCAGCGACCATAACCTGCAGTATGGGTGATAGGATGCCACCTTGTAGTATACCTTTTTAACTCGTATAGACGTCACACACGTACGTTATGTACATCTTATTGTGGATCACCTTGTATTTTTAGGTGTCCGTCTATTCGCTTTTGGCATCGAAATTTATTTTGTTTATTTAAGAAGCGTAAGAAAACATTGTTGTAAATGTATAGTATTATTTGTAACTATTACATTTGTTTATACAAAATAAATAAACATGACAATTTATTGTGACATTTAAAGAACTTATTAAATAGGATAACTGAAAATCGTCTCTAATTATTATAAACGCAGTGGATTGTTTGAGGCAGCTCAAGCAGATAGAATCTGTGTTAGAAATTTATGTATTTGTCAGCATACGCATATAATGTAATAATGAGAACGCCGCACGATCTAGTCAGAGACAAGGATCGCAAACCGTTTGTAACTCAGCGATTGTTTAGTAGTTCTAACAATTGTTTAGGTGTCAAAGTGATTATTATAGCTAACTATGTTCTTAAAGTATTGGCCAATACAATGGCCATCACGGACAAGTAGACATATATTTTGTATTAAAGTCATTATGCCGACTGAAACAATAATTTTTATCTTTCTATCTCCATAATTTCTTCTTTATATCTTTTTTAATGAAGTATCAATATCTTAAGATACACGCGGCCAATTTAGGAAACTTATACATGAATTATGATCTCATTATAGATAGGTGCTGGTGTTTGAAAAAACAGACTGAAGTCAATTAAACATAGCGAAATTAACGTTAATGCCAAACAGATTTCTTATTAACTTTTTTATTTAAATTACCTTATTTTATTTCTGTTCAGCTACTCAGAACCAAGTGACATTATACAGTAATAGCGTAATTCCAAGAGTTAATAAAACATCAAGAAGAGAATATGTAAATTATTCAGATGGAAAATAATATACGTGCTCTATTGGCGGAGAAATTTATACACATCTGATTTTATAATAGGACGGGAGCCAGCGACACTTTTTTTTTGAAAGATGCGCATAAAATTAATTTCTTATTTTCTGTGTTATGTTTAGGCTGTGATTCCAATCAACTCCTGCAGGCGTACCAGTGAGCCAACGCCTGACAAGACTTTCTATGTTCCGTCGAATGGCCGGCAGCACAAGTTTTTTAACAATTTCAAGTAATAGACTACTCGCCAAAAAAATTCGGCTTTGAACATTTCTATCAAGTGACTTTATTTTAATTACATATTTTTGTTAATGATAGAAGCACGCCGATATACAATAAAGGAGACAGGAAATCATTTTCCATCATACTATAATGTCAATAAAGGACACAAAAAAATATCAACTTATAACACGCACAGCAGTGACACTTTTTAAATAATCAAAATGCTGCTGTCAAACGTTCTTCTGGACCGATTCTATCCGTAGAGTTCTGGAGAAAAAGAACGTCAAAGTAATATATAATGCGAAACAGAAGGTGGCACAACATTTTCCCAAATACCAAGGTCCAGAAGAACTAGAAACACTAGGAGTATATAGCATTCCATGTTCCAAGTTTACATCGGAGAGACCAAACGACATATAAACACCAGACTCAGAGAACACATTAGCAATACAAAGAAACGAAATTCTACAAAATCAGCAGTTGCCGAACACTCAGAAGAAACCGGCCATTTGATAAAATTCGACAAGACAAAGAAATTGGCCAACACCAAGAATTATTGGCCAAGAAGATACAGAGAAGCCATTGAAATAAATAAACATACAAATAACTATAATCGTGACGCCGGACTACAATTACCAATAACGTGGAAGTCAATGTTCCACATGAGCAATGATCCGCAACACGCCTCCTGATAACCTGTATAAATAGAGGAGCTCAGTCCAGCAGAGCTCACTTCGCTTCAGAAGAAGACCACGACAAGATGGTCGAAACGTCAAGCACCCAACCGAGTCTACGCGGAGAAAGACCCGAAAACCAGCAACCAGATGGAAAAGAATGTTTGTTGTAAAACATGTAAATGTACAGGGATTGTCAAATAAATTAAATGAAATACATTTTTTATAAAAAATTCAAATGTCCATATTTTTTGTATCATCGAACAGCAATGTGATAATAATAATTTCTACATCTCATATCATGATATTGTTATGTATTTCTCGAGGTACAACCATGTATATGGTGGATCACTCCTATTGTCTATGGATGCACTAAAATGTACAAGTGTAGATAACATTAGGGAGTTATCCAATGAATGTCCCATAGAAATATGTGCAACATGCTTTTGCATAAACAATTTGAAAATTATTCTTATTCTTGTAGCGTACAGACAGAGGGACATAAACCAATTTAAACTTTTAACGCGAGCATTGTAGCAAACCGTGACTATACGGTATTATGTGGTGACTTTAATATTGATATCAATAAAGAGTGTCTAGATGTAAGGTTATTAAGTGATGTACTAGATTGTTTTGGCCTTATTGTAACAACCAAGGAATCAACTTGAATATTTACAAATGTCTATGATTGCCCGACTTCTAAGTGTATGAACTACATGGTGACAAATCATTTTCTTGACCTTGTAAAATGTGTAATTTAAACACTGCTGACCATTTTGCACATATAATTTATCTAAATAGTCATATAGAAACATTAATGAAAATAAACAGGAAGAAAATATTGCGGTCTGTAATAATAGTCCGGGAGGTGGCGTCAATATTTTATGCGTCATTTCAACGCGACTTCTTTGTTTTTTAAATGTTAGTTTTCGTTCGAAAAACAACTAAAATAAGTGTCAGCTGGCGCGACCGTAGAGACTAAGAATGTGGGAGGCTGCGCATTTGATAAAATATTTTTTTTTTGCGTCATTCCAACAAAGCTACAAAACTATAAATAGTTTATTTATGTAATATAAATGAAAAAAAAAAATGTGTCAGCTGCATAGGGTAGGAGGCGAAGGTTGTCAGCTGCCCTAGTCAATATGTACGAAAAACACGTGAAAATTCGTTATTTCAACAAAGCTGAAATTCATATATATGATAGTTTGCGATATAAAAATACTATTAAAAATTGTCAGCTGACAATACCATGGGACAAAACCTGTCAGCTAGACCTTTTAAGTGTACCGCAGCGTCCAGGTGCTCACCGCGTATGGTATCTTTAATGCCCCTGTTAACGTATGAAACTTGAAAGAAAATCATATTTGTATGAGAGATTGCAATCATTGATTGAGAATAGTAAGGATTAAATAATTTTTGCACATTCGATACGAATAAAACAAATCAATTCTCATCTGAATCACTCTCACTGCTGTATTCTAAATGTTCTTCCCCTTCGGAAGTGCTATCTAAATGGTCTTCCAAATCTAGATTTTTCTCAGATTTTTGAGCGTCATCGTTCTCATTTTCGTCTTCAGAAGTATCTGCCGAAAAATATTGAAAATCATTGAATGTAGAAGTAAATTATATGCATAGAATACCTGGAATTTCCTCGCTATCATTTATGATACTTTCAATTTTCGGTAATTGATCGCCTTGAGACCACTTGAAAATATATTTCTCATCATGTTCTTCCCATCCATAATCAGTTGGCAAAGACAAATTTGACGTATGAAGATGTGCATGTCTCCACAATCTTCTTTCTGATTGACATTATACGCCTTCATGAAAGTAACTACGCGTTCGATTTTTTTAGAACCGTACATATGACAAACAAATTCTTCCAGAATAGTAAAATTCTCATCCAAGTTTTCAGGTGCGTGTTGAGAAATGTCAGTGAAAGCCTGTATATACGACGGATATTTCCGTAATAATTCTAGCGGTTTCTTTTTCCCTTTCCTATAAAAAGCTGGATTGAAGTCACAGCTGGTTAAAATGTGAAAATCTAGGAGTGCTAGACACAACGGCAGACCTTATTTCTCATATATTTTATTAACGTCAACGTATTGTTAATTGTTTCCAGTACCAGTGAGAATTCTTATATGTAAATTTCTTCGGAGGGCAGACACGTTTCCGAGCATGATTAATTCCGGGTAGAAGCGATATATTGACGAAAACTCTTGTGCTAAAAATACTTCGTTGCTATTTGTGCATAATATGATTATCTAATGTTTCATATAAATATGATTTTCTTTCAAGTTTCATATGAGAAAAACGATATCAGCAGGCATGAAATAGAATATTTCATTAGTTTGTATTGAGAGAAACTTGAAATTGATCATCAGGTGGTTAAAAAAATGAAATAATACGTTAGTTGTGGGGCATCAAAGAGACCGCGCCTGGACGCTGCGGTACACTTAAAAGGCCTAGCTGACAGGTTTTGTCCCATGGTATTGTCAGCTGGCCCCTTTTTTAATTGTTTTTTTTTTATATCGTAAACTATCATATAAATAAATTTCAGCTGTTTTGAAATAACGAATTTTCACGTGTTTTTCATACATATTGACAACCTTCGCTCCTTACCCTATGCAGCTAATACATTTTTTTTTCATTTATATTACATAAATAAACTATTTATAGTTTTGTAGCTTTGTTGGATTGACGCAAAAAAAAATACCAAATGCGCAGCTCTCCACGATTGAAGTAGCTGACACCCGATTCTTCGATAAGCAATGAAAAACAACCTGTACTGAAAAAATGAGCTTTGTTGAAATTATGTAATTAGATTTGACGCTATCTCCCAGACTATAAGGGAAGCCTATCTGAAAATAACATTAATCATTTCAATGTTAAACCAGACTGATTGGCAGGGCTGGCTCCAGGTATTTTGCCGCCTCGGGCACAGTTTCATTTTGCCGCCCCTGTCTTATATAAATAACATTAGGGTCAGGCAGGGTAAAAATGAGACAAAATGACATCTTTCAATTTTTAGGTTGCTTAGAATCGAGTCATATTTAATGAAAGATTGGTATCATATGTAAAAATGATAGGAAAAACTATATTTCTATGTATTTTTTTACTAAAAAGTACCGTTAATTGATAAACAAAAATAAACAGTGTCTCATTTTTACTCTCCAAGTGGGGTAAAAAAAAAGACAGTGGAGGGCAAATGAAAGACACTTGATTTATTCCCATTCTTATTGACGTCGTACAAATGGAAGTGCAAAAATAAGACAGAGGAGGGTTTTTTCTTTTATATGTAATTTATTCAGATTTTTTACTAAACAAGAAGGGGCTTGCAGAAGGTATCTCCTAAATTAGGAAGCTGAAATGTGCCTGCTTCGGTCTGCTCATTTGGTCTCTTTAATCTCCTTTTTACTCAGCTTTTAATTTTTTCGTTAAAATCAAATTTTTGATGATTGAAAATTAGCAGATTAATAAACTTGATCACAAAATGTGAAGTATGACACTAGTTGATGTCTGCCAAATACGGACAATGCAAATCCCCAAAAGAGTACTAAGGTGCGTTCAAAATTGTTTTTAAAGTGAATTAAAGAATTTACTAAATAATATTTTTTACCGCATTAACAGTAGGCATAGGACCTGATTGGATAACATAAAACAGTTCTGAATGTACAAGACAAACTTGAATAAAAAATTAAGTTTAATTTACTTCAATCTGGATTGGATATCATCTTGTCTTTTATTTACCCCGCTACCTGTCTGTCTCATTTTTACCCCGCCTGACTCTATCTTTTCAGTCATTTTAATAGTCATCTTCTGAATATTCTTGATGGTTTGTTTTTTTAGTTATAAGGTTTACAGCAATTTTTGGATTTTCAGGAATATGATTACTGTATTTAAAAGGGTAAAATAAGATAATTGAAAAAATTAACCGTATTGAAACTTAAAAAAAATACCACACCACAGAAATTAGACAAGAACTAAAATCACATATAAGAAACATAATGTATGTATGTAACCTACTTTATATACAAAAATCTAACAAATTATTTATATAAAGTTAACATTACTATTACTGTATTAGTGAAACAATTATTTCCTAGCTTTCTTATATTTTTTGGTAACTGTGGATTTGAAGAATTTGCCGCCCCTAGAATTTTGCCGCTCCGGGTAGCTGCCCGCTTCGCCCCCCCCCCCCCCCCCTAGAGCTAGCCCTGCTGATTGGAGCCACATATAAACTTTAGATACAATGCTTTTCTTATTAATAGGATTTTGTGGTGTTTTGTGTAAGCTGTCCTTTAAAAAAGTTTACAATAAATGTATCGGGGTAACGCGGTATAAATTCCAAAAAAAAAAAATGGGTAACTGACGAGATTGTCTAACAAAATATTTATTTGAAACAATTGTATTGACTAATGACTAATTTGAGTAGCACAGAGGCGTACTACTCCAATAAAATCAATAATTCCTCAAACAGAACAGACGAAATGTGGAAAAGAGTGAACAAGAAATTAGACAGACACGTTTGTTATAAAAATGATATTGTGTGGAATGTACATCAGTATCTGAAAATACAATACTTACAAAAGCCCCCTCACAAAATTATAGGATTTTGGACCTCATTTTAAATGTCTGAATTTTTGATATATATCAGTTTATGACCTCCTGATCAGAAGTGCTCATAGGTGCAAGACTGAAAAATTTTTACAATATGCGGGATGGAAGGTCATCAATCGCCTTTTCTGAGGCAACTAGACATTAGGGTAGGCCGAAAAACCCCTTTTTTATTTCTCTATCTGTATACTTCGGAAAAGTTGCCTATTGCATAGCTAAGCAATATGAAAAAAAATTCAAATCAAAAAATATCTTCCCGTCGCGCATCGCACTCAAAGTTTTAAAAAATGGCGAAATTTTGCTGTTTTTCGTCATTTTTTTATAATCACTAAACTCACTACTATCGAAACGCTACAGGTCCTAATGTGAAGTTTGGGGTATGGGAACTTCGAAAAAAATTCAAAACCTGTAATTTCAAAATATTTATTGTTCGCGGAAAAATCTTAAACAACATAATTTTCAGTAGAAATGGCAATATTTCGCAATTTCTGCTAATTTTAATTTTTTATTTTTAGTAAACAAGCGGTGAATATATTTATCATTTCTACTTTTGTTATTCAAAAGAGTGCACTTTATAGTCAAATTTTTGGGAAAATTTTGGCGTAATAGATTTTGATAGAAGGATCGTCCTAATGAAGCCATTTCTTGCGTCAGCGCCACATATATTTTTAGATGCTTTGGTCACAAGTTCGACACACCATTCTACAGCCTGGGTTTGACAAGGGGAAGCTTTGGAAATCCGGTTGTCAGTCTGTATTAGATTCCCATTCCTCAAGTTGACAGAAAATTGCTGAGCAAGGATTAATTGTATCTACCTGATATTTCTGCTGCCATAAAGTTAGGTACAATTTCAGAATGTTTAGCAGCTCGTGATCCTGGTCCGCTTTCACACTCAAGATGGTTGATGACAGCAAACGGAGTTCCCAGACTATACGTGAGCTTAGAAAAACCTACTGATGAAATTAGGCAGCTTATACATTTGATTTAGAATAGGTTTTAAATTTTTTATGCATTCCTGATGCACCAAATTCCACCTTAGGACCTATAGCCTAAGAGCTAGTGAACATTTTTCTTTCATTACTCGAAGTAGGTTAACAATTTGCCAAAAGGTTGCCATAGGGGTAATGAGTTGCCATCTCGGACGTTTCGACTTAGAGATGGACAGAAGGGGGTGTAAGAACACCCCAAAAAGAGATATTGATTTTCTGAAATGTCACAAAATGTCACTTTTGATTCGTTCGTGGCGAGCCGAATTTCGCTGTGCAATTTACAATCAGGTTTATCTGGAAGACTTTCTCTTTACGTCGCGACATCGTACGTCCGTCTCAATGGTGTTTTTCGAAAAATATGAACGTGTCAAGATGGCATGTTTTTGCAATTTTTTCGGCTCCAAAATGCAAGCTGTTTTTTGCTCTTTTTCGCAGATGTCTCCGAAACGGTTGGAGTTAGCTCGAAATAAAAAATAAGGTCAAACGAATATTTTCCACTATGAATCTTTTTCCTACCATAAGAATTTTGATTTTTCGGAGATAACTACTGAAATATCGGCCATGTACGGCAAAAAATCGTTGGCAACAGTTTTAATCTTGGCTCCTACGCCAAAAGACTACTCTAGCTAATTTAAATAGAATTAAATTTGCAAAAATTGTTTCTTTTATTTTTTGAATTCCGACAAAAATGAAGGAATTAGAGGGGACGGGATTTGGGACTTTTTTTCTTCATTAAAATTTCTTCCTTTTGTCACCGTAATTAATCGGTAATTAACTGAAATCGATCTCATATACGATGTTCAATTAATATCATGTACTACTTTGACGCTCCGTTAATCTTGGCCCTTCGAAGCAAAAGTTTCTGAGAAAAATTATTTTTTTAAGATTTACATACACTATATAGGAAAACGTGTATGTAATTTCCTACTTTTCCTCGAATATCTCGATAATTATCGTTTTTTTCGAAAAATTTGTAGAGAGCTTATGTAAAGAGAATTAATTGAGCTTTCCGACACTTTTTTTATTTTTTCTCTAACATAAAAAACAAAAGACTTATGACCGAATATGCGCTCCGGGTTATTGCAGGAAAAGTAGGAAATTACACGTTTTCCTATAGAGTGTATGTAAATCTTAAAAAAATAATTTTTCTCAGAAACTTTTGTTTCGAAGGGCCAAGATTAACGGAGCATCAAAGTAGTACATGATATTAATTGAACATCGTATATTTCAGTTAATTACCGATTAATTACGGTGACAAAATAGAGAAATTTTATTGGAAAAAAAAGTCCCAAATCCCGTTCCCTCTAATTCCTTCATTTTTGTCGGAATTCAAAAAATAAAAAAAAACGGTTTTTGAAAATTTAATTCTATTTAAATTAGCTAGAGTAGTCTTTTGGCGTAGGAGCCAAGATTAAAAAGTTGCCAACTGTAGAAGCTCAAAACTTGCGATTTTTTGCCGTACATGGCCGATATTTCAGTAGTTATCTCCGAAAAGATAAAAAAATCAAAATTCTGATGGTAGCAACAAGATTCATAGTGAAAAATACTCGTTTGACCTAATTTTTTATTTCGAGCTAACTACCACCGTTTCGGAGATATCTGCGAAAAATAGCAAAAAACAGCTTGCATTTTGGAGTCGAAAAAATTGCAAAAACATGCAATCTTGACACGTTCATATTTTTCGAAAAACACCTTTGGGACGAACGCACGATGTCGCGGCGTAAAGAGAAAGTCTTCCAGATAAACCTGATCGTAAATTGCACAGCGAAAATTCGACTCGCCACGAATGAATCAAAAGTGACATTTTGTGACATTTCAGAAAATCGATATCTCTTTTTGGGGTGTTCTTACACCCCCTTCTGCCCATCTCTAAGTCAAAACGTTCGAGATAGCAACTCGTTACCCCCATGGCAACTTTTTGGCAAATTTTTAACCTACTTCGAGTAATGATGCGAAATGTTCACTAGCTCTTAGTCTACTACAGCGTCTCGATAGTTAGTAATTATAAAAAAATTGACGTAAAACAGCTAAATTTCACCATTTCTCAATACTGAGTGCGATGCGCGACCGGAAGAATTTTTAGATTTGATTTTTTTTTTTTTCATTTTGCTTAGGTAGGTGATAGGCAACTTTTCCGAAGTATAGCGATAGAAAAATAAAAAATAGTATTTTTTCGGTCCACCCTACTAGACGTGCATGAAGAATAGATGTCTGTGTAACGGATTTCAATTTTTTTCACGCCGTTGAATAGCCTATTAAAATACCGTTCCTTTAAGGTATCACAAAGGGTGGGTTGCAATTTGAGAAAAAAGTTGGGGTGGCTGGGGATGGGGGTGTGTAGAACTAAATATTATAAATTGCACCAAAAGTTTTTATTTTCATTTACATAACAACTGTGAATATGGGATTTTACGCAGAATACAGACAGCAAAATTGGCAACTTGCTATTTGAACAAAAAATTGGCGTGACAAGAATATCTCGAAACATAAAAGTTCAGACTTACTCATGCTCTATCAGAAATATGGGACGTTATTGAGGCATACAGATGACGTATGGATGCTTTCGAGATATGGACTTGGATACGCTTATTACGAATCCCTTGGACAGTCCTGCTTACCAGGAACTCAGTTCTCTAGAAAGTATACTCTCTAGAACGACTCTCCTGCAACATTCTTATATCCACCCATTCCATATTTTTTCTGGACACATCAGCAGGAGATAAGAGAGTATTGAACGGTTCAAGGAAATCCAAATAAGGAGCTTTGATGAATTCGTGTGTGTCAGACAACCACGACGGGTGGCGTGATGCTGTTAAACGTGTTATACAGCAAAATGAGGTGAACTAGAATAAATCCTACATTAAAAGACTTCTGCCAAGATGTTGTGAATAAGAAGAAAACAATTATAATTGTATTATATATTAAATCCTCACCAATATTTACAAAACCATTGAAACAAATACTATTACTTAGAATCTGAATATAGGTACTCAGAGAAACTGCTTAAAACAGCACGATTAGCCTCGTTTATTTTTACTTTGAGTAAAAAAAAGTTTATGTGTGTCTGTCTGTTGGTCTGTAAATTTAGGTACAGCTATGTATTATAATGAAATCCCGAACTAGATTATTTTGATTATATTCCGTTGAAGGGTTGAGGGGCAAAGGGGGATAAATAGGTAAAGCAAACAAGTAAGGGTTTTATAAAATTGTGATTTAATGTGTACAGGAACCTAAATCCTTTTTTTGGCATCGGCCACCTTCAATACTATCCCCACTACCACCCCTACTATCACCTCCACTGCCAATGTGGCATATCGTTTTGTGGGTTTTTGGGGTAGACGATTTCAAATATTATTAGTAAATATTCATATGTTATTAAAGATTTAAGAACCATTATTTCCATACAGTGGAGTGCAAATATAATATCGATTTTTTGTTGTTGTGAAAGACTTGGACAGAAAATCTAGATGTGGAAGTAGTGATTCCTTAGGCATCGGCTTTTTTCGTACGCAATTAGATGATCAAATAGCAGCCATTTTTGTCAAATGTTCAAAAAACTAAAGGATATAAATGTTGAAATGTCAATAGTATATTTTACTCATTTCTATAAAATGCTATAACCAATTCATAATAATGTGGATTTCATCAAGTAATGTCCAACTGACATGTTAAACAAATTGACCATCTCCTTTTATAATCAGTATTCACCATTTTCTTGGAAATCTTTAATAGATGTTCGGGTTCATGAAGTATAATTTTAATTATATTGTATTTTAAATGTGATTAAAATGAAATATAGTTTTCATGAGATGAAGATACCTAATAGTTATTTACGTAACTAGTTATGAAAAGACTAATTTTATTTGACGAATGTAATATTACGTGAGTCAAATAAAATTAACTACTCCTTTCGCAACATGTAACAAATTTTATCTAATCCCGCTTTAAAATATAAACAAATGAAAGAGAGCCCAGAAGAGCTCATCGCTCGAATATCGCGTTTCTAACTTAGGCGATTTCAGAGATACGGGTACCCTTTAGACCATCTACCACCCCCGTTTTCACCCCTTCAAAAAGAGAAAATTCCGTCCACCCGTTCGAGGGAGGGGGGGTCTCTTTTGAAAACCGTCGAATACGTGTCTTCTTATTTAATCAGAAGAGCCCATCGCTCAAATAATTACGTTTCTGACTTACGTGATTTCAAAAATACGAGTGCGCTTTCAACAAAGAATATTTCTCCCATTTCACGCATCTAGATCTAACCTTTTCCGAAAAAATTTCAATCCCCTTTTTCAGCCTCTTAGGGGTCGAATTTCGAAAAATTCCTTCTTAGTAGTTGCCTACGTCATTCTATGCAAAATTTGAAATTTCTAGACTTGCGGTTTGAGCCGTGCGTTGATAGATCAGTCAGTCGGTCAGTCAGTCAGTCAGTCAGTCAGTTAGTGAGTCAGTCAGGATATTCTTTTATATACACCGGGTGCCACAGGCTAGTGACTCCCTCCTATATTTCCTTTATTTTTTAACTTATCCATTTGAAATTTGGAAACTACCTTTAGAAATGGATTTTTGCACTTAAATACGGTATGAGACCATTTCTGGTTTATCCGGAAATAACCGCAACTTTCTATTTTTAAATGGAACACCCTGTATATTTTTACATATTTGGATTCAAGACAACATTTTGAGTATACTATGAGATTTTCGCGAATATTTGAGTCGATGTTCAGTTTTTTAAAGTATTTTAAGATATTCGCCAAAATTTGTTCTACGGTAGGTAAAGTCCAAGGGAAAAATATTTCATTTAATTTCATTAATAACTATTTACGAAGCCTCCAAAATTGAACAAATCACTTTTTTATCGAAAACTTTTCTTTTTCAAATGGGAAGGTGGTGGCTCATAGTGCTCAATAAGTTACAATTTTTTTTCTGAATTCATTGATATCCATTTCAAATCTATGCTATTTGTTTTTCTATTTTATTAAACTTGACATAATTTGATATAATAAATTTGACATTTTCATTTTCACTTCTAGAGATGACTATTTAATTCCTATAAATTTCTTCAAACCAAAATCGATCCTTTTAATCAAAAAATAGTTCCGCATCGACAAAATTTAACATTTAAAATTTTGCCGGGGTTGCTCAACCAACAAAAAGCCAGAATAAAGCAACCGACCTGTTTTCAGCGGCAAATTTTCCTTTGTTTTTTGAAAACATAGTAACCGATTCAACAAGTCGGCGTCATTACAATAATTTTTGCAAACGTCAGTTTAGGTTAGTTGCAAAAAATGTGCGAGAAAAATAATGCTAAATAGTTTGTTTGATGTCAAAATTTACTTCCTATATCTAATAAATTTGTTTTCCTTTGCCTAAATTTTTATTCACGAAATAGTCATGACGAATACCATTCGTGATATAATTTCGTCTGGCAAAATTTATTGATTATTCTACTCGAGTTTGTTGCTTTGCAATTTCGCTCTTAACATTGACAAAAATAACTCGCCTGATGGCTCGATATTTTTATCTATCTATGTCAATCGCGAAATTGCCAAGCAACAAACTCTCTTAATAATCACTAAATTTTGCCGAAAAAATTATATCACTTATGATATTATACAGTGTGACCCATTTGTTTTGGAGTCACCCTGTAAAATCTTTATTTATTGTGCGATTTGAATCAAATTTTACTCAAGTATAGAACAAATTAGGATTTAATTATGAACAGAAAAACGTTCGCCTCCTACAAATGCAAAGCCACCTGCGGGACCAAAATATGCGGAAAAAATAAAAAAATCATATTAGGCATTTTTTTATCGAAAAATTTTGTTAATGAAACTTGTTCAGAATTATCCAAAAATCTTAAGTTTAAAGTTTAATTGAAATTAAAAAATTAGAAAATTGAAATTTTAAAAATTTTAAAAATAATTATTTTTAAAAAACTGCAAATTGCTTGACAATTACGTGACATGACAATTACCTGGGGTTTAATATCAAACAAAATTGTCATAGTACAGTTTTCTAAGCAATAAAACCCACTAAATTGATATTTCCGAACTTGGACATTATTTTAATCAAAATTTCAACATTTTTTATTTTGATTAAATTTTGGACAATTCTGAACAACTTTCATGAACAATATTTTCCGATAAAAAAATGCCTAATACGATTTTTTGATTTTTTCCGTATATATTGGTACCGCAGGTGGCTTTGCATTTGTAGGAGGCGAAAGTTTTTCTAGTCAAAATTAGATTTTAATTTGTTCTATACTTGAGTAAAATTTGATTCAAATCTCACAATAAATAAAGATTTTACAGGGTGACTCCAAAACAAATGGGTCACACTGTATATGAAAATATTTTCATATTTCCATATAGAGTAGATAGTGGAAAAATTGATATTTATATATGTATGAGTAGAAAAAATAGCATTTCCTACTCGAGATGAAATACGTTTCTTTCGTTCGTGTCATCTCATGAAAAAAAGCAGTATTTTCATCTCTTGTAGCATATACTATTACTCACCAATCTGCTGAATTCTTTGAAGCAAATTAAGTCAAAAATTTTTGATTTAGGTATGAATATTCCATCTGATATAGAACAATCGGCTAATATAGCAGTAAATTTAATATGACCTGGTAAATCGAAAAGCAGGTGTGAAGAAGTAAATAAAAAATTTAAAAATTGATGTCAACAAATAAATGGGTTTAATAATCAGTTACGTCAAAATTCATTGAATTTAAAGATTTAAGGCCGATTAGCATTTTTCCGGCGTTATCAAAAATATTGGAGTGAGAGGTAGTATATAACAAAGTATCGGATACTCTCTGAAGTGCAGTCCGGGTTTCGATCTTTACATGGTTGTGAAACAGCCTTGTTGAACATCACTGATGACATTTTGAGAGGAACAGACCAAAATAATGTTACAGTTTTGGTACTACTTGACTATTCTAAAGCATTCGATACGATAAATTACGAAATTTTGTTTTCTGTGCTGAAATGTATAGGTTTATCTGAGAAGGCGGTAGCATTTTTTCGTAGCTACCTAAACAGCAGATCACAGAGGGTTAAAATCGACAACACCGTGTCTGCTCCTCTCGGAGTGTCCTGTAGTGTTTCACAAGGATCGATACTAGGTCCACTTTTATTTACTTTATACACGTCACACTTTCAAAATGTCGTTAAACACTGCAATATACATTTTTACGTCGATGATACGCAGTTTTACCTCTCATTCTCCCCTGATGCCGAAGCGACTGATGCCATTAACAATGATATTGAAGCTCTTGTGGCAAAATCACGAAGCCACTCCTTAAATATAAATGCCAGTAAAACAACAGCTTTAGTCTTTGGACAAGTGTCAAATCGGCTGTATTTCTCACAAGCTTGATGATATTGGATGGCTTAATGTCTAGGCGGCGGGCGCCTACTGCATTCAGCTTGTTTGTTTCATAAAGTCATCACAAACAAATTGCCTAGTTATCTAAGTAAAAAAAATTAAATTCAGATCTGATGTACACAATAGAAATATCAGATTTAAAGGTACCCTTACTCCACCATCTCATCGAACAGAAATATTTAAACTGTCGTTTACTTACCAGATAACTAGAATATATAATACCATTCCTGACTCTCTCAAGTTATATCATCTTTCTGCATTTAAACATAAATACAAAAAATATCTCCTTAATATGCAGAATCATTCTTTGACTTAGGTAATAGGACGTTTCACATTGTATATAAATTTCATTTCTAATGCCTTAATAGATCGTAAAACAAAATATAGGTCATTTCAAATATACTCATATTAATTAAATCACCGTGTTTAAATAAATATTTAAAAAATTAATTTACTGAAAACTTGAAATATTAACGTCACTCTACTGATTGTGACATACTATTTTATCCAACTAACACATTGTTTACATCTCGTGTTGATGTGATTGGGTGTTTTATTTGAAAATTTCTACATTACTTGACTTAAAAGTAAGTTTTAACCGCGTTTTAGATATTTTAAATAGTGTTGAAATTAATGATACGGCAAATAAACACCTGCCAAATCGGCAGATAATAGTTGTGACGTCACATTTTTTTTTATAATAATGAGAAAGTACCCTATTAAGGCATGTATGGAAATTTTTATATATATTTTAATTGGTTTGTTATATTTGCTCTTTTGAATTTAATGTTTTAATATTGTTTTCCCGCTTAAGATGAAAAACAGGGTCTGTGTGTCTTGCACAGACATCTGATCTTCGGCGATTTCCCGATATATGTGTATTTTTTATTTATGTTATTTTATACAAATCTCGTGTAACATCTGTGTTTGGGAAATAAAGACCATTTATTATTATTATTATTATTACTACGTCATTAGTTATGTAATGAAACTGACAGTTATGAAAAATGTGACGTCACGTAGCGTCAAAAATGCGTTTAAAATTTGACATTTCATAACGGGGTTAGATAAAACATTTCTTTTTTGGTATATCTACAAATATGTAATTATTCATACAAATTAAAAAAATATTCAAAATAATTACAAATTTATTCCAAAATTTTGAGATTCTTGTACTGCCATGCGTATCATGAGGTGAACAAACACCAGTTAGTAAGATCTGGTGACCAACAGCGGCTGCACGCACAATATCTCGGCAGGCAGATGTCTTATCTTACAATGCTTTTCCTTATAGAATTTTTTTGTTATTACAAATTGTACGTTTTCTGAAAGAATGAGGTCAAAATTCATTGTTATTAGTTGAATGTGAACAAAATCCATGAATTACATGTTCTAAAATTATATCGACCAGAATACTGTTTAATAAATTAAAAGAACTCGCATTTTTTGACACGACTGCATAAAATTAAGTTAAAAAAGAATGTTGACTGTGAAATGGGAAAACTGTTACGTACTAAATAATATATAGTTTTAGCTTTATTTTGCATTTGTTTAATTTTTTTTGTTAGGATTAAATTTTGCGATTTTACAGCTATTTTTAACTGAAATTGTGCTTGCAGCCACAGCTATATATTATGTTCATTTCCGATATCCAGCGGGAACCTGACTTCAGTGGAGCAGATAAACCATTGGATCTACATTTGCTATGATGACCAGACTATACACTTGTACAACAGCCTGAACTTCCAGAGATTGTCCCCCGAGTAGCAAGAATACCTGGACCGACTATTCCACCACCAACCTGTCATTTAGAAAAAAATCTTCACTTTCCTCCGGAGTATTGAAACCACAGCCCTAGGTAAACATACAAACACGGCAATGTCTGGCGAAGGCAGGATTATATGCTAGTTCAATATAAACAACTCTAAAACTACAATGAATAAATTCTCTTAGAAAATGGGCAGCTATCCGAAGCGGCTGAAACCTCCCCATCAAATGTTTGAGAAAATATGCTAATTTAGTAAAAAAAACCGTGCTCGATATCGCTGGGCTATGCAATCAGGTCCCCATTCCGCAGGTGCTAGCTAGAACTTATAATTAACGACTCATTATCGCAAGACACGGACAATTCTCTTTTGACAGAAAATCAACGGAACAGAGTGATCTAGTTTCGATTGATGTAATAAAAAAATGACATTATGTTGAAAAATAAGAGAGCTTATGTACCAAAAGGGTACCAACACCAACCATCATCCGATTTGCACCAAAACATTTTCAGCTCATATACGGCACCAATAAATACTACACAAATGCATACATACATATTTTTTATTTTTTCTCAATTTTAGATTTTGGTACCATTTTTAAAGGTGGGGAAGTTAAATAAGTCGCGATGCATATTACAATACACCGAATTTGACGAATTTGATTGTATATGAAATAGTGTCAGTGAAAGTCAAGAACTGAAACATGACTTTCAGAGCAAAGACCCAGTCACATTTCATTTTGTAAAAAATACATATTTAAAAACAAATGTTGTTGTATTGCAATGTAATTGTAAAACAGAAATTGTATAATTTAGTTGTAAGGCAGTCTTACGTTTTATATCCTTTCAAAAAATGTACCTGTATAATGTATCTTTTAATAAAACTCTTTCGCATATAACGAACCCAGTTAATTTAGAAATTTTAGTTGGTCTGGTAATGTGAATAAAAATTTGGAGTTCATTAAACTGGCCGCCTACAAAGTAAAGGATATATAGAGTGTGGATGTATGAAAATGTATTCCTGAAATTGTCCTTTAAAGGAAAGAAACTTGAGGCATTGATTCAACGCAATAGTCTCTTAGAGAAATTTACAAAAAACAGAGGAATGCCATCACTTACTCATAGTTTTAAATATACACACCGTCTAATGTTGACGGATATAGGTTAGTAAACTTGTAATGTTTTTCTGCAGTCAAAATGTAATGATGAGTATTGAAAGTACTTGTAGGTAAAATGCCTACATTGAACAGTGTAATTTTCGCACTATAATTTGCTACAGCGCATCACAGAGTGCTTCGTGATGTCAGAAACTTCGGAGGGGGATGTTTTGGCAAAATTAAGCCACAAATCTTACCACAAATGTCTTAAACCACTTTATTAATGAGATAGATAATGTTAAAATTATCAGGAGAAATCCATTTTTTGACATAAAGGTAAAAAAGTGTGAAAACAAAATTTTGAAATATTCCATGTAGTTGTCAACCATTGTGTAGTCGTGTAGCCCTTCTAATTTTAGGCCAGAAAAAGTAATCTTTTGGATTTTTTAAGTTATCTTGAAAAATTACGGAAGATCGTGTAAAAATGCAGAGAAATTTTTTTTTATCAATTGTAATAATATGCACCACCGTTCTATTTGTATTAACTTAATGGACGAATGATACTGAAAACTAAATAACAAAATCTGTAAAAGTACTTACAATTTTTTTCGGTTGTGTCCTTGTGTTAACTACATGCAAAATATTATTGTCCCCTTTCAGGATATCCAATCTATATATTACTTAATACATAATCTAAAACATGAAGACACTAAGAAATGGGGTCATTTAGTCAAATTTCATATTGCACTTTTAATTACAATTGTGCGAAGTAACCATCAAATAGTTATTGTACTGAAAATTTTAGGTCGATCCGATAAGCAGTTCCAAAAATACACTGCTTTAAAATCTAATTCTTCATGAGCTGAGGCGCTCGAATCGCTGACGTCAGTCTCTCCCAAGCCTTACTTCGCTTAATAATCTTCCGCATTCGCAATCGCAAGTCAGTGTTAGTATTATCAATAAGGAGACGTAGGATCTTTTACTTTGTGCGAATCCGGCTATTTAAAGCAGATTCGTCTAATCTACCAGAGGTGGATTTAATTATGGTGATGGAGTATTTTAACATAAATCATTAGTATATAAGTGTTGAAATGAGAGGATAAAAATGAAACGGTAAGTATTTTTAAAATCGTAAATAATGTTACCATGTCAGTTTTACTATCAAGAAGATATATTATTATTTTGCTAATAATATAGAGGGTGTTTTACTTTTAATGACATACAATCTTATTTAACAAAAAGTAACTAGTAATAAAACTTCACACACATATTTGTTTGTTTTATCTCCAAGATATATATCTCGTCTCATCGCTTTCTGCCACAATTTTCTCCTAACAGGATCCTGCGGTAGATTAATTAATAAACAGTTTATTGGGAGTTTCTACTATTGTGTTTGTACATTTGGGCACAATACAGTACTTAAGAACATAACGTTTTGCTTTAGTCTCTCCATCACCTATGGTGTTTGCACTATTCATGATACAAACGGTACTTTTAATCCGCATGACGCATCTGCGGCATTTAAATAAAGACTGTTAGGCATCTAGGCAAGCGGCTACGTCTCCCGATGCGAGAGGAATGATTGACGTCACGCAGCTATAACACGAAAGAGCCACGCATTGAAGTTCTTGATTAATTTTAAAGCCTATAGAGATTCTAGAAAATTGTTTTTTTTTGCATTTCGCTCTAGAATTAAAAGATTTTTCAGAAAATGTAATAAAAAAAATACTAAATGAGCCCATTTTGAAGAGTAATTTTTTCATGTTTATATAATATCTGGGTAAGCTAGGAAAGTAATAAACTGAAAAATGCCATCAAGCTAATTCTTATACATAACCTAAACAACTTTAAAGTAACTGTAGATTAGAGATGGGCGATTCGACTCTTTTTAATGATTTATACCATACGAATCCGTATCAAGAAAAAAATCATACTGAAAGATTCTTTCAAGAATCCGAACTGTCTCGAATGTACAAACGGATACGGTTACAACGTCGATACGAAATATATGATTCTTTTGATTTTGTGGGATTTGTACCATTCGAATCGCTGCAGGGATTCGTACTAACGATAGGAATCATACGAGTTACTACCCACCTCTACCTAGATGTCTCTAGGAGCACTTAATCAAGAACTAGCAGCAAAATTCGTCTATATTTTGTTTTGAGTTTACCCACGAAAATACTAATTAAAAAAACTAAGCCTGCTTGCCTAGTCTGGCCCTGCTGACTTTCACACTGGATCTTTTAATTTTAACTTTGAGGGTGCGTTCATCAAAATCTTCTCGACATTCTCTCTTGTTAACGATTTACACCGAATCCATGTGGTGATAAAATAATAAACAATAACATTACTCCATTCCCATGCGCATGCACACGTAATATTTTTCCTACGCGTGCATACACACATTAGAATTTCTCAGCTATTTTCAATTACCTATGTTAATGTAATTTTAAAAAGCTGTACAAACTGTTTTTGTCATATGTATTCACATTCATTATTTTATAACAAATATAACTACTATAATTTCATTCAGTTATGATCATTTAACCTGTCACCTCTACTCAAGTGTACTACATAGAATTTTTGCAAATAATGTGAGATGCAATTCCGTTCGCAGGACTCGCATAAAAAGATAGCTTTTAATCTGATTATTACCGGCATGCAATCGTTTGCAATAATAAAACTTTCCCATTCCCATGTGACAAAAAATCAGAGCTACAGTGTTAGAAATAATTTTGCTTATACCGTTTCATGTTAAATCTCGATTAGTCATCTTCATAAGACGTGCTTTGTTACATTTTTTAGGGATCTATACTCAAAAGTGAAAAATGGTCAACTCGTCTCTCAGTCAGTCCCTCCCGTCCACCAGCCGCCTGTCCGCCCGTCTGATCGTCTGTCATAGCGGTTTATCTCCAAAACTATTACAGCTAGAATTTATATTTCACTGTAGGCTCAAACGTCGATGTCTCAAAAATATTTGCTAGCGCCCTTTTGTGAGACAAAATGTGAGACTTTAATAAGAACTGACGCAGAAAAGTTGGGTATCGTTTGTAATAGTACAAGAGCCCACAATAAAAACCATGTCTCATAGCGTCCCGGCTAAAACCGTATGAAATTGATAGAGACTCTAGAACCGACTGGGTGGGCAGTAACGATCAGAAACTCAGCAGCTTCATGAGACCATTTCTGCTAATGTTCAAAAAAATTGGTTGACTGTATTATCCCGTCTGATATTGAAAATGTAGATAGATTTTGTTATTTTTATTACTAAAATTTTTGTTTTCGGACATTTTGCGCACATCATCTGACCTGAGCGCATTTTAAAAAATGTCAACGAATTTGACCTAACTGTACCATAGCATCCCGGTTCAATCTTTTTTAAATCTTTTTTATGGCTGCCGAGATGACCAAAATACTGTTTTCAGACATTTTCAATACCGCCTATAATTCCCAAAAGGAAAAACACGTTCCAGAGGCCCATTGCATTGGCCCCATACAATGATATTGTACAGATTCGGCACATGTAGTTTTATATATTCTGTGATAAACGAGAGCAAGCAAGAAAACAGATAATTAGAAAAGAAAGACAGATGTTCAGCTCCCAGCACGTTCAACACTTCGTGAAATCTTATTTTTATCACCTTGTCGTATGTAAATGCCTTTGCATTATAGTGGGAATAGATACGTCTTTCTTTTCCTAATTTATCTGTTTTCTTTCTTGAGCTCGATTATCTCAGGGCCCATATATAAAACTACATTTGCCGAATCTGTATGAAACTTTGGAGTAAAATAGAGCATGATAAATGTTAATCAAAGAGCCTTGGTGTTGGAAATATTATGTGATACGATTGTTTTCACTGTTGTTATACAGTATTGTTATGTAACTATGTATAATGAGATGTCAGTTGTTAAGAATATAAAAGATATTAAACATATCAATAAAACGTCGCATTACTTCTGTTATCAATATATTAAAAGAGATACAAATAGCCTGCTCTGTTAACAGGTTATGGACCCACGGTAGAATCCCAGAGAAGAATTCCAGAATAGAACCTCAGAATAGAACAGAATCCCAGAATACTAGAATCCCAAATTACCAGGCTGCAGATCTTGAAGTATTTATCTTTTCCTGCTAAAGAAAATTAAATGCCAGTATGTAACAGTGACATAAGTATTCTTATATATTGAAAAATCTTACTGACATAAGCGTTATGACAACTATGGAAGAATTAAAAGTGCAAATTAAAGTACTTCAAAAGGATTTAGAGAGGAGAAACACAAATAAGTCCACAATAACATCCACTTCTGTTGGAGGTTTATTTGAAACCAAGCATTTAAATGGTACAAAATATAATGATTGAAAGTTTTGGATGAAAAACTATTTTATTGATGCAGGACTCTGGTGCTGTGTTGATCCAAAATCTGAAGAACGTATTAATCTTGATCTCGATCAAAGAGCTTTAGCTAAAATTAATTTATCCACAAGGCCTAGTGCAGCCACAGAAACAAAAAGAGCAAATACAGCTCAAGAAGCACGGTATTATTTAAGGAAAGCTTATGAAGATTCCGGCATTGTTAGACTGGTTGATCTTTATTAAATAGAGTACCAACTAAAGTATTAAATATAACTCCAGAGGAATCCTGGACTAGAAAGAAACCTAACTTATCAGAATTGCAAACATTTGGTTGCAAAACTTTAGTTCACGTACTAAAAGAAAAGAAACAGAAGTTAGATGCAAAACCCAAGGAGTATATCTTTGTAGAATATAGTGAAGACTACAAAGATTTCCGTTTCATTCATCTAATAACAAAGCAATTATTATTGTCGTGGGATGCAATTTGTTTCGAAAATGTGTTTCCGAAGTATCAATCGCAGAGCAAACTACTGTAATGAAGCATTCTTTAAATTCCTGCTCCATTACTAAGATTCCGGATTTACACACGATACCAATGTGCACACGGCACGCAAATCTACCCATCTCCCGTCTAGAGGCAACGATTTGCACACGACACTAAACTATACGCAGTTCTACGTCACCAGTAAGCGAGGATTCTCGGATATAAAAGCCCAGCCCCAAATCAACATAATTTAGTGTGAACAACTCTGACAATCTGTCTACAGTGTGCTGAGCTGGACATATTACAGGTTTGTACATCACCCGACGCAAGCACGACGGAACGAATGCAATCTGACCCTGGGAATCCTGCAGCGTGTTGAGCTGGGACCCCCTCGAGTCGTTAGTCATTCCCCGACGCCGTTTCGCCGCCAAAACCAGAGTGAATGAGCCTGACCTGGAGACCTCCTACAGCGTGTTGAGCTGGGAAACTTCTTGAGTCGACGATATTCACCCGACGCCTGATGCCACTCCAGTAGCAACAACAAACGTCGCATCGCAATCGTTACACACTCTCTCTCTCTCTCTCTCAGATAATAGAAAATGTTGTCCTAAGAACCGTAAAAGATAAGGATATATAACCTGTACCTGTATGTTATGTAACACTGCCTGTTTGAAGAAGTAAATAAATTGTTTACATTTTTATTGGGCTGTCTTATTAACTAATCTGGACCCTGATTAATCTCGGAACCAGCTACCCGACAACAAACCGTTACATAATTTGGCGCCCGAACAGATTTCAAGAAACCGTTACATAATTTGGCGCCCGAGCAGATTTTGAGACTTTAGTTTACTCTAGATAGCCCAAAGAGACGTTCACGAACGAGAGAGAGATATAAAGATATTTCAAGTTAATTCATAGAGAAATGAAAGCATTCGAAGTCAAGAGAGAAAACGAAAATGTAAAGGATTTTGTGGTGGCAATCCAGACTACTACAATTGTAACCCCAGAAGAGACACGATTCCGGATAGTATCGAAAGTACGTTAAACGAACCAAATTCCAGACACAAATCCAGATTACTGCATTATAGACGATAGCTGTACCGTCAGATATGGAGCAGTAAAATAATTTAAATTTATGTCCAGAGTCCCGAAAATACGTTAAACGAACAGATGTCCAGAAACAAATCCAGATTACAGCATTATAGACGGAATCCTGTACCGCCATATATGGAGCAGTAATAATTTTGTAGACTCCGAATTTTCCAACCCATGGAAACCCAGTATCCCGCAACCGCAACGAAAACAAATCCAGTAAAAACCAGAATCATCCAAAATAAGTAATGAAGTCGGAAGTCCAAGTGCCAGACCTGCTGCCTCCGATACCCGAAGCCAAAAGGCCGCCCGCTGTCCGAGACGTACCGTCCCCGATGCCGTCCCCAGTCCGAGACGTCCCGTCCCCGATGCCGTCCCCAGTCCGAGACGTATCGACCCAGATGCCGTCCCTGATGCCGCCCCCAGTGCAAGACGAATCATCCCCGATGCCGTCCCCAGTCCGAGACGTACCAACTCAGTTGCCGTCCCTGACGCCGTCCCCAACCCCGGGCACACCTCCCCCGCTGTCCCACGCCATGAGGACTAAGTTTGCCCAACTATTCGGAGACAGCCCCGAAGCCACCGACCCCAGGCAGGTCTATCCCCTGCCTACAGACGTTTTCCCAGGCCGACGATGCAGCCCTCCCGATTCTTGTTCCGCAACGGAAGCGGAAATTCAGGCGCCACAACCACGACGGCACCGTCACCGGTAGGATTCCGGGCATCATCCGCCTGTCCGCCATCAGCCCCCTGCTCCAGACGTCCAAAAGTGCGCGAGAATAACAATGTGTACGGCAAGCGAGTGCGCGAAAAAAACTATACAGAAAAAAACATATTTATTTTTGTACCAATTTTGCATAGACTTTCATTAATTTCTTTTATAGAGTTCGCTTACTTTTACTATTTTACCTGTACCATAGTTCTAAGATGTTTTACATACTGCTTATGCACATATATATATACCAGGCGTATACGAAAGAATTGGCCATTCTTTCTTTATTTTATTTAAAGATGTTTAGTAACTTGTTTTCTCATTGCTGTATTTTGATGTTAAGTTAGTAAAAATTTTCTCTTTGATAGAATTTTGAAAATTTTTTTTTTTGTAAAGAAAGAGGGGAGTGTAATGAAGCATTCTTTAAATTCCTGCTCCATTACTAAGATTCCGGATTTACACACGATACCAATGTGCACACGGCACGCAAATCTACCCAGCTCCTGTATAGAGGTAACGATTGCACACGACACTAAACTATACGCAGTTCTACGTCACCAGTAAGCGAGGATTCTCGGATATAAAAGCCCAGCCCCAAATCAACATAATTCAGTGTGAACAACTCTGACAATCTGTCTACAGTGTGCTGAGCTGGACATATTACAGTTTTGTACATCACACGACGCAAACACGACGGAACGAATGCAATCTGACGCTGGGAATCCTGCAGCGTGTTGAGCTGCAGGATTGCGAGTCGTTAGTCATTGCCGACGCCGTTTCGCCGCCAAAACCAGAGCGAATGAGTCTGACCTGGAGACCTCCTACAGCGTGTTGAGCTGGGAAACTTCTTGAGTCGACGATATTCACCCGACGCCCGATGCCACTCCAGTAGCAACAACAAACGTCACATCGCAATCGTTACACACACACTCTCTCTCTCTCTCTCTCAGATAATAGAAAATGTTGTCCTAAGAACCGTAAAAGATAAGTATATATAACCTGTACCTGTATGTTATGTAACACTGCCTATTTGAAGAAGTAAATAAATTGTTTATATTTTTATTGGGCTGTCTTATTAACTAATCTGGATCCTGATTAATCTCCGAACCAGCTTCCCGACAACAAACCGTTACACTACAGCATTTGTTTCCTGAGAATAATGAAAAAAGGAAGACAGTCTAGATAATCAGATACAAGAAGAAGAAGTCAATCAGCAAATAACAGTAATATTGGAAGAAGAAAATAAAAATGAAACAGAAAATAGTGAAACTATTGATAAAATAGAAAATCTAGAAGAATTTGAAGGAAATCAAGTAAGAGCTCAAATCGAATACGAAGAGCAAAAAATGATATTTTCATTTGTTGCTTTTCGTATTTATCAAGCTGTGGTTGACGTCCAATATGATCCAAAAACTGTTGAAGCAGCCCTAAATGGACCAAATTCAGACAAAATTGGAAATATGCAATGGATGAAGAATTAAAATCTCATAGTGAAAATAGCACTTGGACTATATGTCCAGAAGGCAAAGATTCAGTAAAAAGTAAATGGACTGTCAAAACAAAGCTTAATGTAAACTGCGAAGTAGAGCGTTACAAAGCACGTTTAGTAGCAAAACCATATTCACAGAAGGAAGGTATAAACTATGAAGAAATTTTTTCCCCAGTGCTAAGATATAGTTCACTAACAGTACTTTTATCGCTCTCAGCACAACATGGGTAGGATATTGATCAGATGTATGTTGTTACTGCTTTCCTACATCCAGAATTGTCAGAAGAAATCAACATGGAATTACCAGATGGTAAAACATGCCGCCTTCTAAAGTCAATATATGGACTAAACAAACTGTGAAACAAAAATTTAGATATTACCATGAAGAGTTTAAATTTTACTCGGTCAGGTTTAGATCCTTGCATCTACTTTAAAAAAGTTAATAGAAAAATGGTATTAGTTGCTGTATATGCGGATGATATACAGAAGATAAAAAGCAAAAATAGTCCTCAAAGATGAATTAAAAAAACGATTTAAAATGAAAGATCTTGGAGAAGCTCATTATTGTCTAGGTATGAGAATTGGGAGAGATAAGACTAAATGAATTATCACAGACCAAGACAAATATGTAGAAGACATATTGGCAAGATTTGGTATGTCAGACTGTAACGGAATTAATACTCCACTGGACCCGAATAAAATTTTAATCAAAGGAATACAAATGAAGTACGAGAAGGAAAGGAAAGAAATGTCAATTATTCCTTATCAAGAAGCAATTATTGGTAGCTTGTTATATGCGGCGCAATGCACTAGAGTGCAGTGGGGTATTGGCTAGATTCAACACCAATTATGGAAAAACTCATTGGATGGTGGTAAAAAAGTTATGAGATATCTACAATGGAACATCAAATCAGAAAATAACTTTCCATAAAAGTTAACGAAAAACTACAAGTTTTTTTCTGACTCAGATTGGGTTGGAGATTTCAAAGATCGAAAGTCTACGGCGGGTTATGTGTTTCTCTTAGGCGAAGGCGTAATAAGTTGGACTTCGAGAAAACAGCCTACAGTAGCTCTATCCGCCACGGAAGCAGAATACTTGACTTTAAGCCTAGCAACCCAAGAAGTAATATTCTTAAAGAAAATACTTCAAGAACTAAACCAAAGTAGTGAGAAAGTAACGATTTTTATGTTACAATAAAGGTGCCACTGACCTTGGTAAAAATGGAGGTTATCGACAAAGGAAAAAAACATATAGATGTAAAACATCATTTACTACAGGAGAAACAAGATGGTGGAGAAGAAATAAAGAGAGTTAGTACCAATGAGATGGTAGCAGATTTACAAACGAAAGGACTATACAGCGAGAAGCTAGTGAAATTTTCCAAAATTTTGGGATTACAATGATGTTACATAGTTAGTGTTGGAAATATTATGTGATACTATTGCTTTCATTGTTGTCATATAGTATTGTTATGTATCTATGTATAATGACATGTCAGTTGTTAAAAACAGTATATTATGCAATGATCATTTAATGATAGCAGTTAAGACACGTGCATGAGAGTTATGTTATGTCATAGTGAATGTGAGTGTCTTAATAGCCATTAAATGTGAGTTGCATACACTATTTTTTCTACGATCAGTCATAATGAAATAGAAAATTAAAATTATATTTCTTAAATTTCTAGGTAAACATGACAAGACAGATGACTTGTCAAAATTGATAAATTTTAGATCTGTCAGATGTTCAAGGCAATAGTTGATATTGACAGAATATTGCTGTTTGTCGCGTTTCTATTGGTTATAAACATGTATCTTAATGGAAAACCTGTTTCTTAATGAATCTCATTAAAGTACAGGTAGGGAATATCTAATACACGAATTAAAGCATGTGAGTAGAAAAAATATAAAAATATATTAAACATATTAAAAATATAAATAAAACATGGTATTACTTCTGTTATCAAGATATTAAAAGAGTTACAAATAAACTGCTCTGCTAACACTTGATCTAGACTACTTTTTAACACACTTACAGCAAAAGAGGATTGATTCAGTTTGGAACATAGTTTATCAATGTACTTTGACCAGTTGACATTTTCATCTAAAGTGATTCCCAGGAAATTTGTTTCAGATTGAATTTTTAATTAATGACCGTTAATAGAAATTTTAATATTATCACCTAGATGTCTTAATTTTGTTTTAAAATACATGCAAACAGTCAATCTATTTTTGTAGCACCATACGTGAAACTCTAGTAATACGAAATTTACTCTATAGAATAAGACTTCTAAATGCAGACTCCCTGTCTGTGGGGATAGAGGTTAAGAAACTAGTAATAAGGTACCCTGTTATCCTACAGTAGTGTAGTTTATTTCACATACCTGCTGCAAATTGTCTACCCACCATGCCCGTATTCTCTTCATTTTGCAAATATCCATAAATTTAATCAAGTGGCATAACTAATGGGACTAGGGCACTCTACGCCCTCCACCTCCATCATGTAACGCACCTGGTTTAGAAAAAAAATTTTTACTTGCAACTTTTTTTCTGCCCTGTCACAGACTTCCCCCTTTGCTCGAAACAGCTGGCTACGCCACTGATTTTAGCCCGGTATATTATTTTGCCTTGGTGTGTTTTCGGGTATTTCTTTTCAATTTTATCAAATTTTATCGAATGTTTAATATGACGTTAATATGACGTTATCTAATCGTATAATTTGTAAAGATGTTCTAGATGTTAAAACAAACATTTTTATTTTTCATTATACATTCATAGTACTGAAGTTGTATTTCAAAGCAGCCTATATGTCGATCTAATGGAATCGTGTAGTTGAGACCCACACGCTTGTTTTAATAATGGAATGAAGGAATCCGTAGATAAATTTAATGTCCATTTGGGTATATTTTTATTACCTTGAGAATGTGATGTATAAGCTAAATTATAATCTGTTTTTAATACTTTTTAAGTTAGGTAATCGTCTGAAACGGCTTCGAATAATCGTCGTTGTTGCTGACAATAATGAGCAGGTAATAGTTAAAACCATGAGAAGTATTTAACTCTCGTACCTAACTAATTTCAGACCGTACTATATATTTTATTAATTATAAATAACAATAATAAAACAGTCGAACCTAATTACAATTTTATTAATTTATGTGTAAAATAGTGGATGCATTATACTCTTCGCCGATTTACTGGGCTTTTTATATAATTGTTACACATTCTATAGGATACTCTTCGCAGATTTCTCGTAAATAATTCTAAATTTTGTGATACCAGCTTTGTTGAAAATGAAAAAAAAAATGAAAAAAAAACACTCTGTCAAAGATTCGAACACAAGACCCAGACAAAACCTTAATCATTGGACCATGACACATCACTACAAAAATTGAATGTCTGTAATACATATCATTCGAGTATTATATTTCAACGAATTAGATATATTATTACGAAATATATATATTAGTAAAATGTATAAACAAAAAAAAATTATAGATAATAAAATTTCTATTAAATACAAATGACAAAAATTAAAAAAATATATTTTTTTAACTTAAATGATTAATAACTTTTTTATTTACTGACTGATTTTTTTCAAAAACAATGGGGTTCTTCCTCTAGCTAACACTAATTTAATTTCCAAATTTCAATACAATCGGATTTAGAAATGTGCCGATCAAAGGCAATATACTCTTCGTTTTTGCGAAGAGTATAGTAATATCTATAACATCTGGTTCTGCCTGTCGGCAAAGACTGTTCAGGATTTTGTTTTTTTTTTGGTACTTTTCGATCACCTAGAAGCCCAAAAATTCAATATAGCGGCCTTAGGAAAAGAACAGCTCAGGTTTTGACCCCTTCCAAAAGAGGTAGAAACTTGATTTTTTTGTTATTGTAAGTCCATACCATAAGCAAAGGCCCAAAAGTCGAAAATTATAAATAACGGGGCTGAACTATGGGGCTGAAATGAAAAAGTGGTTGTTATGCACATTTTGTGATCAAATGCATACTAAAAAACCCTAAGATATAATACTCACTTCCTTTTTCTAAAGAAAGGAAATCCTCTATAATAAAAATACGCTTTGACTCAAGTAAAGCTACTATTTAATTCCTGTTTGCCACCAGCAAATGGATAATATTAATAGGCTGAATAGATATATGATTTATATTAGTTTGGGTACAAGATAAATAACAGGTAAAATTGATAATGCTAAATGATGGATTGATCTACTTTATTGTAATAACGGTCTAACATGCCAAACTAAGACTCAGAGGTAAAATCCGTGAGTTAGCAGACCCTAATTAGCATTTAATGTTGTTAAATATTACCTCAGATAATGCTTTAACCAAGAATTAACTGTACTATTTAATTTGCCAAGCAAAAGTTTTTTAAATTTTATAAAAGTTAGATACTGTGTCAGGAGGAAGGGGAGTCCGAACATTATTTTACTTTAAGGAATTGGTGTCCATAAGGTTCTTTTCCGGATCTAATAATTCTTAAAAATTAAAGTCACACGCACGTAGTAATCAACATTTTTTATTCTACCGGGTGCCACAGGCTAGAGGCTCCTCCTTATATTTCCTTTATTTGTTAACTTATCCATTTAAATTTGGGGTGCATAAACTATCTGTAAAAATGAATTTTTGGACATAAGAAACGTTATATAATAAATATTCTGAGTATACCATGAGATTTTCGTGAATTTTTGAGTCGATGTTCAGTTTTTTAAGCATTTTAAGACATTCGTCTAAAGAGCTTTGGAATAGCAAAATTCATTCTACGGCAGGTAAAGTCCAAGGGAAAAATATAATTTTTCTTTTAATTTCATTAATAACTATTTACGAAACCTCCAAAATTGAACAAATCACTTTTTTATCGAATACATTTTTTTTCAGATGGGAAGGTGGTGGCTCGTAGTGTTCAATAAATTATAGATTTTTTTCTGAATTCATTGATATCCATTTCAAATCTATGCTATTTGTTTTTCTATTTCAAGAATAATTTTTACGTTTTATTATGAAACATGCTGCTTTTAGATTCACAAAGCTGATCATTTTCAGAGTTTCTTCTTCATTTTTTAACGAGCTCAGCAGAGAACCATTTTTATGTATAATCTCTTATTCTATATTTTATTATAGCTTCATTGCGTTCATAACAAAAATGACACCAAAAACAGGGAAAATTAGAAGGGAAACTGATCAAGTTTTGAAACTTGGCAAAAATGTTCAATAATGCCTACTCTTAAACATACTAAAAGTTCTGAATTCAATCTGTTGCGCTCGAGCCTCCTGGAAAAATGGTGTTTCGATTCAGTTTTTACTTATATTTCGATAACTAATAGCGATATCGGAACTATGTTTCATAGAAAAAATTAAATTTAAAAAAGTATTTGCAAGAAATGTTATATACAGGATGGAGTCCGGAAGAAGAAAAACTTTTTTATACTTGATTTTACGAAAAAAAGTAATTCTTGATGAAAAAGTCTGCTTCACCAGAAACCCTCTTTTCGGTTATCAAGTCCTTGTCAGCTCTACAAGTTTATCCAAAAATTGTGATTTAATTATGGAAAATGTTTTCGAAATTATTTTAAAATTACGTTTTATACATTATATTACGTAAAAAATAATTCTTATCTGATATATTCATATTAAAAATCGAAATTTTTCAATTTTAAATAAGAGGAATGATTTTTATGAAAAATAACAAATTTTGTTAATAGGTACGCTTTTACAGGGCAGAATATTTACTAACGTAATATTTTGTCGAACTCCTCTATACATTTTTTAAAAATATATACTGAATAAAAAACCAGACTGCAGCCAACAGCTATTCTCCGGACTAATGACCCGCCGAGTGCTGGATTACAAATTACAAGCCTGGCCGCGTTAAGTGCAATAACTATGTGTTGTCTCAAAATGCTAAAGCTTCGATTGCAACAAACACCAAGCCTACCAATAGGAGCTCTCGTGCCAGCCACTCCACACCATTTGCAGACTGCAGTTTCGAGCTATTGGCTCTCGTCAGTGCAAGGTAGGTCCGAAATGGCTGTAACGAGATCCTTGATCATTCTTGGTACAAGACAAGATTTATAAAACCACGACATGCAACAACGGTAACTCAGTCGTCTAACGCGTATTGTGTGGCACGGATTCTTTCATTGAGTTTTTTCCTGTGCCAGCAATCAAAATTTTTTTAGTGCTTGCACCGCAAGTTTCAGTGTTAAATATTAATTAGTTATTACCTTACCTTTGTATATTGTGTCAAAAGTTATCGTGAGTTTTAAGTTTTATTTCTAAACAAGAGCATTAACTCTCCAAACCAATTACTGTTCTAGCCAAACCGGACCTGCCCCTGCTCAGCCCTATAGATTGTCTGATTGGCTCTGAGCCAAGTTCCGGGTATTTGTATTTGATTAATTTTCAATAAATCTTGTTTTGTTTGCGTACCGTGTGGCAAATACGCTAGCCGTACTGTCTATCGCTTACTGGGTTCAATCCCCAGCCCCGGCACTGACAATGCCGGGGGGTATGGATGTATATCTGCGTTTTTCCAAATGTGTAAACCCCCTTCCTGACAGTCTTGGCTTTGAATACTACTACTATATGTGGTGTGTTTATATTTCTAAAATACTATTCAAAAGTATCACCACCAACTTCTGCACTTAGTTCTAATCGAGCTCTCAGCTTACTTTTTACATAAGTAACGCATTTGAAAATAAAAATACCAGGCACAGTTAACAGATTTTTGCTTTTCAAAATATCCCTGCATGTTGCCCGGGGTTCAAGATTAAATATTAAGCGTATTATTCTTTTTTGACAGACATCATCAATAACTACTAATTTGATTGAAAATCAAGATAACTAATTTTACCGAGACCCTTGCTATGAAACGAATCACAGTAGAAAAAGAAATTATTGTTTTCCCTGATATTATGTAAAAACGTCATTTTAAAATATTTCCGAAACTATTTTAAAAATATTTGGAAGTTGTCCATAACCAAATCAAGTTCTCTGGCTAACCCTGTAGAGCTGACAACCGAAAATGGAATTTCTGTATGTAAAAGACAAAGACTTTTTGTATATTATTAAATTGCACTACGCTATTTACTTATCTTAGATGTTTATTCTGTTTAGTATTTAAATGCAACTAAAAACTGAAATTAAGTACTGCCTGCCTGCTTAGAACGTAGTGGTTTGTTTATGGTATTGTAGATAACATTTAATTGATGTATTTTTGGGTAAACGGAAAAAAAAGCCGCCGAAAAAAAATCCGCGGAAATAAAATCCTGGAAAAAAATGCCGAAGGAAATAAAAGCCGCGGAAGAAAAGGCTGCTTTACAGAAAACAAGGTTTCTTTCACTTCGACGAATCTAGGAAAAAAAAGCCCAAGCTCTGCTACAAAACAGAGTAACATATAGGGAGTTTTCTAACTACATCTCGTCTGGATGTAGTGATGCTTGTGATAGAGCATTGTGACTGGTGTCACTTTGTTCGGTATACTGCACAGAATGTGAAAAGTGATGAGATGATATTGTTGACGAAGATGAATATTAACTAAAATTTGAACTGAATCTTTAAATCTGAAAGTGTTTCCATCAAAAATATTTATTCCAAAATGAAAGAAATAAGTTATTTTACCGATACAGAAATAAAATAAATATGTTAATTATTTCTCATACAAAATTAGGTTTTACTTGTTGCCCATGTCTAATTTGTAACGTATAATACAGTTTTTCGCCTTTTTGGATCTAATATGGCACTCATTTCACCTGATTTTATTAAATGAATACTGTGAAATGTTATTTGTTATAGCAAGTGTGGAAACTAACTAAACTTTCTAAAAACGACCATTTTTTTTACATAATTAACAATTATAAATATTAACCTCTTTCCTTATATATACATTAATTTATATATCTGTTCTTGTACGACGAAAACAATATTTATGTCCTTGTTGCTTGCCAAAAAATAATTCCTACGTCCTTCACTATATCGACTATTGATTTGTATTAAGTAGTCAAGCAAATTGGCATATGGAATGCGGAAACCAAACCTAGGCGAAATAAATCGATAATTACAAAGTACTAATTTTTGCAATTTTCTCAATATCTTCTTTCGATTTTTTCACAAAATTTGAAAAATACGAGTTAATATGTATTCAAATGTTAAGAATAGTATAAATAGAGGCATTTGGGTGTTATTAACCGAAAACTCTGGTGGAATCAAATCTCCCACAATCCCGCACGATCGAATTAAGCATTTGGAATGGGAGTTAAAAATCACTCTCTTAAAGAAGCTCCTTGTACGAGTCTTTACCGTTGCCATAATTCTATTTTTGCATATCTTGTCTCATCGTTCATAAGTTTTTAACGTAGCTTTGGTATCAGCTGTTTTCTACGCGGCTTTTTTTTCCATTCCTAGGGTCGAATTTGTTTACATATTTGATAGTTTCTTCGGTCAATGTGTTTTGTGTAAAGTGGTTTTTTATCCGCGGATTTTTTTCTCCGGCTTTTTTTCCTTCGGCTTTTATTTCCAGGATTTTTTTCCGAGGATTTTTTTTCCACGGCTTTTTTTTTCTAGATTCATTAGCACGATCAGCAAAAAATTGACGTTTTGTATTCCATGTATTATTCTAATTGATATATCTTGGCTGTATGGTGCATCTGACAGCATCACACTAACTGCCACCGTTGGCTGTTAGACGCATGCCCTTACCAAGGCTCTTTCCTATAAATGTTTTGTAGGGCGTCGTTTCTTCATCTCTTGCCATATAGCTTTCCATGACTATCAACCGTCCTATTGAAACACTGGTGATTGGTTTTTGGAAAAATTATAATCATTTATACTCAGTTTTGGCAATAAATAAAAATATTTCAACCAAAATGAACCACGACGGCTAATGACTAGCTGATCTTGTGCGGAGCTGGGTTCGTGGATTCAATTTTTGTATGAATTAGAGACAGAACAACCACAAGTATTTGCCCAACTAGTCCGTTTCGTGATCAAAAAAGGGGGTAAAATTATAGATATTAATAAAAAGGACGCCATATACAGTAAAATTGATAATAAACTACCCTCCTTAATCACAAAACCAACCGCTGTGGAAAAGCCTGATGATAAGATAGACCCAAGCAAATAAAATGAAAAGATGTAACTTTTAAGATAAAACGTATCATTTATTGAACATCCTTTAGACTTGTGAAAATCTGGTGAATTACAAATCAACACAAATCAAAATAGCAAAATTTATGAGAATGTGGTCACAAGGTCCAAATGATTATGATTAATAATATTTATCTAAAAATAATGGGATTGTCAAAAATATTGTTGGTAATTACACTGAATATCTTATAACACTCTGAGAAATAAACAATAAATATCAAAGTTCAAAAATCATTACAAAATGTACTAGAATATATAAATTGCAATATATGAATAGTTGATCGAAATGGTAAAATTCACTGAAAATTTGCGATGTAAAATCGTAGCACAGTAAATACTAAAAATGTCAGGGGAGCTGGTTGAAGTCTATTGTATAGCCATTCATTTCTCAACAGTGGTAGACGTGTTTCGCCTTCCCAGGCTCCTCAGTGCCACACGGTAGAGAAAGAACGAAAAAGACGCTTCAACCAATACCCCATAACTTTCCTGAGGAGTGTCACCACTAGGCAATAAGGGTGCCATCTATTTACGATGGTACAGATTATTCAGAAGTAAATGTTTTACAAATTACAAAGTTCGACTATTTAAAGTCATCACAATAACTGCGAATGTAGATTACTAACTTCTGAAACAATCCAAGCGCAATGCCAAAATGTTAATAGTTAATCTAGCGTACCATAGATGCACCAGACTTGTTCTGGCTTTTTTCAGTCTGGTTTATACTTTACACCGAGTGCAGCAAATCATAGAAAATATAAATATGAAAAGAAGTTGTATAGAATATTTTCTTAAAATTTGATTATCTTTCAGCTCCATTTTTTTTTTTTTTTGGTGCCATCCTCTATAAATTACTTGATGCATATCCTGGCGCTGGACGTCCGTCCTTAATTACGGTAATTAGCTTAATTAAAAGTCTCCCGCCAGGTTATTCTTAGGCAAAATAAATATTTGTAAATATTCTTTCGAATGTATCAAGAATTAATCTAATGTTCGATGTTGTAGGGTTTCATAGGGCCGTCGCTCGGCCTATTATGAAAGTCGCCACAGAAGCTAGCAAAGCAATTTCGACAGTTGAGTGTAATAACATTAATTATATAAGAATAGTTAACACATATCTTGTATATAGATTAAATGTTTAAAACGTGATTCACGTATTTTATTGAAAATTCTTCAATTAAATGTCAAAATTATTTTTAAGTTAAGGAGTGGTTTCTCAGTTTTGGACTCGTCACCTCCAAATAAAATATAAACAGTTGAACAACGCGTGACGGAAAGCAATATTTATATAAAATGCCTGTTTTCCTCCTAACTAATATTTCATATTTGACTTTCTCATGAGGACGATCTTATTAACTGTAATATTAAATTACAAACATTTAGCGACACGCCTAGACACGATTCCTATGTGAAAGGATTGGAACTTCTTACAGGAGCACTGCTGAGAACTCGAACACTACAATGGGTGGTGCCTAACAGGGCCGTTCAGATATCAGCTTTCACTCCCCCTAATGATCAATGCAAATTTCAAAATGGTATCTTATTAGATCATATCGCATCTGCGATGACTAATGAAGATTGACCGTGCATTAATTATTATTAAATTGCCCTAAATCGATGCGGCTGGACAACCGAATTTAGATTAAATATAAGTTTGCGATAATGCGAAAAGTCATTAACAATGAAATCGTGTCCGACTTTTCAAGAATATCTCTTAGGCCAGTCCTCTGGGATTTTAAAAACAAGTTAATTGAAAATAGGAATATTATTGTATTCTTGTGTATTTGTACGAGATTTTAAAGATTTCAATTTGCAGAAACGATTTCATAGTCTAGGAGCGTTTTGTACTATCGGGAATTCTAGGGACATGAAATGTAAAATTGGATATTTGGAGTTTTCCCCTTATTTCGACCTTGCTTGTGCATGCAAAACCTCAAACAAAATAATGCTCTGTAAAAATATCCAAATGTACATGTTATGCTTATAGTGCAGTTGAATTGATTCTTTTCGGCGACAACATTCCACCTGAAATTTTATTGTTGATTCTTATGTATTATGACCTCCTGATTACGAAGAAAATATTTGTGCCCAAAAATTCCTTGTGCGTCAAATGTTATATGCACTTTTTGACGCGCTTTTACGGATTGTCAACTTATCTGCTTAATATATCTTGTACTAGTAATCGGTGGAAATTTTAAAAATATTGGCTTATTTGAAATAAAACTGTTAAAAAATATAGATCTGTCCGATATGTATTGGTCAATCCGTCACCTTGGAAAAAAATGGAAAACACCAAAAATAGCCGAAAAAATCAAAATTGAATATATTTTTCATAAGAAGGAGTAATTTCACTAAAATTAAACTCATTTATGGTCAAATACAATGCACCAGTCTTGGACACCGTATCTCAAATAGAACGGTCGAAGATGGCGGAAGAAATAAAATTTTTAATTCTTCGTCAGTTATCAAGGAGGCATTGTACGTCACTTTATTTTCGATTGTATGTTATTTTATGTACGTTTAGGAGATAGAGTTCATTTTTTTTTTAATATTCAAGAAAGTGCATTACAATTTTCAAAAATATATTTTCTTTGACCCTCCTTTTATTCACCCAATTTTCATCGAAAAAAAAAATGAAATATACTATATTAGTTTCATTACCATCATATGCCATAATTTCATTCCTCATTTCGCATTCCTCATCGATAGCCGATTAATTATTTTTATAGCCTTCCTCATATTTACAAGAAATATCGCTTAGTAAATTTTGAGGAAAAGCATTACTTTCACTCATAACATCAGGCATTAAACCATTCTCAGTTTTAAGCCACCCGAATTGTAACGGATCTTTCCCATTTTTGGACTTGGAAATATACTCTTAGTGTTTTCCTATTACCTCTTCAGTAGGTGGAATTGCAGATAATTCTATTTTCATCATAAGGTTTGTCAATTATTTTATTAATTTTAGTTTGTAAATAGCTATTTGTATGACAAGGGAGAAAAGTGCATAATTTCCTCCCGCGGATAGTTTGATCAATATCCAAGGGAGGAAATGGCACTTTGCTCCTGTGTAATACATATGATTTTTTCTACGACCATTTACAGTGTTTTTTACATTGGTTTTATATATATTTTATTATATTTTCTTATGCATGACAATCAAAAAACCAAATATGTCAAAATGTCATAATAGGTATTTAGATAAGTAAATATTTTTAAAAATCAAAGTACATGGAACGCTGCTAAGGTTGCTTCTTGTTTTCAAAATAAACAAACTTCCAAAAAGTTTATAATAATGTATTCTGAATGTGAAGATGAAGTTCCTCACGATATTCTGGAAGAAGCAAACGTGGTTTCGTTAAATCTATTACCGTTAAAGTCTCGTGAAAAATATGAAAAAGAGTACCAGCTATTTAAATGTTGGATGGAGACTAGGCAAATAAAAAAATATGTGAAGAAGTGGTCCTATTTTACTTTTCCAAAAAATGCGCCAGTTTGAAGCCTTCAACATTATGGAGCAAATATAGCATGTTGCGATCTACACTCCAAATTAAAGACAATATCACCATTAAGTTTCCAAAATTAGTAGCTTTTTTAAAAAGGAAATCTGCTGGATATAAAGCCAAGAAAGCCAATACTTTTTCAAGGGAGGATATCAACAAGTTTATTGCAGAAGCTCCAGATGAAACTTACTTACATATGAAGGTAAGATTGATCTTTATTGTTGAATAATAAATAAAAACGTAACGCAGTATTTGTTATTAGAAAGTATATATAAAATGACAATTAAGTGATATTTTAGGCAGTTGTCATAAGTGCATTTTCCTTTTTCAGGTCGTGCTTATATTTGGAATTAGTGGGGCATGCCGTAGCGATGAATTAGTTAATATGGCACTTGAGGATATCAGTGATAAAGGCGATATTTAAACGGAGTATCTGTCTTGGATATGTATAGAAAGTATCTGGACTGTAGGTCCCCTAAAACATGTCATTCTAGATTTTTTTGTAACTTATGCTAAAGAGAAATGTACAAACCAGGTAATTGGCAAAAACACAATTGCCAAAATTCCATACAGAATAGCAATATTTTTAAGTATGGATGATTCGAAAGGCTATACTGGACACAGTTTTCGTCGTACTTCAGTTACGTAATTAGTCAATGCTGGAAGTGACATTCTCACTCTAAAAAGACATGGGGGATGGCGAACAAACGTAGTAGCAGAAGGGTACTTAGATGATTGTATTTCTAATAAATGTGAGGTAGCCAGCCAAATAATTACGGGAGAAAGTACTACTTCAAGTACCAAAAAACGTTGTCTTGTTTTTGAAAATTTTGTTTCTACAAGTACTTCATCAGTGACCAAGACTTTGGAAAACAACAAATAGGAACTGATCTCCACCAGCAGAGCCAATGTTTCTTCAGGGGGAATCTCCATTAGTAATTTAACTAATTGTACCATAAATTTTAACAATATTTAGTTACTGATGTTAATTTAAACCTTGATTTAAACTGTTTTCAATTTTTACAAATAAAAATAAGTAATAAAAAATCTGTTTCAAAGAAAAGCATAATTATACATTTTCAGGAAGTTTGTGTATCAATAAAAGAAGTCTATACACTACTATTACAGCTATTTGAAGTTTTTACTTGTTTGCTTCCAGGGGGAGCCAAAGTATTTTCCTCCTGAGGGAGGAAAAGTACTACTTTGCTCCCTGAAATTAGGAAGCAAAATAGTATTTTCTATGTAGGGAGTAGAAAAAATATTTTTTTTTGTGATGGTTTCATGCTAGTTGAGCCATTATAATCGAAAGGTCAATATCTTCATCAACTGTTATAACTTGATTGTCTTCAGTTTTCAAATCAATAGCAGTTTTAACGATTGTAGCATCGACGTCTTCTCTGCATATTTTAACGTTAAAGTCATTATCTATTAACTCTTTGCGCAATAATTTTATAAAGCTATCCTTATTTTTATTATTATCTAGAAATTTTTTTTTACTAACCGAGAATTTCATAATGTCACTTGTGATTGAAACATTTATGCAAACATTTTTTTCTAAACAACGAATGCCCTCGTTATTCTTAGTGCTATTCTGTTCATCGGCATACTCATCAAAAATAATACTACTTTAGTCTTGACTGCTTGGTTCTGATTTTTGATCATATATTTATATATTATTATTACCGTGCGTATGCTTAAAAATTAATGAAGTTTCATTTTGTATTACATTTTTGAAGTTATACGAGACTTTCTAGAATATATTTCATTTTGTATCGATGAAAATTGGGTGAAAAAAAGGAGGGTCAAAGAAAATACATTTTTGAAAATTGTAAAAATGCACATTTTTTTGAAAATTAAGAAAAATGAACTCTATCCTCTAAAAATTCAGAAAATATCGTACAATCGAAAAAAAAGTGACGTACAATGCCTCCTTGATAATTGAAGAAGAATTAAAAATTTTATTTCGTCCGTCATCTTTGACCATTCTATTTGACACACAGCGTCCGCGATTGGTGCATTATATTTGACAATAAATGAGTTTTATTTTTGCCAACTTATAGAAAAGATATTTAATTTTGATTCTTTCTATTTTTTTTCCAAGACGGCGTGGATTGACCAATACATATCGGACAGGTCTATATTTTTTAAGAATATTATTTCAAATAAGCCAGTATTTTTAAAATTCCCATCCGATTACTAGTACAAGACATATTATGCAGATAAGTTGAAAATCCTTGAAAACGCGTCAAAAAATGCATATAACTTTTGACGCACAAGAAATTTTTGGACGTAAATATTTTTTTCATGAGGTCATAATACATAAGGATCAACAATAAAATTTCAGGTGGAATATTTATTATAGATTCAAAATAGACGTACTTATAATAAGTACTTTTATTGTTTGTGAATGTGAAAAGTACCCATATCTAATGTTGTTTGATAAGTTATGCTTATGTTTTATTATAAATGCAAATGAATATATTTTTATATAAGGCGTTGTATTTTCTATGTTGGCAAACAATACAAATACCCATCGTATGTCCATTTTGAACATAATTTTATGTTTTTTTACTCAAAACTACTTACTTTCCTATAAATTAATATACTGGTCTACGATATTGATGGAAAATAGCAGAAGTCTATTCATGGTAGCCATTTTTGACGTCATTTTGAAAATGACCATGAGAATCCCAAGAATAAAATATAGCACTTAATATTTTATGATTACACACACCACTAGCTATACTTTCCTGAAACAAATGAAATTTTGCACTGCACTTCATAGCTATAGCTACTATTTGATATATTAGAAGCCCTACAAATATCACAAAGAAGTGTGTATGCCCTCTTATACAAATTGAAAAACAGGAAGCAGACTTTTCTACGGTAAATAGTTACGGAGATGTAGCGACCAAAATTTAACAAAAAAAAAAAAAATAAAAAATGATGTAAAACGCCTCATTTCTATATCTTGCCAGTTTTCAATTTTCTCATCTGGTAACACAAACATTTCTATAGCATTCATTAAACTGCACTATATGATGAAAAAAAACTTTCTATGATTAATAAAACCTAGGTATGAAGTTGTGAAAAACTATCAAATTGTTATTTGTATAGATCCTTATTTATTTGCTTTATAGATGTTTCCTCCAAAATAAAGTTATATATTAGAAAATATTTAGATTTTCTTTTTATCAGAAAAACATTTAGTCGTCTTTATATGAATATATTTCTTTGGTAATAGGAAAGTATATTGCAACAGTGTAATTGTTTTAACTGTATACCTTAAGAAAACCATTGAAGTAGATCCAATATTTCACTAAGTCAACTTCAATTTTCCCACCATTTTTATCGTTCACATTACTTATTTTTTTATTTTTTCTACACTATCGCAATTCTTGCTTAATATCTAAACACAGTGCTCAGTTTTCGGCAACCACCGCATCCTTTACACCCTCTGCTAAGTACTAATTCATGGACAGTGTGAACGCTGATGATATTTCACATGTTATAGGCATCAATGCATTTTGATTTAATTTTAAACTTCCTTTCAATGGCATTAGGTGTATCTACATCAGCATTGGAGCTGATAAAATGCTCGTCTATGGTGGTTGCATTATCTGTAATTGGTCGTAAACTCGCCAATTCAATGATTTTTTTTCGCAGATTTTATAAAGTTAGCATATCGGCACTTTAACAAGACATATCATTACATCGTTATTTGGGACCATACAGCAACGAGACAAATACCTCCTTGTTTTATCGATTGCTGATGCATCGCGATTTTTATTCAAATAAAAAAATAATAATACTTTTCTGTTAGTAAGAGAATCTAAATATTGGCTGTATTAAACCATTCAAACTCTCATTTTGTAGGAGGATTGAAGTAAAAATTAATAAATATTGATATCTGTAAATAACAGAATTTTATACTCTACTTCACGACTTCATATTAGGGATCTTGGATGAGTGGCGTTTTACCATCATAAAGAATGCCACATGCATTTTTATGTTCCCATTTTTTTTTAGTCAAAATTTCATCGCTATATCTTCAAAACTAAACTACTGGCCACCTGAAACTAATAATTTAAATTTCTAGGGAAATTTTGAAGTAGAATATCTTGAAGATGAACGGGGATATTATTGTGCGTTGTTAAATATTTTCTAGAAAATCTCATTTGGAATAAATTGGCTTAACCGTGACATCGAATACGTGCCACATGAGGATGATCAGTGAACAACTTGGAAAAAGCCATTTTGGCAGGTTTTTTTTGCGTCTCTCACATTTACAGAAATACTTTTTTTTAAGTGGGGCACGATAATACTTAATTATTAACGAAATAACAAATTATTACAGATTAACTATACTCAAAAAATGCAAACCTGGATCATTGACATGCTGTGTCAAGACGAACATTGCACTTTGTTCTACTTTGACCATACCAACTTCAGATTTTAAGTTCAGATTTCACATAAATATGAGTCTTAGGGCCGGTACCAATACAGGGTTAGGTTAGTTTCCCCCGGAGTTAAACGCTAACTCCAGGAAAAAGTGTTAAAAGCAACCTTGAGTTAAAGTCAGAGTTAATTTAACTCAAGCATCAAAGTGGGGGTCATGCCTGTTGGCCCCAGGTGAAACTAAAAATTTTGTGTTCCCTGTGCATAGTTGCGTGGAGAATCAAGGTTATTTCCTGCTAGAATTATTAACAATGAAAGCTTTCGACGAAATAAGCGGTAATGATGACGATATTTTGGAATAGGTATAGGCTAAGAAAGCCTACAGTGATTTTTATTTTGGAACAAATCTGTCTCTCATTATTTTTAAATGAAAATAATTAAAAAGACCAAATGCTTTTAACTTAGTAACAAAAACTTAAAAACTAACAAAAAGAAATTACATATTTTTCCACAAATCACAATGAACCTAGAGTTGGCAACTCTGTAGGAAGCAGGCATGGAACTAGAAATATAAAACTGAATGGGCCCAGCCCGAAACTGACTCTGGGAGAATTTTTTTTTTGTGGAGGGAGACATTGCGGCGTCACTGCATTTTATAATGCGCCAATTACCTAATATAAAAGTATTTCTAAGGTTATTATGGACACAAGCACGGAACTAGCTGAATACTACTGAGTAGACCAGGGATTGGCCAGGGCATAGGTTTTCAAGCAACTTCACACAATCTTACCTATTTAAAAGCCGCTGCCCAAGGAATCACTACTTCCACATCCAGATTCTCTATCCAAGTCACTCACAACGAAAAAAATTTGTATGTGAAATTAATTGTTTATGGAACTTTAATAATATAATATTTGAAGTCCTCTACCCCAAAAACCCATAAAACGATACCCCACATCGGTAGTGGGGAGGGGGGTGGTGATAGGGGGGTGATAGTGAAGGTGAATGAAGTAAAAAAATATTTTGGGGTTTCTGATTCCTGTACATACACTAAATCACATTTTTTTTTCATCCCCTTTAATAAGGGGGTGGGGGTGGTAATGGGGGTGGCTAATGCCAAAAATTTTTTTGAGACCTTAGCTTCTCTTGTATATACTAAATACCAATTTTATGGACTCTTACCTGCTTGATTGACATATTTACCCCAAATTTACCCCAATTTACCCCCCAACCCTTCGACGGAACAAGATGAAAATATAATCTAGTTCTAGATCTCGTTCTCTGCACCAAATTTCAAGTCAATATCTTAAACAGTTCCAGAGTAAACATGCGCACAAAAAAAAAGTTAGACAGACAGACCGACAGACAGACCGACAAACAGACCAACAGACAGAAATTTTTTTTTTCGCTCAAACTTAAAATCTCGACGTTTCATGACATTTTAAGCCTATTTGGACAATAAAAATTTAAAAAATTTTTTTTGTTGTTACTATACTTCCACTGGACGTGGAAGTAATATTTTAAAAGATTTCCTCAGTTTGTGCAAAAAATTATTTTTTTTCAATTTGCCAGGGGTTAGAGTGGGTCAACGCAACTTTGGGCCATGGCCCACCCTGGGCTATAAAATGTAGTAGATAAACAGATGTGGGTTTAACACTCACTTTCATCTGAGGTTTAAATTATCACAAGGTGAGTTAATAGTTAACTTTGACTCTACATTGTTAAATTGGGGATGCTAATAATTTTTGACAAGAGATGACAACTTCCAGATACCGATATTACTCTATTTTTGATGGAAATGTTTATTGACCGTAACTTTATTGTAAGTTTTCTGCTGTAATATACAAAAATACAATTGTAAAAACTGTAAATTTAGATTCTACGTGTACCTTCTCCTCTCTCTGACATCACACCGTCAGTCGGGACAATAAGTTAACACAAGAAAAGCAATGAAAACCAAGTGAAAATACAACACAAAAATAATTACAAACAGCAATCAAAATGACCAACTATTCTATTATAGAGCGGGAGCTAGGTGGCTTTTTCGGCAGCTCATCGTTTTATGAACTTCGAGATATTTTTATGATTTAATGGATGATAACGATTCATAAAATCGACTTCCGGCGGGGCACCTCCTGTCAGGAGCGTCACGAACACTGTTTAAAAATCAGTGAAATCATGTCATCGTTACAAGGCTGATTTTTTTTTGTGTGTACACATTTTATGTTTAGAATGAATAAAATAAGATCGCCAGAAAGTGTGGGCCATCAGGAGGCGCAGCCAGAAAGTTAATAATGATACAATACATCTGAGGCACGGTACGGAGTCAAGTTAGCCGAAAGTGTTAAATTCCTGTATATTTAAGAGCCTACGGTACTTTTGTTGACACTAAGAACTTTACGGGGAGCTATTCTATTGTTGAAGGAGCTTATATTTATGTTTTAAAAAGGAGCCAGAACTTGTAACGATGAGTTTAGAGTTCTGAGAAGAAATATGCGAAAAAAAATCCAATTTTCTTTAAAAATCATTCACATTTTCTTTCTGGCTAACCTTACTGAAGGGAGTTTCTTTCTGGGATTTTTTTTCTGTGTTCAAAACATTTAAATAAACATGCTCAACCTTAAAAAAGTTTGTAACGATGATGTTATATAACTCCGTTTTTTTACCTCTTTGACCTTTCTGGTTGCGCCCCTGATGGCCCACACTTTCTGGCGATCTTATTTTATTCATTCTAAACATAAAATGTGTACAAACAAAAAAAACTGGCTTTGTAACGATGATATAATTTCACTGATTTTTATATCTTGAACCATGGCCAACTCGACGGGCTGACATATGCCAGAAGTCTATTTTGTCGTTAGTTAAGTTCAATAGAATTAATCAGCGCATAGAAAATGCTTGTAACGATGAGTGTCCGAAAAAGCCACTTAGCTCCCGCACCATTAGTACATAGAGTACCTAGAGGTTTTAATTTCGGTATAATGTCATATGAAACGGATTTTGTTCATTTTTGGCAACGTAATAGTAAACGCATCAGAGAAAAGTTTCTATATTATGCGGCGGCTTGCTCATTTAGAGGGGGCGAATACCACCCCCTTTCAGGGGGTCTCAAGAAGAAAAGGTTCTATGCAACTTTCCATCAAAATTGATAGTCTTTAAGTTATAACGACCTGAAAATTGGGATTTTAGCTAAAAAAAGGTATTTCAAAAAAATATTCGTCAAATAACTCGAAAAATATTACATTGAGCGAAAACATGCCAGACATAAATAGGAAAGCTATTATATTGAGGATGGATTTCTTTTACTTCTGATTTTTATAGAGTTAATTGTTTCGGAGATCTGGAAGTATAAATGTGGCGTCCGAACGTCTATAAGACGAAGTATTTAGTTTAAATGTTAAATATCTCAGAAAATATGGCACTTACGTGAAAATGAATTAGGCTTTCAAACGATTTTTTTTCTATTTCCATAGTATAAAAAACAAAGAAGTTATGACAGAAACAATGTCCTCTTTCAATTTTTTTTTAATGAAAACGTCGCCATTTTCCTGTATTTCGTTTTTCGTTGATATAAAGTATGAACTAGACGCTCAAATTGTTTAGTCCGCTTACAGCGCTTGCTTTAGAAAAAAAAAATGCATTTTAAACTGTAAAGGAATTTTAGAAAACACGTAACATTTTTGTTTCTGCGCTTATATCTAAATAAATATTAGTTTTAAAGAAAACATAGTGGACATCAAAAATGAAGCTTATAAACTGAGAAAGATTTTTTTTATATATATTTGTGTAGGGTTGATAGTTTCGGAGATATTTAATTTTATAGATAGTATCCGACCGTTTTCTTGGATGAAGTATTTAGTTTAAAATGTTGAATGTCTTAGAAACTGTTAGAAACTTCCATAATTAATTGTAAGGAACAATTAAGCAATCTTTAAAATGATTTTTGTCTGTTTCTATATCACAAAAAATAAAGAAGTTATGGCCGATTCAATGTGTGCTTTCATATTTTTTTTAACAAAATTTCTCCATTTTGTTATTGTAATTGCTCAGTAATTAATTTTTCTTTCAAAAATGCTGTTTTTCATTAATATATAGCATCACCTAGATACTCAATTTATTTTGTCCGTTTAAAACATTTGTTTTAGAAAAAAAGTCCATCCGACTTATTACGTTTCAAAAATAAATTAGTAACACTTTCTCAAATATTCAATATTTAAATTGAGGCTAACAGCAAGTATCCGGACCATATAGAAACTGAATATGATACCTTTTAATACAATAATAACCCATAAAGAAAAATTATCACAACATATGAAATTATTCTGAAATTTTACATTTCTTACCTCTAGGTACTATATGATATTAACTGATTATACTTTTTCCTATGAAAGGTAGAAGGCCTTGTTCAAATAAAATTGAATCTGGTAGTGAAAGAACAAGACAACATTAGAGACAGCGGGTGTATAGTTTGTTAAATGAACAAAGATTCTAACCGAGAGGCGGTCTGTCGTATGTCCCGATGTTTACCACCTGGGCTTCGCCATTTATCTCTGCATATTCTTCCTGTTATATCGAGCCGAAGAGTTCTTATACCTTCAGTTAACTACAGTACCAATAAATTTGTCATGTCGCTGAGTTACAGAGGAAGAATATATTAACACCGTGTATAAGAAGTAGGAATAAACTAGGAATCCGGAAATTTCCAGGTGATAAGTTTATGATTTTAGAATTTATTAAGGTTGTGTAAAACGTTGTTGCGATAAATCACTTTAAATAATATTCTATAATGAGCACTAACAGATTTTATTTTATATTGAAAGTTCTCTCCACATTCCAAAATTCCTAATAGTTTACTATAACTTATTACTGATGTTATAAGTATCATTTGTATGGTGAAAAGTAGAAATTCATTTTATGTTTATATTCCGCAGAAGAGTTTGGTGAATTACTGAGGTTATTCTTATTACCACACACATATATTGGAGAGAGGTAATAATGTCAGTTAACATATCTCAAATATAATAAATAATAATAAAAAAAAACACAAAAACCAGACTGCGAAAAAGGAAATTGGAACTAAAGAGAACTAGATTTTCCCTCATGTACCAAGCGGATTTATAATACAGACATAGAAATAATTGATGGCTGTACCTGTTTACAGAACTATTTAAGATTGTTGTAATAATATAAGAACAATTTGCCGCTGAATGCTGAAAAATGTAATATCATATCTTATACTAAAAAACCGCTGCTTAAGGAATCCCTATTTTCACATCCAAATTTCGAAGTCCCGACCACCACTCCCACTCTAACCGGTATTGCGATTTAAATGACATTGAGTTATATCATAGAGGCAGCAAAGCCTTATAAGTGATAATTTTTTTTTGTGATTTTCACTCTACAGGAAAAGTGGAAAAAGCGGAAAGTAGATTTTCTTAAATAAAAAACTATATCTTATACTCGGAGGGCAATCACCAATTTTTTGTCAAATAAATGTCATATATGCACCCAGATAATATATTATTAATCTCAAAATTGTTCGAAGGGTTTAACATAGTAATATTTATGAAAGTTCACATTTGGATTATCCGGCGATCAACTTAAATAAAATGTTGTTTAAGCTTACTTACAGTTTAGTATAGTATTTCCGTTTAAATCTATACATAGAGGTAATATAATAGTATATATTTATTGAAAGTAATCAGACCTGCTGAACTCCTTACTAAATTATTTAAAAATGAGCATTATTGAAGATGACAGTGATAATGATCAGATACTATTATATTACCTCTATGTATAGATTTAAACGGAAATACTATACTAAACTGTAAGTATAGTATTTCCGTTTAAATCTATAGATAGAGGTAATATAATAGTATCTGATCATTATCACTGTCATCTTCAATAATGCTCATTTTTAAATAATTTAGTAAGGAGTTCAGCAGGTCTGATTACTTTCAATAAATATCTTGCATAACATAAACAAGCTAAAAACGTACTCTTCACCAATTTACTGAGCTTTTTATATATAATTGTTACACATTCTATAGGATACTCTTCGCAGTTTTCTTGTACATAATGTTATTTTTTGGACATCCTAAATTTTATGATACCATCTTTGTTGAGAAAAAAATTATATGAAAAAAAAAAATGAAAAAAATATCCAACCTGTGTGGGATTCGAACACGGGACCTTTGGATTGTCAAATGTTAGTTTTTGAACATCCTAAATTTTGTGATACCATCTTTGTTGTGAAAAAAATTATACGAAAAAAAAAATGAAAAAAAAATAACCAACCCGTGTGATTTGAACATGGGACCTTTGGATTGCAATCAATCAATCAATCAATAACAATTTATTAATAGTTTTTATACATTTATGTGCCTCGCCGGAATCTGGTTCGGAGCCAGCCAGACAACTACGTCGCACAGCGTCGTGGTGATTGTAGGGCTGGACGGAGCAGGTCCGGTTTGGCTTAACGACAGATGATATACAGGTTAGTGCTCCTGTCTGCCGCAGGCAGACTTAAAAACTAAAATAGACATTAAAAATGTGTCCACAAGGACCTAAAACTAATTAAAAGAAAAACACTATAAAACTATCACTCACTAGACAAAGCACTTATTTAATTTTGGTTGCTGGCACGGGAAAACAGAACTCAACGAAAAAACCCGTTCGAAGCAATTCCACCCTGGTGGTCTTCCTGCCGCCAGGAAAATGTCGTGGAAATTTAAAAGATATTTTACGAAATATTTTAGTTTTGAAAATTTATTGGTCAAGATAGAATTTAGAAACAAAAAGGACAAAATAACAAAAGGATAAAAACAAATAGAACATATAAAGGGAATGGAGAAAGTTGATTATAAGTTTTAGTAAAGGTTAAAAGTGGGGAAATAAGAAGTTGTCGTATAGGAAAGTGTGGCTAGAGAGGTTGCCAGAAGATAGGCAACGCCTGGTATGGTAGGGGGTGTCGAATATCGAAAAGGATTGCATTATGCTGTCTGATTCGGGTTATGTTGCGGGTTAACGGACTATCGCCCAGTTTGAATTCGTAGAATTTTTGAGAAATTTCTTGGACGTAGTCCGCTAGTGGGGTTATGCCGTGGCAACGATCACATAAATCTCTGAGGGAGGTGTATCTGTCCGAACCAGAGATGAGGCGCATAAATTTATGTTCGAGAACTCGAAGTTTTCTCATTGTCGTGGCCGGTATGCTGCACCACACCGGCGCCGCGTATGTGATGGCCGGCCTGATCACCATCGTGTACAACAGTTTTTTATTTGTCCTGTTAAGTCCGCTACCCCTGGCCAGGAGCGGGTACAGACTCCTGGACATGAAGTAGACCTTGCGTACCGTCTCGTTCACGTGGGCGTTAAACGTCAGTCGTTTGTCTAAGTTCACTCCCAGATACTTCACGCACCGTTTGATTGGAATTTCTTGCCCCTCGATCGAAATTGGCGTTAAGATGCGGTTCTTTGTGAACCGGCGCGTGAAGAGAATCGACTTAGACTTCTCGGCGTTGATCCGAATCTTCCACTTGTCGTAATACGCCGTGGCACGGGTCATGTGCGCTTTCAGTAGCATATTTGCCGCTTGTGCGTTGTGTGAATGCGCATACATGGCCGTGTCGTCGGCGTACTTGGCAAGGTTCGTATTCGGGAACTCCGGGAAGTCGGAGACGTATAAGTTTCGGTGATAGGCACGACCCCTGGGGGACGCCCGCGCGAATGTCCCGTCTAGTTGATAGTTTATTATTCACCCTGACCTGTAGCGATCTACCCGTTAGGAAAGAGCGAATAAGTTTGGTTATGTGTATGGGGAAGTTCAGTACGTTCAGTTTGTGAAGAAGCCCCGGGATCCATACGGTATCGAAGGCCTTCTCAACATCGCAACGCAAAGCGGTAGCCTCTGCGCCATCACCTATTGCTACGAAAATTGAACGTGACGGACGGGCGGACAGACGGACATTTTGAAAGTTGTTCAGAATTCGTTCACTAACACAATGGTATGAAAATTTTTTCTCTACGAGCGATATTTACGATTTTAGAAATGTGCCGATCAAATACAATATACTCTTCGTTTTTGCGAAGAGTATAAATATACTCTTCGTTTTTGCGAAGAGTATAATAATAAATGATTGTAATAGGGAACGTGAGCTTGATTTAGACTGTCGGTCGTGAGACCGGTTAGTTTTACCCTACTGATGATGACTCGTCGTTGCGATAGTAATCCTGCTCAGTACGAGAGGAGCCGCAGGTTCGGACATTTGGTTCACGCACTAACTCGAGCGGGCGGTGGTGCGAAGCTACCATCCGTTAAATGAGAGCAACATCCAACAGTTTTCATTTCATTGGCATATGCTCTAAAAAGCAACGATATGTTTTTTTCGATATGTGACGTAGTGCAACTCGAATTTTTAATATATTGGTTCTGTCTTTAACAAAATGCATGTGTAAGGAGTCGTCTTTCTTCATCATTTCCACCAAATACGATATTGCCTGACTATACTGGTAAGTACCTGTGGAGAATATTTTTTACCGAGTTTCCGTTACTTCATGGAAATCCAGTACATCGATTGAAGACAGTGCTTGAAAGAGGAGATTTCTTTACTCCACCAGCCGTTTTGATCTTTTTCAGAATTTATTTAATAACAACGATGCAATCCTGTATTAGCTTTTCACTTTTCGCAGCATTTTATTACCAACAATATTGCCTAAAAATTTGTACATTTTTAATCATACATGTACACATTCAACAATCCAACTAATTCTCGTCACAAATCGAGATTCATTTGGTTGTTTAAAAGTTTAAAAGTTACCTGTTTTTGTTGCTCTTCTAAAGCCAGCATTATACTATGAATCCTTTAGTTTCTGTTACGGACACCACGATCGGGGATGAAAATATCACCTTGTTTGGATCAAGTTGCACACTCCGCTCGAATCCTCTATTACTTGCTCATTATCAAGGCATCATTTTGGATTATGAGATATGGACCTAGCATATTAGCAACGTAGTATCTATTACTTAGGTAATGTCTATGTACAAAAAAAGAGGGTTGAAAGGAACTAAAACGTTAAAGGGTTTTTATTATTTCTTATGTTCAATTGACCCCAAGATATGAAAAAACCGCGGAGTGCTACCATTTAAAGTGGTGCGTTTTTGAGATCGAAGTAAAAAGGTCCACTTTTCATATTTTTTTTTGCTCGAAAACTATGAATTTTTTCTATAAACACGTCAATAGAAAAGTGTGAAGAGATTTAAATTTCCAATCGAAATGGCACCTTCAGAAGTCAAAATTTTTTTTGTACAAAAATACGTCCAAAAAACAAAACAAAAAAAAAACGAAAAAATGCAATTTTTTATTTATTTTTTTTATTTTAGCCTGTAACTATTTTTCGGGTACATTTAGGCATAGACATTGCTGCATAACAAAAAAAGCTGGCGTTTTACTCGTTAAAATGAGATTTTGTAAACAATTTTACGATTAATAGTGACCGAGATATAGCGTTTCAAAGTTTGCAACTTTTAACTTTTTTTGCTAATTTTTACTATTTTTTTTCAAATTTCGTCCTGTAACTTTTTTCTGAGTGAATTTAGGTGTAGACATTATTATATTAAAGTGAAAGCTTACTTTACGCCCGTTGAAATGGTGGCTGGTAAAAGTCTCTACGACAAATAGAAACCTAGATCAGCGTTTCGAAGAGTGTTTTATTAACTTTCTTCCAATTTTTACGTTCTTTTTTAAATTTCGGCCTATAACTTATTTGTCAAATGCTTTAAGTACAGATATTGCTACACTGAATGACCTCGCAGCATTCTTGTTTAAATGGTCTGCAATAGAAGTTTAACCCATCTTAAAGTATTGTTTTTTCTCCTTATTATCCTTATCCATTTTTCGTATTTCCGGCCTCAGAAAATCAGCTTACTGGTACATTTCGTGATGATATCATGTAGACGGAATCAAGATACCTATAAGATATGCATGCATCAAGGTTTAAGAACTTACTTGCAAATGCAACATTGGAAAGGAAATATTGTAAATCCTCTCATCTGGGGTTGGAAAAGTTCAGAAAATGGACTAGTACCAATTTTGACAAATAAACCTCCCGCACCACAAGTTTTGCTGGAAAAAATAGCCTGTAGATGCACCAAAGGATGCAGAGGAAACTGTGGTTGCAGGAAATTGGGAATGAATTGCTCCATTTTTGCAAAGAATGTATGGGAATGAACTGTGAAAACGCTGATGTACCTCAAATAACGGAAGACGATGTTTACATAGATGCCGATGAAGAAATCGACTTTGATTTTGAAAATATGTTAAATCCAGCATTTGAATAATTTCATAATGTAAGTTATTAATCTAAGTTATTTGAACAAAAAAAAAACACGTGATATAATAAACTTCAGAAGTGGAAAAATGTAAAAAGTTATTTTTTAAGTACAATAATATACTATATCTAGACTGTATCTTGGTTACAATTGATCACATAAACTTCTATTGCAGACTATTTAAAGAAGAATGCTGCGAGTACATTTCATGTAGCAATATCTGTATTTGACAAATAAGTTATAGGCCGAAATTTAAAAAAGAACGTAAAAATTGGAAGAAAGTTAATAAAAGTAACACTCTTCGAAACGCTCATCTAGGTTTCTATTTGTCGTAGAGACTTTTACCAGCCACCATTTCAACGGGCGTAAAGTCAGCTTTCACTTTAATATAATAATGTCTACACCTAAATTCACTCAGAAAAAAGTTACAGGACGAAATTTGAAAAAAATAGTAAAACTTACCAAAAAAAGTTAAAAGTTGCAAACGCTATATCTCGGTCACTATTAATCGTAAAACTGTTTACAAAATCTCATTTTAACGGGTAAAATGCCAGCTTTCTTTGTTATGCAGCAATGTCTATACCTAAATGTCCCCGAAAAATAGTTACAGGCTAAAATAAAAAAAATAAATAAAAAATTGCATTTTTTCTTTTTTTTTTTTGTTTCGTTTTTTGGACGCATTTTTGTAAAAAAAAAATTTTGACTTCTGAAGGTGCCATTTCGATTGGAAATTTAAATCTCTACACACTTTTCTATTGACGGGTTTATAGAAAAAATTCATGGTTTTCGAGCAAAAAAAATATGAAAAGTGGACCTTTTTACTTCGATCTCAAAAACGCACCACTTTAAATGGTAGCACTCCGTGGTTTTTTCATATCTTGGGGTCAATTGAATATAAGAAATAATAAAAACCCTTTAACGTTTTAGTTCCTTTCTACAGTACATGGACAATAGACTAACTGGTGCATATTGGAAAAGGTATACAGAATATGACTTTCGTTAATACTTGTCAAATACTATTAGTGTCCTGGATCCCAAGATATTATTGCCAATGTTCCAATGGAATTAGAAGTGTTGGGTGCTGCTATAATTTAGCTGCAATCATATAATATTTATGTCATGCAAGTTATTTATCGAAAGTAATAAATCTAAAATCCTAACTGAATTGTTTAAAAATGAGCACATATCTGTCACTATTGAAGATGATAGTGATAATGATTAGATATAGTCTGGGGTCCAACAGTACGAAATCGCTCTAAATTCCAAGTAACCTGTTCCGACATGACGTACATTTTTCAACTTCAGATTTGCAAAAAGGGTTATATAGGACACCAGAAATGACTTGTCGGATTCTTATCAGCTCTTGCATAACTTCTTAAATGATAAGAAAAGAGACGAAATGATAATTCCTAAAAAAATGTTTTTTAATATATAACACGTCTTGTAAAAGAAACTATGAGTGCTATCCATCTAATTTTTTTATAGTATACACTAAAGACATAAGCGCTTGGATGAGGCTTGATGGCACTGTTTAAATATGTTTAGTTTTTTGGAAAAAAAATATGAAATCTGTAACTATAAAATATTGTAGTAAGAATTTCAACATACGAGCAAGTACTTCAATTTTAAATTGTTTATGTATAAACTATGCTAACAAACATACCCAATATATTGAAAATGATTTTAAGACAAGAACTAACTTGATATTGCATATAGTATTCGAGTTGTGAATTTTTAAAATGGGTGCATGATGCGGCGCATGTAATAAAGGCGACAGCTCTCCTAAAATTCATAAAGCGCATGAAAACAGTTTACAGTGGAATTAGCTGGTATGTTTATGTTTACTAGGCGTATGTACTTATGTATATAGTGTGAAGTTATTTGTCTTAACATTTTAACATTATAAAAACTATTTGTGTTTGATTGTTTAAATCGATTGATTATTGTTTGCGGTTCATATTTAATATTTACTAGCTATGCCCGCGGTTACGTTCGCGTGGAATTTTGAAATGGACTAAAAAGCTTCTTTATAAACGTTTGAGGTAGAATCACCATTCTGGAATATTTCAGAAAACTTCCAAATTTTCTGGAATATTCCAGAGTACTCTCGAATTTTCTGGAATATTACAGAAGTTTAATCTTAAAAGTTTATGCCGTGCAAATACGCTTATTGTGGAGATCAAGCTGTATTTTCTGTTCTACTAGACCGATTTTCATAAAACTTGGCTTAGTCTAGGCCGATTTCGATGAAATAAGAACCAAATGTTACTCCAAGCTTAGATGAACCTCATTGGTTCAGTAGTTTCTGCGTGATGCGCGGTACAACAGACAAGCAGACAAACAGAGAAAAATCCCAAAATCTGTCTTAATGTATTCCATTACTCATCTTACATCCCCCACACCAATTTTTTGCAAATATTTTCAATGTACATACACGTCAACTTTACAAATGTATTTATATGTATACGTTTGAAAATTATTAAAAGGTAAAATAATTTAATAAAAGTGATTTAAGCTCCCTCCCACCGACGGAAGACGCTTTTCAACAACATGTTGCAAATATTACTTTTTTTTAAACAGTGTTGTGACCCGTCATTCAAATTACCTCTTGCACAAAATTTTGGATGCAGAATTGGAAATCAGGAGCTGGTACCGATAATGTCGACAAAAAAAAGTTTATCTGAACTTAAATTAAAAAGTGCAACTGTAAAATAAAATGCGACACAAAATGTTCTTGTGAGTGGTATTCAGTTGCGTGCTTGTGTGCTGCTTTTCCTGAAAATTGTTATATGCATCATTTTATAATGATAGTGATTCTGACTAAAATGTTAGAATAGTTATACACAGAAATTACATAATATACAACATTAATGTTTTATTTAAAATATCTCCCTTTTCTGCTTTCTATTAAATATGCTAAATAGTAAAATAATATTTTTCACTAATGTTTTATTTCTTAAACAATATAAAAACGAGTAGAAGTTGTACTCGGGCATGGCCAATTGCGATTACCTATTTGATTAACATTTTGCTCGAACACACAATTCACTTAGTATCGATTATTATTTTTTAAATGAGTGGCCGCAATCGGCAACGCCCGACTACTACTTTCATTGGTTTTGTTGTATTATTAACATAGAGTAATTCAAATTTGCAATTATATTGAACAATATAGTGCTTTTTACTGTTACACTACCAATTATCGTGTAGACTATTTTTATTTTAATGCTGCATAATTACGCGCCTCATAAAAAAATCATAAACAAAAAACTGTATACGTTATCGACAGGATCTTTTTTAAAAAAACTTTTTCAATATATGGACTATATTTGGTAAGCAATTGTATATAAGAATTTCATAAATTTAACATAGTTGTCCGCATATCGAAATTTTTAGAACGTAAATATCAACCTTTTGATTTTAATTATTTTTTTCCAAAAAAAATATTCTTTTCAAAAATACCAAGAGCTTAGTTAGAATCACGTATATCTTTTGACTATACATACCAAAAATCAGATCGGTAGGTTACATAGTTTTTGTTTTAACGGAGAATAACCATTGTAAAACATAATTTTGCAATTATCAATCCGCCATCATTTTTGCGATTTCTGAAGTTGCGCAAGAGCAAAAATTAATCCGACAAGTGTTTTCTAGTGCCCCAGGTAATGCTCTCTTCATTACTTATATCAACATTTGTACGTCATGTCGGAACAGGTCATCTTGATTTTGGAGTGCTTGGACCCCGGACTAATATTATTATTATATTACCTCTATGCATAGTAAAGATTTAAATTTAAATAACACATATAATAAATTGTAATAAACTTAAACATTGCTTCATTCATTAAATGATTTTTACGCAGCTGACTGCCGATTAATTCAAAGGTGAACTTTTATAAATATTAATATGTTATACACAATTTTGAGATTAGTATATCTTATATGTATGCATGAGGAATATTTGACAAAAAATAGGTGACTGTCGGCCGACATTAATGATTAAAGCATGGCACGCACATTATATGTTAGTATATACATTTGTCAACAACAAGACCTTTCTTGCCTCCCCCAATTACGCGACCCTCATCCCTGACATAATGGTTAATGAATTATATCTCTTAAACCGTTCAAGATAGAATGTTCGTTTTTTGCCAGATTGTCCTGTTTTTACTAAGGAACAGAAAGGTTATTAGCATTTTTGTCCAATTTTTGTTGCTAACAAAGTTATTTAAAAAAATAATAAAAAAAATGTTTTCTGCATTTTCCGTTAAAAGCACAAAAAAGTCATCACATAAAGTTTTCAGTGTCTCTATAATATAACTCAATATTATTTAAATCGCGAGACCGGTTCCTGAGAAAAAAATTTTTTCTAAATTTCAAAATATTTTCTTTCTCAGAAAACATGAACATTTCGAGACTAACATTTGGTAAGATTTAATGCTACTTAGAAAGGGACCTCTGAAAAGAAAAGCCAAATCGATGCAAAGGCACAGTCCCTGTGCTTACCAGGAAACAGCCTTTGATACATGGAGATTTCAGGATTCTCTGGTAACTATGATCCTCTGATATACTATGAGAAGCTAAATAAAAAGGCAACTAAAAAGGACGAATTTTTATTTACTTTTTTTTTAATTTGACCGCCTTCATAAAAGGTCTCCAAAAAATACAAAATAAAATACTCTCGTCTCGCGTCGCCCCGTTAATGGAACTTTATTACCTAATATCGACATTGAGGTCGATCTAAAGATGAACAAACAACGAATTCACACGTATTTTTTTATCCGCAGTATAAAGCGTATTTTAAAGCAGACGTGTTACAGTTACTTTTAATTTGCGCCAGGAATGAAATTGTAGACCAGTTAACAAAAGCATCCACCCACTTAGAGGAGCGAACAATATTTTTGTAAACTCGTATATTTTTATTGAGGGTTAAAGAAAGAAAATGAAAATGAAATTAATTAAATTAAATTTACGTAAAATTACCTACTTCATCGTTTTGCCCTTGTGACAATTCATCTTTTTCTGAGTTGAACCACTTGTTTTTCTCAAGTAAGCATCATCCTCAAGTAAAACATACATTCCATAGCAACCTCATAGCGTATTACGTACACTGGGCTAGTAGACAATAATGAAAACGACAATATTAATAATATAGTATTATAGTATAACTGTCCAAAATGTTATAAATATAAATATAAATATAATTTCAAAGTAATTTTACCGACTATTATTGGTTTTATTGTAAAATGAATATGCTTAAAATCAGAGTGGATTTAAAATAAGGCAGTTTTCCGGATATCTCGTGACTTAATAGCGTAATAACCTCTAAAATAGGGGCATTTTACATTTGACAGTAACTAGCTACGTTGCCACATTTCTAATAAAGAATGTGCACTGCACTGTCTGAAATAAATATTAATATTAATTTTTAACACTGTTTCAAATACCCAGCAAGTAAATATTTTACATATTTTTAAGGGTGATTGATAACTTGCTAATACATAATTGTAATATTACAGAGGATTCCGTATAGCAGTACAGAATATCTTACATTATTTATCGAAATATGGCGACGTAGCACTCGTTTCTCTGTTCAAGCACAAATTAGAATCTGGTGATTACGCTATTACGTCATAGCCAATAGAATAGTCCGAAAATTGGCGGTAATATCTAACCGTTTGAACATAGTTTAAACTTCATGATTTTTTTTTACTATAAGGCATTATTTAAAAAATAAAATAATATATATGTAGATGTCATTAAAATTATAAAAAAAATTGAATACAACTTTTTAATTTAACAAATTTCTGTGATTGAGGACTTATTCCTGATGCCAGCGAAACCCACTACTACTAAACATATTTTTAACTGACTCCAAAACTATACAACCTATACGTCTCCGACTTCCCGGAGTTCCCGAATTCAAATCTGGCCAAGTACGCCGACGATACGGCCATGTATGTGCACTCGCACAATGCACAGGCAGCCAATATGCTGCTGAAGGCGCACGTGGCTCGTGCCTCGGCGTATTACGACAAGTGGAAGATTCGGATAAACGCTGAGAAGCCGGAATCGATCCTATTTACGCGCCGCTTCACTGAAAACCGTATTTTAAGGCCACTTTCGATCGGGGGTAGAGAAATTTCAATTAAGCTGTGCGTGAAATATCTGGGGGTGAACCTAGACAAACGACTGACATTCAACATTCACATTAACGAGACGATACGCAAAGTCTACTCCATGTCCAAGAGTCTGTATACGTTTCTGGTGCGGGGTAGTGGACTCAACAGGACCAATAAAAAGTTGTTGTATACGATGGTAATCAGGGCTAAAAGACTTCAGAACTCTTAGCTATTAATAGTGAGGTTCCGCAAGGCTCAATATTGGGACCATTATTATTTACTTTATACACCTTCAAATTTTCCTCCTTTTTGAGTAATTGTGAATCCAACTATTATGCAGATGATGCACATATTTACTTTTCCTTCAATTTCGAAAACTCTGAGGCTGCACGCATTATAATCAACAACAACTTAGCAAAATTGCTCGAGATCTTAGAGCATCAATGCTTGTCAATTAATCCAGATAAATCCAAGGTTATTTTATTCGGAAGTAAAGTTCAAAGGACACAATGTCTAGAATATTTTAAGATTGAAATGGACTCGATTGAACTTCAATTTGTTGATTCTGCTAGAAACCTTGGACTTTACCTGGATTACAACCTAAGGTTTAGCGAGCACATTACTAAAAATATAAAAAAAGCATATTGCAATCTAAAATTATTATATGGCTCTTCTACCTTAATAGACTAAGGCGATGTTATGTAATTCGTTGAACTATATCTGCGAAGTTAAACTGACTTAGAAGTTTAACTTCGCAGATATAGTTTATCATCCCTGTCTCACAAAGCAAGATTAGGCACGAATTCAGCGTGTGCAAAATTCGTGTGTTCGTTTTATTTTTGGAGTCAAAAGATATGACTCCGTCAGAGAGAAAATTGTAGAATTGAAATGGCTCACAATGAGTCAGAGACGAGTTTTGCACACATGCTGCTTTTATAATAAACTTCTGAATAGTAAAATTCCCCGATATCTTTTTTATAAAATTGTTACGAGAGGCAGTGTTCATGATCTGAACAAAAGAAATCGATCTCTGTTTACCCTACCACCACACAGATCTGCTCTCTATCAAAGATCATTTTCCTACACCATCACTAAGTTGTATAATTCAATTCCAAACAAAGAGTATGAGTATGATTTAAAGCCGCATTGAAAAAATTAATATTTGAAAAAAGTTTCATTGTTCAACAAGTTTATATTTAATTAAAATCATAAAAACCACTGTTATTATTGAATATATCATTAATTGTTAGACCTACACTTATATATTGTTTCGGACTTTCTCATATTTTGTCTTGTCTTTTTATATTTTTCTCTCTTTTTTTAACCATTATTCTCATGATTATTCTCATGCTTAACTTTTTTTATTTCATATTGTGAATTTATATCATTATTGTTTCATCCGTTCGTTGTTTGTTCAGGTTAAGTGGTAGAGCACCTTACGCTTGCGTAAAATGGTGAACTTCGCCTGTACCATATGTGTATTGGAATGTACCTTTAATATTTTTCAATCTTGGTAATAAAGACATCATTATTATTATTATTATTATTATTATTATTATTATTATTATTATTAATCATTATTTTTAGATAAAATTTAAATCTAGTTGCTGAGATATTATCTGAAAATCGGCTTTTGGACCCTTACGAAGCATTTTAAGGCATACCTTCATTAGAACTCTTATGCTTGAAATTGGCCATATAATCACCTCCTGTATACGTGGTGGAAACGTGGCCATTGTCAGCTGCATTTTTCAAACTGTATACTGTCAGAAAAGTTAACAAATTAAATTAAATTAATTTATTAAAGACCCCGAGGCCTGACAATACTTAAATATCTTGGAAACCCTTAACTTTAGGGAGGTTGGGCCCATTGAGACTTTTAATCACCATGATTTGAAGTACAACATACTCCAGTTTTATGACATTTGACTGAAACCACTTTTTACATAGGATACGGGGTGCTTTTATTTTATATTTTAGGCGATTCACTTTTATTTAAAAATTTTTTAAAATACTTGCAATTTTAAGCTAAATCTTCCCCTTAACTGTTTTTTCTGTACGATAATTTTCATACCAACAGTGACATATAACTTTTTACAAATGAATTTTACACGATAACCATTGCCTCTACGGAAAAGTAAGTCAAGACTTCATTTTTTGTACAGCTTTCCATTCTTTAAGTTTGATGTGATGAACATTTTCGAATTTCTCGTACTTAACAGAGTTACTTGCAAAAAACTGTGTGACTTGAACCCTTTTGAAGAACATTATTTTGGGTATTCAAAGAAACCATTCATTCTTTTCATATCTGATTATGAAAAGAACAACCGGATTCTTTAAAAGTTATCTGCTGAATACCCAAAATAAGTTTTTCAATAACCGTGTACGCAGAAATGAAAGATATATTTTTAAATATTAACCCCCTTTTTTTCTACTCGCATGTATAATTTCATCTTGTTTGGTTTTAACGACAGGTTACCTTTAACTTGACTCTGGGCACCGGGCCATAAATTCAATCTAGTTGATAAGAAAAAATTAATTCACTTAATTTGGGTTTTTTGGGTATTTGCCTGTCACTATGAAAAAATGTGAACCCACTTAATATGTTTCCTACGTTTCTAATCAAACAAACATAATTAAGTCTTCATTAAAAATATTTTATTGCATTTTAATCTACTTCAGGCTTGATTTTATTACTATTCCAATGCATTGTGTGGCATATATGCACAATAGAAGCGACATTTAATACCTCCTGTTTTCATTAAAAAAGTATCAACAACTACTTAAATTATAGCGTTATAAAGATGTGAGATATGAATAGACGTTACAAGACCACTCGAAAAGCAGTAAGGTAATAAGATAGAAGAGCCTAGTCGTAGGGTAAGCGAGTGCGGAAGTGGCCGCCTTGAAGCCGTTTCAGCTGACCCGTGACCCCTTGCGTGCGCTTCAGTCCGCTCTTGACTATGCGATTAGGTGCCGTCAATCTGGATCCACTAACTGAACCAACTGTAACATTCTACCTTTTAATGATCCGGAATTTTATCGGTATTCGTATTTGTTACGGCAAGAAGCAATAACAAGTTATATTACCTATTAGTGCAGTCAATCCGGCGTAAAAAAAAAGATCATTTGTGCATTTTGGGTAGGCAGCGATTTTTTTTTTTCGGTTTCTTAGTAAGGTCGATGGTGAGTCTAAAACTCAATTTCCAGGATAAAACTCATCCCATTTGGCCGCCATCGTGAAAATAAGCGTATTATAAGTTTCTTTGTGTCTCTAGTGGTTCGGGCCCCAGACTATAGTTCAGTGTCCAGACGAGATAACTTTGGTGAAAATAATATTAAGAATATCTTGGGTGTTTTATACAAACATGGTATGTTAAAAAAAACAAAATTTTAGTAATTTTGTGTTTTTTTGTCTCTCAATGCAAATATCTTGCAAGCAGCATTGGAAAAATCAATTTTCTACAGCTATCCAGCTATCATGGTGGGTAGTGCACTCGAATTTACGTCTTCGGGCGATGGTCGACTCCCGACGCACGGTGATTTCAAGAGGCTTTTTGAAAATCAAAAAATTCCGTGTAATAGTGACAAGCGATTTCATATGTTTATATGTTGAAATAGACACCACTGGGAGTAATTTCCAACGTTTAAAAAAGTTTTTTGGTCTGGTTTAACAACCTGACGGCCGTTTGTAGAGTGCCTAAAAACGTCTCGTAAATGTAAGTTTTACGCAATTGCAGCCTTTTCAACTTCGTTGCAAAATCTAAAATACTCTTTTAGTAACCTTAATTTTCAAAAATAGCATAAACATATTTTCTCAACAAATATTTATTCATTGAAAGAAATTTTAATAAAGGACAATTTTATTATATGTTAAACGAATTTTGGTACTTTTCTCGGATATTACATCATCTGCAAAATGAGCAGTGTGCAATTCCAACAGCAGAAGGAAAAATCAATATAAGTTTTCGGGTAACGAGGCAATCAAGTACATCGCAGTATACGAATAGGAATGAATCTGGTTCTCAATGTTTGTAAGTAAGTAGAACATTTGTTCATATGTTACAAAGAAAGTGGCTGGCCCTTCAAAGCCCAACTCCGAGGTATTTAGACTTCTACCAGAGGCGAATCGCAGTGCTGGTTAAAGTAGCTCTGGCAAACCCCAATCCAAAGTGTCCCTGCCGAGAGGCAAGGGTGTCAAGAACGGAGCCTCTGGGATACCGGATGACCTTCCAGAGTAATCAGTCTTACACCTTTACACAGGGGGCACTGAAGTATGGACAAACCTTTCCGCCATACTCGTAGGAATATGAATGAGGAAGAATTAAACAAAAAAGAAAAAACAGAGTTACGGAGGGAGAAGAGGGCATCAGAGACATCTTCTGACGGGCTCCAGAACAAGTCACTGTCGAGGAGGTGCAAACGGACCCACTCAAGGGACCACTGACACAATCTTTACAGAGGTTACCGAAATCGGACTGCAGAGGAAGAGACTTTCAGGAGCTCAACAAAGGAAGATCCGGAAAGCCCAAAAAATTGCGAGGGCACATGGTCAGACAAAAGATCATCCATAACGGAGCGCAGCAAGACAACACCACCGAATGGTTGGAAAAAAGAAGAGAACCTCTAAAAGACCCAGAAGCTTTATCAAGAAGACTGGGACTTACAGCAAGACTGCGTCAGAACTTGGAATGACGGTGATTGACAGACGTCATCCCGAAGTAACTCTTTATCAAGGACAAGCGGACCTTATCCAAAACCAGGAGGTACGTGACGCCACTCCCATAGGAAGCGACACTCCGTTGCAATTCACCAGAAGAACCTTACGCGGAGGAGTCCTATGGATGACTTGCGCTAATTCTAGAACAAAAAGCGGGCTTTTTGTAGTACAGTACAGTAGAATCCCTGTACGGTATATGGAAGGGCGCAGACTTAATGGCGGTCGAGTCAACGGACCTTCCAAAAAGGCAAAGATTTCTGATCTTCATCTATGTGCCCGAAGAATCAGAGGACAAGGTTAGAACACGCCTAGAAAGGCAGAATACCGGACTAAGAGAGGGAGGCTGGCTACTCTTAAGTAGGAAAATAGAGAATGAAGGTTTACTCCTGGCCTACCCTATTGACGATCCTCCTTTTGTGCCAGGGATCTAACAGCAGTCAAAATTTAAACAGGGAGTAAGGATATGCTGAGCGAGTTAATTCTAGGATCGGCATATCTTCCATACGATGGACCCGATCCATCACCAACTAGGGACTGGTAAGGAGCTGCAGGGGAAGAGGTCTACAACTCATTATCGGCGGTGATGCAAATGCACACCACACGACTTGAGGCAGTACGGACACCAACGAACGAAATGGTTAAGTACCATATATAGAATGGATGAAGAAAGAACCGCAAAGAAAACCTTTGTGATTGGAAACAACAAAATAGAAGAACAACAGGGAAATGCAAGAAAATATGGATAGATGATGTGGACAAAGGTGCAGATGAGGACATGTATGATATTCAAACGTTATTAATATGCTTACTGTTTTTCACAATTTAGTTCCAGAAAATAACACCACTTCGCTATGAAAAATAAAATCCTCTCTTTTAGAAAACAAGTTAGGAAAAAACATATATGACCGTCTTGAGTTTGTATTTTCCTTTTCTTAATTCAAACATTTAAGGAACTTAAGAATTAAAAACAATGGTTTTTGCAGGTCTGACAGAAAATATTTAATTATATAATAACTAGGAACCAATTTTTACAGCGACGTACTATACATTAGATCGCTGTTGATACGTTTAATATCTTTAAAAATTTGGTTCAAGCCATTTTAAAAGAATTTTATCTGCATAATGCATAAGACTGAATATCGAGTAAAGAAATAATTTAATCAATGCTAGGACATTAATAAATAAAGCTCACAAAGAGGTTTTAGAAAAGTATTTTTCACTGAAGAACTACACATTTTAAAAAATAATTGATTCCCGCGAAAAGTTCACACCTTTTAAAAATCTATCTGTGATAATGGTAAGGTAAGATAAGTTGTAGATGGCTGAAAATCATTTGAAGTTCAATTTATTTTTTAATGGGATGGTGTATTATTTCAGAATTAAAAAGACTATTAAATTATATGTATAAATTACTATTGTAACGTTAAAGCCATAAAGTAGACAGTTCCAGAAATGTCCTGTACCAGAAAGCAGACCATGATTTTCCTTTCCTATGTATGCTGAAAGCGAATCTGATGTCCAAATTACTTGATTTTGTCTCAATTTGAAACCTCCTGCTTTTGGGATCATAACAAACTGATGAGAAAACGACATTTTCTGCGGTTTAAGAAAAATGAGACGAGTAATTTGCCCATAAGATTCATTATTAGCACGTCAAAATATATAGAAAAGTTTCAATCTGACTTCTGATACAGAACATTTTTTTGTATCTATGGCTGTGCACAACCACAAGGAAGATATAAACTTTTAAACTTTTTTTAATAAAATAAGGATACAATCTATCTGGACTCATTTTTTAATACCTAGTGAATCGATAGAATGCATTATTTCTGATGTACTAATATAATCCTGATTGAACTGTGCAGTAGTAAGAAAATTTACAGGTAAGATACCATCGTTGTTATCATAATTATCGCATGGAATAATAATGTAGTCAGAAAATGGGACACAAATTTCAGACTCCCCATTAACAGCCATATCATTATTATAGTCCAGTCGAATTAGATATCATAAAGAATTTTGCGTACTGCGGACTTTTTTTTGTGGAAGTTGTTAAAGATGGCATAATAAGCAAGTACAGAAAACTACACCTTGCTACGCCATGTGCGTCCCCTATTTTTAGGGGTTGAAACTTTGAAATTTTACTTATGTGTCCATGTCTGTTTCCCTATTGCATGTAGGGCTCTTTACTTAGTTACACTTTTTAAAGATTCATCCTTCCTCTACATAATTTGAAAACTTCTTTTTTAAAAAAAAGTGAACCTACTTTTTTTCGCTCATTTTTCTTTCATGCATGTACGACCCTAATATAAGAAAATTTACGTTGGTTTCATTTTAATACAATCGTTGGTTTAGGAGCTAGACAGCAAAATATGCTAAAAATGGCTATTTTGGTATTGTTGCATTAAAAAAACCAAAACCAGTATAATTCTGGTAAATGTTTTTGTTTATCCTAAAAGTTCAATTCATTGCGCATAGAAAATGTGTTTTTGTATTTAAATAGGATCAACACTTATTGTGTAATAACGATTTATGTCATGTGTTCTCCAGTCTCCCTTTTCACAATTTTTTTTTGCGGCCTTATGGTTCATAGTAGGGAAGAAAGCATTATACACATGGACAGGGCACATAATAGGGTGTTAAAATGGGTCTCTTGTTAAAATGCGATAGGACGTACCGTTTTCGAGTAAAACGAACTTGTTTGGTTATGTTTGCTTTGAGTTTTTATTGTGTTCTGAATTGTGATCTGATAAATAAATTTTACATTTTGGTGTTTTCTTTCTTAGGAGTTTGTTTTTTTAAATCATTTTCCGATGAAATGGACATTTAATAGCTGTTTCTCGAGGAAGGTAAAATTACTGTGGATTTTGTTATAGACACAAAATAAGTTGCAATGATGATTCGAGACAAGCGTGAACCTTCAAATAGGGGAGTGAGAACCCCCTATTCCATCCGAGTTCCTTCATTCTTTCATTAGCAATGTCCCTCATAAATAGAAAAAGCAAGAAGCGACACATAGTTTTATTTTTTCGTAGTCAGCAGTGAGTCAGTCGATGAAAAGTGTGATCTGAAATAATTTTTTGCAAAGAAGTGCGTTTTACTCGAAAACGGTACGTCCTATCGCATTTTAACAAGAGATCCATTTAAACACCCTAATATGTGCCCTGTTCAGGTATACATTGCTTTCTGCCCTACCATGAACCATAAGGCCTCAAAAAAAAAATGTGAAAAAGGAGACTGGAGAACACAAGACATAAATCGTTATTACACAATAAGTGTTGATCCTATTTAAATACAAAAACACATTTTCTATGCGCAATAAATTGGACTTTTAGGATAAACAAAAACACTTACCAGAATTATACTGGTTTTGGTTTTTTTAATGCAACAATACCAAAATAGCCATTTTTGGCATATTTTGCTGTCTAGCTCCTAAACCAACGAATGTATTAAAATGAAACCAACTTAAATTTTCTTATATTAGGGTCGTACATATATGAAAAAAAAATGAGCGAAAAAAAGTAGGTTCACTTTTTTTTTTTTAAAAGGGGTTTTCAAAATTTCAACATACCGTATCATGAAAACCGTGTGGTATTCGATGAAAGTTTTTCATAAATCATAAAATAAAGGACCCCGCACATTTCTTTTGCAAATAATGCCCGGTAGATTTGGTTGAAATTGAAATAATATCATTTTTATTTATGAAATCATCCTGAATAAAAATCTCCATGGGAGCAAGGCCGAAAAATTAATAGTTTTTAAGTTATGGAGCTTTGAAGTTGTCTATCCGTGGTATATCAAATTCGGAAAGAATTATGATGTGGTGGAAGAACAGCTCGAGTTGGACACGAATTTTCAAAATTAGAAATCCAACAAACTAATTAGCTTCCTCGCTAGATATGAACCACAATACGAACCGGAAGTATGAACCGAAAGTTGCATGATTAAGTTCATTTTTTAGAGTGAAAACTTTTTCAGTCTCAGTATAGACCTGCGTGTTAAGTACGTATAAAGGGTAAATAAATGGATTTGAGGCCTCTTCGCACAGGGCTGAAGTCCGAACCGGAAATTGCATAATTAAGTCCATTTTTAAGGGTGAAAACTTTTTAGTCTCAGTATAGACCTGCGCATTAAGTTGGTATAAAGGGTAAATAAATTGACTTCAGCCCCCCTCACTAGATATGGACCACAATAAAACAGGACTGAAGTCTGAACCGGAAGTAGCATAATTAAGTCCATTTTGAAAGGTGAAAGGTATTTCAGCGTATATATAGACCTGCGTAATAATTACGTATTCATGGTAAATGAACGGGTTTCAGGTTTCTTCGTTACATATGGACCACAATAACACAGCGCAGCACAGAAGTGCGAACCGGAAGTTGCATGATTAAGTCCATTTTGAAGGGTGAAAACTTATGCAGTCTGTATATAGACCTGGGTAATAACTTCCGGTTCGTACTTCAGCGCTGTTATTGTAGTCCGTATCTAGCGAGGGAGCCTGAAACCTGTTGATTTACCATGAATACGTAATTATTATGCAGGTCTATATATACGCTGAAAAAGTTTTCACCCTTAAAAATGGACTTAACTATGCAACTTCCGGTTCGGACTACAGTCCTGTATTATTGTGGTCCATATCTAGCGAGGACGCCTGAAATCCATTTATTTACTCTTTATATGTACTTAACACGCAGGTCTATAAAAGTTTTCACTCTAAAAAATGGACTTACCCGGTTCGTACTTCTGGTTCGTATTGTGGTCCATATCTAGGGAGGAGGCTAATTAGTTTGTTGGATTTCTAATTTTGAAAATTCGTGTCAAACTCGAGCTGTCCTTCAGCCACATCATAATTCGTTCAGAATTTGATATACCACGGATAGACAACTTCAAAGCTCCATAACTTAAAAACTATTAATTTTTCGGTCTTGGTCCCATGGAGACTTTTATTCAGGATGATTTCATAAATAACATATTTCAATTTCAACCAAATCTACCGGGCATTATTTTACATAAGAAACGTGCGGGGTCCTTTACATGCGTAATTGAATTGTAAATCATTTTTAAAGTATCCGTCGCCATCCGTCTGACCCTTACTTTATTGTAAGTTCCACAACTTAAGAAAGAAAAGTCAGATCGCATTGAACTTTGTACGGTAAGTTAGTGTTAGATAGAGAAAGAACCTTTTTGTTTTTAAAACAAATAAATAAATATGCTCCTTTGATAAGATTTTACAGAAAGAAAAATGCTGCATAGTATACTGACTAGCATTTCATCAACTATGTTGACACCATCGGAAGATTAAAATTAAAGATAGAGAATTTTACCTACAAGAGAATGTTCTATACAATGTTCGACAAAGAGTACAATGTTTACGTCTAATTTGTAATTAGAGATTATTTAAAACAATTCAGTCATTTATATCTGGCTCACCTTGTATTCATTAAATAACTTGTATAAATCAATTTTAGTGATAATAGTAACTAGTTGTAATTATTAAGTTACGTTAAAAATTGAACTTACAATACGAACATTTTTATTTAAACCATTCCGCTCAGTTGATATCCCAGATGACCTGAAGACTGGGAGAATGGCAATACAGGCCGCAGTTTTAAAGAGCGTGTTCAATGAGCTTTTCTGGTAGTTTTTAACATCACGATCGATATGTATTGCTCCAGTTGCGGGATCTGTACAATCTACTATAACCAGTTGATTTATGTGGCCACCAGAGGTTTCAGAATAGTAATAGCAGTGAATTCTACACGCCCGGATCTATGGCTACAGTCTCCTACATTGCCACTTCTACATCTCTTGCCATTTTCATGATGCAATTGAATGTCAGAACTAAGAACAATAAATTATCGATATAGTAAACAATTATTATAAAAGTTCGATACATTCATGCAGTCCTATTAATTCAGTTAAAGACAATAGATATATATCAATATGGCAATCAGTATTATATCCGTGTTTATTTGTCTACCCAACAGTAACTGTTGTTAATAGGAACGGATTACGCATTGAAAAAAGAAATGATGATTCCGATGAATCTTCTCGAAAATCAGAAAAGGAAGAATGTACACGTACACGCATGTAGGGACGATAAATGTTGGTGGCACATGCAATTGTCATCATGAGAGGTAACTGTAAATTCCGTACTTGTGAAGAAAATACCGTAACTTTAAAACAGAAAACAATATGTGATAATAAATAATTATTTGTCAAAATCTTACAAGGCGATCTCAGGTGTACCACAAGAACCCAAACTAGGCCCTCTACTTCCTGCTGATTATGAAAATAGTTAGGGGAATAAGGAACTGCAAGATGATTGGTCAATAAAAAACAAACTGCCTTTTGACGCAAAAAAATATAAACAAATTACCTATACCCATAAAATCCTATTAAATTTAGGTACAATATTAACAATCTTCTATTGAAAGTTGTGGAAGAAGTCAAGAACTTATATATTGTAAAACGGTCATATAAAAATCTAGGATTTATTATCAGAAACTCACAAAAGTTCGTATTTATTAAAACACCACTTTCATATAACTGCTATGTTGCTGAAACTGAAATATTGCGCAATGGTTTCGCATTATTAAATATATTAAAGGGATTGAAACGTGAATGAAGTTTAAAGAAAGCGAAAATTTTATAACTGCTGTCCAGTACTTTAATAACAGAGCCCCACAAAAAAGTGGTCTGTCCGGCGAACCAGACCAGTATATCCTTATGTACTTGGACCCGCTGAAACCGAATCCGAAGTCAGAATTGTCAGATTGGCTCGTTTTTGATTCCTAACCCCAAAAAACACCCCCAATACAAAAAAAAGTGGTCTGTCCGGTGGACTATACCAGCGTATTCTTATGTATTCTGATTCGCTGAATCCGAGTTAGAAGTTAGAATGGACAGGTTGGCTCGTTTCTCACCCCTTACCTCCCAAAAAAACACCCCCCTCCAAAAAATGATCTGTCCGGCGGACCATATCAGTATATCTTTATGTATTTGCATCCGCTGAAACCGAATCCAGAATTGTCAGATTGGCTCGTTTTTCACCCCTGACCCCAAAAAAATACCCCCAAAACAAAAAAGTTGTCTGTCCGGCAGACTAGACCAGTGTATTCTTATGTATTTTGACCTGCTGAATGCGAATCCGAAGTCGGAATTGTTAGATTGGCTCGTTTTTCATCCCTAACCCCCAAAAAACACCTCTCCCCTCCAAAAGGTCTCTCCGGTGGACCATACCAGTGTATCCTTGTATTTGGTAAGGGTACACTAGTATGGTCTGCCGGCAGACCACTTTTGTTTTGGGGGCGTGTTTTGGGGATAAAAAACGAGCCAATCTTACAATTCACACGTCGGATTCGGATTCAGCATGTCAAAATACATAAAAATACACTGGTATGGTCTGCCAGACAGACCACTCTTTTTTTGTTTTGGGGGTGTGTTTAGGGGTTGGGGGTGAAAAACGAGCCAATATTACAATTCTAACTTCCGATTCGGTTTCATAAAGTCCAAATACATAAGGATCTACTAGTATGGCCCGCCGGACAGACCATTTTTGGGAGGGTGGTGTTTTTCTAGGGTTAGGGGGTGAAAAATGAACCAATCTGACAATTCTGACTTCGGATTTGGATTCAGCGTGTCAAAATACATGAGGGTACGCTGGTATGGTCTGCCGGACAGATCACTCATTTTTTGTCTGGGGGGTGTTTTTTGGGTCCAATCTTACAATTCTGTCTTCGGATTTGGTTTCAGCGAGTCCAAGTACATAGAGATACACTGGTTTGTTCCGCCGGACAGACCATTTTTTGTGGGGGTGTTTTTTGGGGGTTATGGGGTGAAAAACGAGCCAATCTGACAATTCTGACTTCGGATTCGGTTTCAGCGGGTCCAAATACATAAGGTTACACTAGTCTAGTCTGCCGGACAGACCACTTTTTGTTTTGTGGGGCTGTGTAATTCGATTGGATTTGCTGTTTTGATTTTGTGGGAGACTGCGTTTTTGCATATAAGGGAATGAAGAAAAAAATCTTCCAGTATTAAAGTTCCGTATTGTTATGATGCATTTCAAAAGGTTTTCCGGTATTAGGATCAATTTTCTAGATTAACCAGATAAACAGATTACAAGTCAATTTTATATTTGTTGAGAGCAAAAATATTTTCAGAAAATATATTTAAGACACTATGAAGAGAGCTTGCGGAATCGGTTTTAGCATTTGGTGAATTGAGAATATTTCCCCAATGTGCCAAAATAAGTATGGATTTACTAGCTGATGCCCGCGACTTTGTCCGCGTGGAACTTCGTCCGCGTGGAATTAAGAACATTGAGATACTAGCACACCGCACATCCATTGCATTTAAGGAAACCCACTTCCCATCCATTGCACAAGAGGAAACCTACTGTGCATCCATAGTACCCGAAAAAACCCACTGCGCCTCCATAGTGCTCTGGGGAACCCGCTGCGCATTAATAGTACTGGAGGAAACCCACTGCGCATCCTTAGTACTCGGGGAAACTCACTGTGCATCGCAATTTGTCTATTTTTGTGTTAGAGCGAGTTAAACGAAAAAAATAATTATTTTAATCGACAATAGAACACATAGGCGGGTATGTGTCAAATTTCATGCTTAAAAACATCCCTCTCCCTGTCCACCCGTTCGGGGAAGGCGGGGGGGGAGGGGTGGTCTCTTTTTGAAAACCGTCGAACACGTGTCTTCTTATTTCCTCAGAAGAGCCCGTCACTGGAATATCACGTTTCTGACTTACGAAATTTCAGAGATACAGATACCCTTTCTTTATACCATCTACCACCCCCGGTCTTTCAAAAAGTGAAAATCGAAATTTCGCCTCACTCGTGTCTAATAAATTCCAATTAAAGAGTATTTCTGCCAAATTTCACGCTTCTAGGTCTAACCGTTTCCGAAAAGTTTAAAAACCACCCCCTCCCCGTTTACCCTTTTGGGGGTCTCTTTTTGAAAATCGTCGAATACGTACGTGTCTTCTTATTTCCTCAGAAGAATTCATCGCTCGAATAGTCACGTTTCTGACTTACGCGATTTAAAAAATACGAGTGCGCTTTAAATCATTTACTGCCCCGTTTCAACCCCTTCAAAAAGTGAAAATCGAAATTTCATCTTACACGTATTTCAACAAAAAACATTTCTGCCAAATTTCACGCATTTAGATCTAACAGTTTCCGAAAAACCCTGAAATTTCAACACCCTTTTTTACCCCTCAAGGGTCGAATTTCGAAAAATCCCTTCTTAGTGGTTGCCTACGCCATTCGAGGAACTTCTATGCAAAATTTGAAGTTTCTATACTCAGCGGTTTGAGCTGTGCGTTGAAAGATGAGTCAGTCAGGGTATTTTATATATATATATATAGATTGGGTTATCATTTCTTTAGAATTTTTAATGCAATATGATAACTAGAGGTTAATGGCAAATTTTTAACTAATTCTAGCGGTTCATCAGATAGGTATGAAATGTCTCAAAGTTTGACAATTTTGTATTACTGTGTATTAATGATATACATAGTTCATAAAATGAAATCCATTTAATGGGATTTCCTGACAATGTAGGTATTGAATCTCTGGTAGATGAACATTATTCTGACTGTTTTCAGCATTAACGTTAACAGTAACTGTTGGTTAATTGTATATTATCAGCTTGAGTGTTATCATGCCAATAAATAATCTATTTCATACACAGTAAATTCAGTTGATCCAAATTTTCAGCTTAACATTAACTTTAGTAATTTCTGTTATTCTTGAAAATCCTCGTAAATGAGGTTAGATATTTTAAATTTTATATGCGTTGAAGTGTAGCACAATGGTAGATGAGTATTCTGAAACGGCGGTCAATTTTCTAATTACCATATTATATTTTCTTACAAAGTTCTCAAACTTCATTTTGTAAGTATTGATAAGCTCGTTAATAAAATTATATTAACCAAATGTAAATAAAATTGCAAAATAATCAATTATATTAATCAGTACTCAAATTACAATAATGAATGACAAAATAAATTTCACGAAAATACTTCGAAAAGAAAAAAAAATAGCGTCAGATTCAGAACAATATAAAAAAAACTAGTGTACCAGTGTCGAAATTAATTGAAACAAGAAATATCAGTTATCAGTTAGTACGTTTGTTTGTTAGTTAGTCTGTTTAGGAGAACTCTTGCAAGTCAACTTTGAACCACTTAACGACGTCCAATTGAGCTGACATTTTTCATACACGATAAAAAAAATTCAAATTCAAAAAGACTTTATTAAAAATTAAATAGAAATACATGCACCTAGCTCGCACCTATCCGGAGCCAACCAAACAACCACGGCGCACAGCGGCGCGTCGTGGTTAATTTAAGGTTGGACGGGGCAGGTCCGGTTCGGCCAAGAACGGCAATTGGTTGATTAGTTTATACTCCCATTTGCCTGTGACGAATTTAAAAAACAATAGCCTTAACTATGCTGCTCACAAAGACCTAAAACTAATTAAAACCGCACTTCGAAATTGTGGCACTGTGCGCGCACAGGTCACTGAAGAAATTTTGATTACTGTCACGGGAAAATAGAATAAAACGAAAAAACCCTTTCGAAGTAATCTCCACCTTGGTGGTCTTCCTGCCTCCAGGAAAAAAGGGGAAAGATAAAAGATGGTTTTAAAGGTTATAATTTTTAAGAGGTTATCCGCCGAGAGGTAAATTTTGGGACAAAAAAGGACAAAAGAACAAAAAATGGCAAAACAATGAACAAACAGAAAACGAATAGAAGGGGGTTAAAATTGTAAAGTTAATAAGTAAAGATAAAGATATAGTAAAGACAGGTTATAGTAGGGAAGTTGGTTAAGGTGGAAGTTGCCTGAAAATAGCCAACGTCTGGTATGGTAATGGGTGTTTCAGATTAAATAGAATTGCATTATGCTGTACACTGATGTGTGTTATGTTGCGGTTTGGCGGACTAACGCCCAGTTTGAATTCGTAGAATTTTGCGAAATCTCTTGGACGTACTCACTAGTGGGGTTATGTCGATACAGCGGGCGTACAGATCTCTGAGTGAGGTGTATTTGCCCGAATCAGAAATGAGGCGCATAATTTGTGTTCTAGAACACGGACGCACACCGGCGCCGCGTATGTGATGGCCGGCCTGATCACCATCTTGTATAGCAATTTTTTATTGGTCCTGTTTAATCTGCCACCCCTGACCAGGAGCTGAACATGGAGTAAACTTTTCGTATGGTCTCGCTGATGTGCGTGTTGTACGTCAGTTTCTTGTCTCAATTAACCCCAAGGTACTTCACGCACCGTTTAATACACGATACGTGTAATTTTGATGACAATACAATAATATGATACCAAAAAGTGTGTTTTTCAGTTTCTTAAACTATAATTTGATCGTATAGTATATTGACTCACACATTGCATTCTAAGAAATGGCGAAGGATCCTGTTTAAACTATGATATAAATTATATGAATATCTAATGAATATAAAACCAATTTAAATTAAATTTCAAAAACACTTTTTAAAAACTAGGTTTTATTGTTATTTAGGTGTAATAAAATGAAAAAAATATGAATTTTCTTAAAAGCTTGTCGTCTGAATAGAAGTAAAAAAAATTACTTACTTAGGGACTTAGAGTCTCTGTCAAACAAAATGAATGCCCGAATGAACTGGCACGCAATAAGCGTTTAACAATAAATTTACTTTAATTTTTATTTTTTATCGTTTTAGTACACCTAAATAATAATAAACACTCGTTTTTAAAAAGTTTTTTACATTTAATTCTTTAGTATTGGGTCCGATACCGATCCAAACCTTTTGATCAAAAGATCTGATCGAAGAATCAAAAATATTTATGAATGCGGGAATAAATAAATAGAGGGACCTCAGTTTAATGCACTGACAGAAACTGAATGCGGTAAAATGAAAATGATATAAATTTGAATATCTTGTGTATGAGCAGCTCTTTCCTGGGCTTGTAGTTTTCTTCAGTTGTCCCCAACAATCCCCAGTGAAATAATAAGATTCACACGGGGATTAGCGGTATATTAGCAGTTTTTTAAAGGAAAACTCTGCCGAAACTGTCTTTAATAATTTTGCAAGTAAGCGAGCGTAGAGGGGTCTTGACTGTACACGAATATCGATAGATAGTTAGTGTATCAGCGCATACGAAGCTAAGTAATTGGAGACGAGGATTACATAGTCTATATACCATCCTTCAGGGTCTCTATTCTTGACGGCAGTAGATTAGAACAATCGAGAGAAAGTGGGCGTGTCTCTATTGAAATTCATAAAACGGTATTCTTGAACTTATTTCTATCGTCGCTTATATCAAAAACTGATGAACATTACTCTCTGATGCTTCTCTAGGTTATTTTCAGGGAACAGTCGGGAATGCCGCCATTTTCTGTTTTTCTAACCTAGAAAGGTGAATGTTGTCAAAAACTGAATGTTTTATTTCACTTTTGATTAATATTCTTGTGATTTTGGACTTAATATAAAGATGAATCTGCCTGAAGTAATATATTGGGACGAAATAATCCACGACGTGAACGATTCTCAAGAACTCCTGGAGATCAGTTTTTATTATCAAATGAAAAATTTATGACATTGTTTTGTCTGACTAAGCCCGTTTGCCAGGATTTAATAGAGATCTTAGAGATGTAAAGTAGTCGGTCCCTTGTCTATTAAATGTTAGGCAAGTAAAAGATCCCTATTCTTACGAGAAGAGGTTCGGCAACATTTCCAGGTTGGAGGTAGCCCGTCTCCTGGCATCGGTGATAGGCCCTGGCAGCGGAAATAGGCCGACGTTAAATAAATAGAAATCTTCCCTCTGTCTGTACAAACTATGTACAAAATATATTTTAAGTAATAATAGGTAGCATTATTTTTTTTTGTTTATTTAAAAATACCAGATCAACAAATTAATGTTATACATGGTAGTGTGTAGTAAGACAGTACATAACAATTGAAAATAAAATAAAGAACAGAAACAAAATATTTGGTTTAACATAACAATAGAAGAATATTGATATTAATATTAATCGGAATCGCTACTGGAAGTAAGATATCTTGTGGTAGTCTTTTTCTTAACCTACTATTACGAGCCTTTTCATTTAGATTTAAATTTCTGTCACTTGCACAGTTATTATAGTTTTGAAAAATGTCTTTGCACATGATTTCATAAAGTCTTCAATTTGTGGCAAGTCAAGCTCTCGATAGATTTGACTGTTTCTTATAAGCCAATGGGCATTTATAGCAGATCTCAATACTTTATTTTGAAATGTTTGCACCTTTTTAATATTAGTTTTGCTAGCAGTTCCCCTTATCACACAGCTGTAAGTTACCAACGGTCTTAAGATCTATTTATATATTAATGTCGCGCACTTAACTCTGAGCTTCGATTTTCTATTAATAATGGGATATAGCATTGATAACCTTGCGTAACCATCATTAAGTATTTTATGGATGTGGTAACTCCATGTTAGTCGTTTATCTAAGTATACTCCTAGATATTTAATTGCACTGTCTGCAGGATTCTATATTATTTCTTCGTCGTTGATGATAATATTATTGGGGTTTTGTGGTCTTCTTAGGGTAAGCATTATTTTTAAAATAATATATAATACCTACTTTGGGCTCAACTCTGTTCTAAGGAATACATATTGGTACCCCGGCACATATTATGACAACATTCTCATCTCTTTTCAAAATATAATAATTATATTGCCGCTTATTTTTTATTACACCTAATCTTTCAAAACACTGCTTCATTTTCAGGTTCTAGCAGCTCTGCGTGTCTTTGTTAATATTGTTATTGTTATGAACTATGGTTATGCAGATAACCGATGTCGAAATTGCTCATCTATGATTGGTGAATAAGTTTGGCAACGCTGCGATTTATTCCCTAATATTTTGTTCCCTCCTTTCTGTTCAAGAATACAGTTTAATGCTTGCAATAGAATGGCAGTAGAACAAATCCGGGGAACGCTCCCCAGGGAACGTTCTATTCTATCACGGTCAAGAATAGAGGCCCAGAGGGGATGTAAAGCAATCGGTCCCTTGTCTATTAAATTTTAGGCAAGTAGAAGATCCCTACTATTCGGCAGAGAAGAGGTTCGGAAAAATTTCCAGATTGGGAGTACCTCGTCTCCACCGTCGGGGATAGGCTTTGATAGCGGAAACAAGCCGACGCGCGACGTAAAATAAATTAAAAAAAATAATTTTGTAAGTGTTCATTTTATGAATTAGTTGGTTGCTAAAGTAATCAAACAAACTTAGTTATGGAAACGTAAAAGTACTAGCTGTGTTTTTTGAACACTAATATTACCTAACATAATAAATATGTATAAATGTAAATAAAATCATAAACACAAGAAGAAATAATAAAGTCTATTTTTAAAATAATTTACCGACGGAGCATTTACAACTTCGCTAGGTAATGAGTTCCAGATGTTGATGACTTAGTTGCTGTTAAAGGGCTATTTAGGTGTGGTATGATAACATTCATAGAGTACTTTTGTCCAAGGAAATGTTTTACATTTTGTAGGTGGCTCGCGTTAATTTATCCATAGCAGCATTTAACCCCGAATATGTTGAGTCAATCAGAGAGAGAGGGATTGTGTATGCCATAAGAAGGATGCGTGGTTCTACGTTGAATACTTTAATTGCATCTTAACTGCGCACTAGTAGTACAGTGAATGAAGGTAAAAATCTTCTATTACCTCCGATTTCGGTGAACCTCCATCGATTTGCATGAAAATTTGGGATTGAGTATATTTTACCCTCAACTTCAAAAGTGACATATGCTCGACTTGCGCTTTTTGCATTTTAGGGGTGAAATACACCCCTTTTGTTAAAAATGGGAAAAAATGCAGATTTAAGCATTCTGGCGTAAGTAATCTCGTTTAATTAGATAAAATAAATATTTTTCAACACTTATATGCATGATTTATGATTTTAATTAATTTTTCAACGCTTTTAGCAACCACCCCTTAAATCGAAAATCATGAAAAAATCATTTTTTGTATTTCTGAAATATGAAATCGCATATTAACATTACACAAACGGTTTGTTTAATGTTTATGATATAATTTTTGGTTGACTGTGAAATTTCAACCCTTAAAAACCACCCCCTTAATGCAGAATCATTGAAAAAATAGACACACAGCATACTAGAAAGCCCCACTATGTTTTCGAGCAGATGTTCAGAATTCCTTTCACTTTTTCTATCTTCAAAAGAAACATACACACACTCACACATGTATATTTTGTGAGCATGTACCTATCGACACGTCTACTTCTTACTATCTATCTTTTTTCCTATATATGCATACAGAATCTCTGCTCAAAAATTTTTTCCAAAAAAATGTTATTGGTTTTTTTACAATAACTCCGTTAATTTTTATGATATCAGGTTCATCCAAAAACCATTTGAAAGGTAATTTCAAGGGCTATAAGATCGTATTAAATTTAATCTTTTAAAACCCTTATTTTTTAAAAGATAAAAGGTTAAAGGGCCCCGGTTACATGGTTCTCGCAGTAAAATTTAGGCTTTAAACGTTTCTATCTCGGTTATTTTTTATCCTACAAAAATAAAAAAAAAAAACTAAAATCTTTGTTAAAAAAAAAACTCAAATTTCGTTCTCTATTATTTTTTACGTATATCGAGTATTTTTGGAGTTATTATCAAAAGAAAATGAAATTTACGAAAATTTGAAAAATTCTGATTTTTTTAAATCATATTTTTTTTCAAAAATATGCATTCTAAACCGGTCAAAATTTTTAAAGTCATTACTTATGCTAAAATAAAGAAAGTCTTATAGGGATTACTATAAATTTTAATTTTTGTGGAAATGGCGTAAGTTTTATTTTTCACTTTTTCCTAAAAAATTCGAAAGGGTTCTCTTATTTTCATCATAACTTGCTTAATTTTGATGCTATCAACTTCTTCTATAGCTCATTTGATAGGTATTTCTGAGTACTTTGAAAAGTGTTCAGTAAATATATTTTATAAAATGCATCGTTTTCCTGTTATTTAAAAAATAAACATTCAATTACCTATAGCTCACTTTGAATTAATATTAAAAGGTTTTTTAAGGAAAGAATTTATTCGTTTTTTTATTAGCTTCAATTTTGGTAATGACAACTCTTTTGTAAAAATTTATAGTTTTTGAGTTATTTATGAAAAACCGCTTTAAAACATGCATTTTTTTCACGAAAAATCAAAATCTTTGATCTTTAATAACTCAAAAAGTATTGATTTATTTTAATAACTTTATATAACAAATTTTGCTTAGAATTGGTCCCTCTATCGATTCCTGTGGTTATTTTTCATAAAATAATTTCCACCCCCGAGAAGGGGTGGCATCTACCCCCAGGGTAAAAGCGCAAGTTGGCACTATGTCACTTAGCCACGGCCCATTAGCCACGGCTAATAAATTGAGGATGCGAACTCGAGAACAGGCCTTACATAAGTTTTATATAAAGCATTTGCATCTTCTGGTGAGGGTTTGTTAAACAGTTTTTTCATTACATCTAGCAAGGTATTACATTATTTATACGGTTGAATTATGTGGTCAAACCAAGAGAGATTATCGGTGATCAGCATACCTAGATCACGTTGAGAATACCTGATTTCATTGCAACACCAGTTATGTTGTGCATTAACTTGGAGTTATTTCTTCGTATATGAAGCATGGCGTATTTATCGACATGCAGAGTGGCATGTTCCACGTTTGGGTTACAGTAGATTTTTATACGGTCTACATACTGAGACGTTTCGTAGTGTAGTAATCTGCGAATATCACACGAAATAAAATAATTAGAATGGGGCCCAGGATTGAATACCTGCGGGACACCACTCATGACAGGATAGGCGGGAGAGAAATTGGTATCAATTTTCACTCTAAAGAAAGGATTTGACAAATGTTGCGAAATCCAAGTTACTAAGAGCCCAGAAATATACTGGCATTTGCAAAGATTTTGTAATAAGCCATTCTTACGAACTTTGTCAAACTCTTTGGTAAAGTGTAAGAATATTATATCTATTGGTACTTTATTTTCAAAAGCCAGAGTCCAATCGTTTAAACAGTGCGTTAAATTAGTAATTATGAATAGCTCAAACATTGTAATTGTTTTAGTATTTTTCATGAAAAATTAAATTGTGACTATAATAAACTTATACATATTTTAATATCGACGATATATGTACTATGTATATACAAAATTAAGGTTTGATTAAAGTCTGTATTATGTTTTCATTACGTAACCCTGTTTTTGAAGAAAATTTGGTTCGTTATTTCTCACTTTATGATAAAATATCAAAAGAAAACTGTCTCCAAATAGGCGTTACAGAAAATTTAATAATAATTGTTTATTTATTTATTGTTCACACAAAATACGCCCATAATTTGACCTGAGATATATGTGCATGTTTACAATTTTAGTTTGACACAAAATAAAAAATGCGTTGCCCTTTTCCAAGGTTCAGGCATTCTCTTTAATAAATAAATGTAGTGCAGGTGTTCTGACGTTTTACAGATTGAAAGAATAAGGCCAGTACGTGTCTATAATCCATAATTTTATAGTAATTAGCCAACACATTTTTTACTGCTCGCTTCTAACAGGTCTACGTAGTGTACGTGTTAGCGATTAATCACGTTGCTATAAGAAAGTTCTTACTCAATTATCTGTGAAAATCGTGATTTCCGAAAATTTACACTAGTTCTTGAAGGTTAAATTCCAATTTGAATCACATGCATGCACAAACAGTGTACTAATTTTATTAGATAATCATTATTTTTTAATTTAAAAATTATTTTGTACACGATAGGATATGAATTGAATCTAACTGTTATTCATAATTCATAAACTATAAACTATGAATTAGTACTTACAAAAGTATTAACTTGGTTTAATGTATCTATAATAATAACAAAGAAAGCGTTACATCAAGTTGGTATAAAATAACTTAAGTAAAATTTATTTAAAAATAAGTACCTATCTCTATTTACATAATTATTGAAAGATTTTGTGGTAATAATGTACTAATATGATCACGTGTGAGAAAATAAGTTAAGAAATAGGCGTCTGAAAATAAGGAGTACGCCACCTGGTGGTCTATAGTCAAACTAATTATGGGCTTTTCTGTCATTTTCTCTTTAGTGTACGATGATATCAACATGATATCAACAATAAGTAAATGATAAAATGAGATGCTAAGTTATTAAAAATTTGATAGCGTTTAAAGGGGCTACAATTGGCTGGAGCCAACCCAGTCGATATCCTTTGTAGATTGCAGGGAGAACTCGTGAAAGTTGAGTTGCATTGCAATGTTCAAAGCATACCCTCTTTAATGTAGACACCTTTAACCAGGCATTGAGAGGGGAAAAGCTGGTGCAAATAATCGTGGCCTGAGTAGCAATAATAATGTCCTAGACAATCACACATTGTAAGTGAAATTTTTGAAATAAGTAAATATATGTAATTCCAGTATATTTAAAGGTAATAATATATACTATTGCACAAGACCTCTGAATATTTCTGTTTCATATTTTACAAAATACTGTTTCATTTATTTTACTTAAAGAATTAATAAATATCTTTTCACTTATATTCAATGTACCACTAATTTCATGGGTATTTGAATCTGAGACACTTGTTTGTAAACATAGAGCATACACATTTTTAAGTTTTGTGTTGAATATGTGTTGTACCACACAAAATAATATGTCCTGCATTTAAAATATATTCCCCTTCATACACACACTTAGAATTTTTACATTTTTAGTGCTTCACAAATGTTCCATACATTGTAATATGCTTAACCTAAATGTCACTCATGTTTCTCGAAAAAAAAAGTGATTTAAACTACAACTGTATATAAATTTAGAGAAATATTTAAGTTTATTAATATTTAACTAGCCAGACACCGTTTATGTCGAAGAAACTCTACTTTGCAAGGGAAAAACTAGATAACCTAAAAAAATATGAATTTTGCTGAATAATGCCATTAACATCTTGCAAATCACTTACAACAAAATCTTGCAAACCTTTAGGTCATATATTATTAATGTTATTATTTTTAACGCCAAAAACAACAATAAACAGAACAAAACCAATATAAGTATTCGCCATATAAACAAACAAAAAGCCTATAATTAGTTCACGAGTTCTCCACTTTGGCGCTGGCATCTTAAATTCAGACGCCTGTAGTTTTATTGCTTGGTCCAAATGTTCTTCGCATCCGAAATAAAAAATATGTTATTGTCTCTCTCATATTGGATATAAATTAATTAAAATATATTGGTGAAATTTAAAACGTATTGGAGGTTTGTACAGAATGACAAAAGATATATAGCAAAGCTACCAGCATACTCCAAATGTACTGTATTTTTATTGTACTTACAAATGCATTGGATTTTAAAGTATTTAACGTCCATCCTACAAATTAATCAAATTGCACATAAATTAGGAAGAGGATTTAACTTCTTCAATCAATCATCATTAAGATAAATGACTTAAAGAGTAGTAGGGGCATCTTATCCTTCCAACCTCATCTCAAACAATGGCGTATGAGACAGTGGCTCAGCGCGATGTAGTTGCTTCTTAAAACGCAGCCTCGTGCAACCTCACACAGCTGTCCTTTGAATTTTGGCCACCAGACCGATCTGCAGAAGGAAATGGTGTTCAGTTCCTTTCTTTTTTTCTTTTGTTCGGGAGCCGTCTAACATTCGTTTCCGGAATCACTGCAGCCCATTTGCTTTACGATAACCAATCTAGTAATCTGGTCCCTTGTACTACCCCATCGCTGGTTTGGTTTTATATTCTTCTGGACTCAGTTTTGGTTGTCCATATATTGCCTGTCTTTTGTGATCCAGAGCCTCACAGTCGCACAGGATGTGGTAGGATGTCCCCGTTGCCCTATTGCATTGTCTGCATTTTATTGAATGAACAATCCCATTTTGCGTAGGTGTCCCTTCAGGGCATAGTGCCCTGTTAAGAAGCCAGTGATTATGCGGAGCTGATTCCTGCTTAGTGACAGCAGTTCTTTAGTCTTCTTCTCGTCCGGTTGTTTTGTCCCAGTATTCTTTGTGCTGATTCTTGACCCAGCCCTCATTTGGCCCCGTACTGTGGTTTTAGGCACTCCCAGAGCCGGTTCTGGGCCAATATTTGGAGCTGACATTCCCTTTCTTGCTAGCTCGTCAGCTTTCTCGTTGCCTTCGATTTCTGTGTGTCCCGGCACCCACTGAAGGGTTACCTTATTGTGGTCCGCTAGGGCTCTCAGTTCTTCTTGGCATTCCCACACCTGCTTGGACGTCATCTTGGGGTTTAACAGTGCACCTAGAGCCGCCTAGCTGTCTGTTAGAATAATGATCTGCCGATTTTTATAGCTCTCCTATTATTTTCTACTGCGCAATCTAGTATTGCGTATATTTCTGCCTGAAGATAGAAATGTATTTTCGTAGTGATGTGCTGAACTGTGAGTTCCTCATATCACTATATATACCGGCACCAGTGCCTTCCACAGTCATTGATCCGTCTGTATACCAGACCAGGTCCCGTGGTCTGGCTCTGTAGGCGTATTGGTCTTGATGTAAGGGTTGTTCCTTCCCAGGTTTCGGTACGAATATCACTCTAATTAGTCTCCAGGCCTTTGGTATGTATCAAGAGCTATGCTGCTCCTGAATATTACTCATAACCTGTGTAATAGGAGGTCCGTCCCCTTCTGCAGCATTATCGGATAAATGCCGTCCGGTTCCGGTGATTTAAATGGTTCGAATGAATTTATCGCCCATTTTGTTCTGTCCACATTTATCACCGACTTTGCTACCTGCCAGTCCTCTCTGGATGCCCACGTAGGGCGATCCAGATCTGTGTTTTGGCGGTTTTCCGGTGATAAGTTGGTGATTTCGGAGCCAGGGAAGTGCATCTTGAGGAGTGCCTCTGCTGTCTTGGTGTATTCTCCGTTATCCGTCTTCGGAGTGTATATTGAGCTTTGGGGATCCTTAGAAAGAATCTTGTGGAGTCTGGCACATTCTGTAGTTCCTTATACGTCCTCACAGTATCTCCTCCACGATTCTCTCTTAGATTTCCTCAGAGCTTTGTTGTATTCGGTGAGGGCCTGCTTCCCAGTCAGTTCTCCGAGGAGGATTGCGATAGGTTTCATGATATGGTGGGTTAACTCCAATTGTGAAGTTTATGTGTCTGTGATCTGATCAACTTACGTCATCAGACACATGCCAGTTTTGAACATAGCTGCTAACAAAATTGGTAGCCAATATTATATCAATCACCTTTTTTCTCCTTGAATTTATGAAAGTCGGTTTGTTGCCTACATTTAGTACATCTAAGTTATTAGTCATAATAAACTGTAATAAAGACTCGTTCGTTGCTGTCCGTCCTGCTCCAAGTATTGTGGTATGAATTTGCGTCACAGCCGATGATGAGCTCCATTGTTGGTGGTGGACCGGGTCCGTCGTATGGAAGATATGCCGATCTGAGAATTAACTCGCTCGGCATATCCTTGCTCTCTGTTTGAATTTTGACCGCCGTTAGATCCCTGGAACAGAAGTTAATAAACGGCAGTATCTTTGAGTCTCTTTTAACTAATATACAGATTCTGGAGATGTAGGATCTACTGTAGATGAGTTCTCCTCCAACACCTCCCATTTGCGAAGCAAGGACAGCCGTGGCTCCCTTGTGCTGCAGATTAGTCTGAAGGACCCTTATTCTCCTTTCCATCGAGACCATTCAGGACTCGGAAGTTAACCCTTCCAAACTTGTAAAATGCTCGGAACTGGTCTCTTTCCAAGGCCCCAAAGGAGACCTCGTCGATAGAGAAGGACAGGACTACACCTTCCTTCTCTACTTTCCTGCCTAGGAGTAGCCGGCCTCCCACTCTTAGTCCGGTATTCTGCCTTTCTAAGCGTGTTCTGACTTTGTCCTCCTCCAGTTCCTTAAGAAAAGACGGTCTGATATCTCAAGGACTGCCAACTATCAAGGCCACCGATTTGATTGCAAAACCTGGATACATCTTACTAAGTTCGAACAGCAAGTCTTTTTATTTATCTCGTTTCTTGACTTCTTTCGTTGTAACATTTCTCTCTGCTGGACAAGAGGACTCGATAAAATGCCTCCTTTTTTCGATTAAATCCAGAAGCACTATGTCTGGCTTGATGACGTCCAGCTTTCGAGTTGCAGAGAAGGAGTAATTCTAACGTACAGCACGATGGATGCCATAAACGTGTCTAATGTGGTAGTAGCCCATTAGAGAGAGGATTTAATATTCTGGAGCTATCTTGGTACTTTAATATTATTATTATTATTGTTACTATTAGAATGGATAGCAGAGTAGATTCTCAGTATGTTCCAGGGAGATTCCGACTGTAAAAATTGCCTTTCGAGATACCTGTACCTTGACGCTTCTAGTGGTGTGAAAGTGCATAGAATTTGAGTTATGTAGTTATGTTAATTCTCCACTTCACAAATCAGACAAATAGAATCATCCTTCAATTTCATTGTATGTAGGTGCTTGTTCAGATGACAGCAAGCAACCACTTTACGACGGAGTTAGTTGAAGTAGGTATTTTTACATGGAGCGTTAACTGGCTCACTTGAGACCGATAATTGTTGAACTGTGAAATAGCCCAGTCTCGTAGTTCTGATTGACAGACTCTTCCTGGCAAACCAAATATTGGCTCATGGTTAGGAAAAAACAGAAATTATGCTCCTTATCCTCCATTGCTCTCCACAACATTGTGCCCGGACACCCATGCGAGTTTGAAACTGTCTTGGCATAGCTCAGTCAAAATAATTCAACAGTTCCACACCAGCTTATAGGTCATGTTGTTTAATGCAAGAGCTCTCAAGGGCACCTGGTACCTGGCTTGTCAATGAACTCTTTTGAGATTTTCGCTTGCACACAGTATATAAGGTGGCATATATAGCGCTGCTACATTAAAGTACTTGCCAAGTGGACTTACTTATTGTTAAAAGTAAAATAAATTAATTAGAAAATAAAGTTTATCGTATTTCATAAACTTTGCAAGTAATAATCAACAAAAAAATGTATTTTAAATGTAAAATTTCATACTAAAGTTAGTATAATAACTAAATTTCCTCTGCAAACTATTCATTTGAATCAATGTTCATACACTTATAAACAGACAATTTACCGTCCAATTTGCAGGTTCGCTAGATACACTTTAATAAATGCTTCGTTACCTTCGAAACTACGCTCTTATAAAAAAAACAACAATCAAAAACTTGCTTACAGCCTCAACTATATCTTTGTTGCATATTGTAACATAGTATTTTTAATAATAAAGTCGTTCTATGCAGTATCAAAAATCAGTTGCGCGTAGGGTGGGACGCCTTGAAATTTTTATTTTCACCATACCCTGATTTCGTAATTCCTTAACCAACAAATCTAATGTAGCTAGGATCTGTCATACAAAAATTGGAAAATCCATAAAGTACCAGGAGACTACTATCTACAAAATAATCAACAAAGACTATTATCGAATGAAAATAGTGATTTGATCCATAGAACCAATTGGGTTATAAGAGTTTTTATTAAATTCGATATGGAGTAAAAAAGTGTCCAACATAACCCCCTCCCCCCTTTTTCTCTGCTGCATTTGGAGATCTAAACAAACTGCTTTCATTGTTTATTATATGTTGTATTTGGTCAGCTAGTGCCCGATCTTTAGCAAAAAAGTAAAGTTTGTAGTAGAAATAGATCCATGCTAACATTTTTTTTTTCAGATTTTTGACTCTCCTTAAAATATTCAAAATTTTCTCGAAAAGTAATAGAAGGACCTCAAAAAATTTTATCATGAGTAGTGAATTTTGGTAGAAGAAACGTATCATTTTCTTTTATAGCCCATAATAATTGGAGCGTCGTACTTAGAATTCGTAAGAAAACCGTTATTTTCACGATTTTTAGCTATTTTGTCTACTTTAAAAATTAAATTTAAAAAAACGTTTTAAGAACAAGCTCATATTATTATTTAGGTGTACTAAAACGAAAAAAAATAGAAATTAAAAAAAAATTGTCTTAAAACCTTATCGCCCGCGAGAACTTCATACAGGCATTAATTTTGTTTCACAGAGATTGTAAGTGCTTAAGTATTTCTTTTTAATTTCTATTCACGCGACAAGCTATTAAGACAATTAATTGTTTTTTATTTTTTTTTACGTACACCTAAATGATAATAAAAGCTTATTTTTAAAAGTTTTTTGTATATTTAATTCTATTTTTAAATTTTTAGTTATTACGTTATTAGTTATATCCGTCGTGTCGTCATCCTTACTTAAAAATGATACCGGATCCTTCGCCATTTCTTAAACGTCGAAATGAATACACTATTCACACAAATTATAGTGCTAAAACTAAAAAACACACTATTTGGTACCATACGATTGTATTGTCACCAGAACTACACGTGTATGCAAAATTTCAGCTCAATTGGACGTCGTTAAGTGGTTCAAAATTGACTTACAAGAGTCCTCCTAAACATACTAACTAACTAATAACATACAAAGTAAATTAAATAAAAGCTTGTAATAAAAATGATTATTTGAGCACTATAATATACTTTCTGCATAGAAAATTATATATTGTATGTATTTAAATAAAGAAACAGTGGCGGATCCAAGGGAGGGGGGGGAAATGGAAGCAATTGCCCCCTCCCCCACTTGAGACGTATTTCACAGCAAACGCGCCCGACTTGTTCCAAGTTCACACTAGTAGTAGGGGTCTTTTTTTATCTATTGTCTATGTTATGTTACAAAGTAAATCTATAGGTGAATTAGGATTTGGCGGGCAGGTCCGGTTGGGCTGAAACAACAATTGAGGGAAAAAAGTTAAAACTCCTGTCTAAGGTAAAAGACTTAAAATTAACAATTTAGTTTGAGAATAATATACAGAAGTACTTAATTAAAAATAATTAAAAATTACACTATAAATTAGCCTAGCACACGCGCACTGATTACATTTTGGTTGTTGCTTTGGAAAAAACTAAACGAAAAAACCCGTTCGAGCACTGCCCCCTCTGGTGGTCTCCCTGCCTTCAGGAAAGTGTAGCCGGAAAGAAAAATTAAGATTTAAAATGTTTTAATTTTTGGAATTTTTTGTCTAGAGAGAATTTAGAGACAAAAAGAACAAAAGATCAAAAGAACAAACAAGAACAAATTGAACAAAAGAGAGAGAATAGAAAGTATTGAAGATGTAGAGTTGAGGAAAGATAAAGTTTAGGATAGTAATAAGTCATGGTAGAGGAAAATGGGAAGTAGGGAGTGTCTGATGTCGAAAATTATGGCATTATGCTGTCTGAGTCGGGGTATGTTGCGGGTTAGCGGACTCTCGCCCAGTTTGAACTCAGAATTTTTGTGACATTTCTTAGACGTAGTCCGCTAGTGGGGTTATGTCGTGACAACAAGCGTATAGATGCCTGAAGAGGTGTAAATTCTATTTCATAATTTTTAGCTACCCTTTTTGAAGGCGGTTCAATTCTTTTTTCAAAAATTTTTTGACTGTCTGAACCCACTTATAGTAAACAAACTAAAACAATTAACGTTAAAAATGGTATATATGTCTTTATAGTAAACAAAAATATATCTGCAGTAGCAGTATATGTAAACCTTACCAGGAGGTAATCGTTTTGTATTTTCTACTAATGAAGCTTTACATCTTTTATAACATTTTGATTTATGGAGAGTGCATGATTTTTTAAACCATACTAGATTAATCGCTGAAAGTATTAATTTAATAATTCAGTATAATAATTAATTGCATGGGCTTAATGATTTCTATTAGAGAATTAAGATTAATTGAGTCTATGCTTTATTTCTCAGGTAGAATTACTTTCAGTATTAAGAGTGCGGCGAAATAACGAATGAGTTCAATTTTATTTCAACATTGATTAATATCAATATATATTTGAAATTGGAAAGAGAAAGAAAAATTTTCAGAATTTTATAATAACGTAACGTAAACACACTACATATATTAGACAACCACCAAATCTAAAACCATCCATAAGAGGGCTAGATTTTTGAAAAAACACAGATACTCACCGATATTACCAGTGTGGGAGCTAGGAATCGAACCTAGTACACTGTAAATAGTATGGTATGCATATAACATCCAAATTATTATAACAAAGGAATTTACAAAATTTTTAGTTATCCTTCAACAGGGACTGATGGCCAACTGAACATTTTTCAATATTAAATATGGTATGATTATTGATTAAGGATAACTAGTAATAAGAAAAAAAAATGATGTGGCGGAACATAAATGCGTTAAATGTTGGCAATGTTCTTGTCGTATAAAAACAATGTTTCTATAGAATTTTTCCCGTATAGTAGATCATCAGTTATGTTATGGTTTTAAAATCCAATTTTTGTAAAAAGATGAATTGTTTTAGAATTTACATAGCTGTATTGAATATTTTTTTAACGCCTTTTTTACAGTGACGCCCTGGCGGACTTTTGCCATAGCTATTTCACCACTCAACTATTACCATTACCATTAAAGTGATTTTATTATACATCTGTATTTTCACATGTTAAGGGCTTAACATACATGAATTTATTTTATTTATATCAGTTAATACTCGTAGTAGTCAAAGCGTCACAAACGTCGCGAGAACGTGAGGCGTTTCGACCTGCCGGTGTTAGGCAAGGTAAATTCAGAGAGCCGCAGGAATTGATCAGATTGTTGCAATCCGTGATTGACGATTATGGAAATTTTGTTTGTCTTGTACCTGAGTTTAAAATATTTTTAATAAAAATGATGCTGGAGGAAGATATTGAGATATTTAAAATATAAAAGAAAATAAAATGAAAAACCTACTTTACAACACTTTTTGTCAAGTACGTAAAAATACTTTCGAAGGTAAAGGATCTATGTGGAAATAAATTTGATTGTTTTTTACAATTAATTATCTTTTATTTATTTGCTTTTATTATGATTAGAGAATATTATTTAGGTATTATGCAAATCACAACTTACACACTTTTTTATTTATTATGAAAATACCTACTTTCTGTATATTATTGCCCTAAGCACGCTAATATACTAGTTAGGTAAATACTTTAAAACACTGATTATTGGAGAACCAATCAAAACAACTACTCTTCTAGCTAATACTGACGAAGTATTGAATTACATGATAGGATTCTTAGCATTTTAAAGAAAAAAATATATTGAAAATACTTAAAAAGTGTGTAAGTTGTGATTTGCATAATACCTAAATAATATTCTCTAAATTTGATTGTAGCTTTTATTTTCCACTGGATTCCTCAGGGGGGGAGGGTGAGTTCGAGGGGAGGCACTAGGACACACACTCACACAACAGACAATTACACAACAACAATTCCTTGCAACATGTCCATCTGCCGCAGCTGAGACTCGAACTCAACGACTAGCCTTGCTGTCTTATTCAACAGCGGTCCACTGCTACCGGCTAGGAAACAAATAAAAAATTTCACTAGACGTATATACCTTAGTCAAGATTCGAACCTGGTACGCCTCGACCAGGGTGTATTAAATAGATGATGCGACAAGGACCCGTTGAGTGGCTTCATAAGTGCTTACTTTGAAGATGATGTAATAGATGGCAGGAGAAATAAGTTCTGTTGTTATTTATGCATAGAAAGACAATTTTACATTTTCTGTGCATGCATGCATACAGTGTTGCATACATTCCCGGTTGTATTTAGCGAAACAAGAGTCTATTGACATCTGATATTAAGTAGCTAAATTAAAAACATTGAAAGAATATATGCAACACTACATGTAGCAAAACAAATTCATCTATCTATATACAGGATTTTGTAGTACCTTATAGCTCGCGCCATCTACTAAATTAAATAGAGAGCATGCACTTATGAAGCCATTATTATCATAGGAAAGTGCCGTATGTGGGACCCAGGGTTCGGACCACCTATTTAATACACCCTGGTCTCGACTCAATTCTTACTTCCGATTTTCCTGCAAATGCAAACCTAGTATTTCGATATTCGGATGCATTACATTATTAAGATTTATATACATTTACAGTGTGCAGATATGAATAGAAATATTTGCTATTGTATAGCATAGGGTAAATTATCCGATTGGTTTGTTATTTTGTTTATTTATAGTATGTAATATCAGAAATATTTAGAATTTTATCTGTAAAATTTTGTATATATGAATAAAAAACAATATGACCACACGATTCATGATGGTATATTGTTCAAAATAGATGTAAATTTCATTTGGTGGTGAATTTGAATGGCTTTCCTGTAGGGTAGGGTGTCCCTTATAATTTTACTTTTCAGGGGACCATGGGAACACTTTTTAATTTGTTCACACACTCAAAGTATTTATGTTCAGAGAGATCAGGTGAAGTTATCAAAAAGAGAGAAAACAGGCTTGAAATCTTTGAGTATCTTCATTGTTCGTCTGTATGTAAAGTATTGGTTTACATCAAGTGATCCAATTAGCGTTCCAAGAAATGATCTTCAATTTTCGAACGATTTAATCCGTTACGAAGACGTTGATAGAGTTATTTCAGATGTGGGCGTGAAGAAGTTCAAAGGTCATTCATGGTACTTGTGGAAGGAACCGGTTGGTTTCGTAATTCTAGATGACGAGGTGCCGATTTCAGAAAAAAGGAAAATGGCTAAAAAGATTTTTCAGAAGAGCAAAGAAATAATTCAGTACCCCCATCAAGTGGACGTAAAGGTTCTGGCCTTCATAGGTTAGCATTAAAACCAGAGGACGTGACTAGTTGACCCCCAAAAAATGTTAAGTGATTTTTGTATCCCCTAAAACTACTAAGCTTTTTGAAAGGTTTGGACTTGAATACTTGAATACGGTTTGGCATTTGCAAGACGACTATCAGAAAGCACGCCAGTTCTTTTCTCGTTTAAATGTTACAAATGATGTTGCTGAAAGAGGTGTAGTTTTAACGCAGAAGTACTTAGGCAAAGCAAAGTCAAATGTTAATTTTCAAAATTTACTGCTTGTAGCTCAGGCCACGCGTAGAGTAAATGGAAATGGTACTAAGGAGGCATTAGCGAAACTACCATGCGTAATTCTGATTCTTATTAATTATATATTATTCAGATTTTAATTTAAAAAATTGGTAGCTACTCTCCCAATACGGTGGATCTTTAAAGCCGAAAAGAGCACTAAATTGAAAAAAAAAGAATATATATAAACAAAACGATTTGTTTTTTTTTTGTTCTTTTAATTTTTTTCACAGAATCCAAATCGAAAGAGTGCAAGTGTGATATATCGTTGAAATCGGAATTTTTACTGCTTTTCAATGGTTCCATTAAAAATTGTAAGTAATCATAAAATAAACAACTTGTTGTACTAAAAGGCACTAAACGTAATCCGATCTCAACCAAAACCTTTTCAGATCTTCTGGAGCACTAAAGAAACCCTAATGGAAAGTTTCATCCAAATCCGTAGTTTCGCCGATATCGTACTAACACATATACACATATACACATATGCACACACACAAAGACATTTTTCAAAAACTATTTTTTTGGGTTTCTGGGACCTCAAAACGTAAATATTTGATGTTATACCAATTTTAGTAACCTCCCACAATTCTGTGGGGAGGTTAAAATGTGGAATTTTTTTGGTCTCAAAATGTTTTAGAAACATTTTTTTGTTTCAAAAATGCTGTAGATACATTGTTTTTATTCCAAATTATATTTAATAAATTTTTATTAAAAAGCGGCAAAAGTCGTATTTTTTTTTTACAAATTTCAAAGGTCTTGTGGCAAGGTAAAAAAACGAAAAATGGGACTTTCTTTGTGCCCCCCCCCCCCATCCGGCTCACCTAATAGACGTCAGGACTTTTAGTATGTTCACTCAATAAACACCCTGAACAACTTTCTAAAGGAATCTCTTAGGTCCCTGCTCACGCACTCTATACGTCCTTTATTGACTGGAGTACAGCTTTAGACTATGGCAATACCTAATTCGGGCTAAAAGCGTGAGCAACAATTTTTGTCTAAGGTATATTTTTGTTAAAATTTTTGGATTAAAAGTTATTTACAAAAATTTAATAAGGGGCTAGAAAAACTTGCAATTTAAAATATCGCGAATTTTCGACATATATTGTAATAAACTTTTTTATTCTCCTTTAAATTAAAAAAAATTTGATGCCTGAATGAATATGACAGCTCAATGATTGGTCTACAATTTTCTTTGCCTTATTACACAGGAACAAACATTGTTTTGACGTCTGCGGCATTATTTTAGTTTTCAATACATTTCAAAAACTCTCTGTGATACTCTACTCTCACAAAACAATGGTCAATTTTATATAATCCACAACGACTCAATTAATCACGAATAGATTTCGTGCATATTGTAGATTTAACGCAACGAACTAGCATAATTAAATGGAGGCGCAACAGATCAAAGTTCCAAGTTTCGCAAAGTTTTAAAACATTGCAAGACAAAATTTGCTTAGCCCTAATTTCGATAGTTGTGCTTTCTTGTATAATTACGCGCAATAGTTGTCTAAATCACGTAGCTTTAAAATAGCAGAGTCGAGGAACTGCACGACAGTCGTGAGTGCTTGATAATAATTAAAATATATAATTACCACTACCATCGGACCTTCATGCAACTCTAGAACGCTGCATAATCTTACCTATTTTTTGTTGTTGTATTGTCGTGCAATATGTTTCTCAATTTGTCAAAAGGAATATTGTATTTGTAAATAAATCTTTTGCTTTAATCTCGAGGTAAATTTTTGATACGTTGTCATATACTTACTACAAGAGGTCGAGAGACAATGTAAAAATATAAAATATAAGTTATAAATATAGACTAAAGAAATAGAAATCTTAAAGTTAAATAGGCAAATTGAGTTACCCCGGATACAAGAGTGCATTTAGACGAAAAAAGTTATTAGGAAATCGATTGATTGATTGATTTACCAGCGTGCGGTAGGCATTTCTGCCACTCAAGGATTATACAGCTGGGCCTGCTACGTCCACGCTGGGTTGGACTAAGGTCATGCTTGTTGCCAGCAGCGAGTGCCACATGGCGTGTGGTAAAGGAATGTGGGATGGGAGGTGTAGGTATTTGTGAGATGCGTTACCGCATTGTGTCGTGAGGGAGCTTTTAAACTTCCTTTTTTTGTATTTTTGGTTCTGGACTTCTACCTCTTCTGGGTCTTCTTGTGATATATGCTGCCGCGTTGTGTCACTGCTGTTTGTGCTCCTATTTTTGTTTTTCTGCTTCTGCAAATCTTCTTCTTCTTCTGAGCCTTCTGATTCCTCCGGTTCTGATTCTGGTAGAGTATATATCGCTCTGATTTCTTTATGGAATTCATTTTTTCCCCTCGCTTTTCTTTCCCAGTTTGTTCATGATCCTCTCGATTGTTGTTTTCTGCGTATAACATGGTCTCCCTATTTTTAGTTTGCTACTATTCAATGTTAGTGCTTTCTTCAGTAGATGTGTTGGTTCCCTTCTTTTGACGTGTCCCCAGTACTTCATTGCATATATTTCTATCCTTTCTGTGATTGTCTTCCCTTCTAGTAGTGTTGATGTTTTATGTCGCTGTTTTTGTCCTGTTGTTCTTCTGAGTAGTTGGATGGTGTCTCTTTCAGCTCCTCTCAAACTTCTGTTGGTTTTTGTTGTTGCCACGTTTTTAACTCAATATGTTCTGTGGTGGCCCATGTTAGTATGATAAAAAAAGGTTTATAGCCTTGCGGGTTTACACAGGAACATCACAGTCCCTATCCAACAACCTACATTCCCACCACAAGTTCATGGTGACAGCGCTCGACACTTTCAAGGGCTTGGATGTATAAACACTTCTCAGACTTCCTCTAAGAAAGCTGTTTGAGTCAGATTTTCAACAATATATTATAACACCCACAACGAAGAAAACATGCAATACCGCAATATACACTCCTATTAAAACAAACACCAGCAAAAAGGCAAAGATAAACAACACTTAACTGTGATACTTCTCTTCCCTTCCATTCCCTTCCCTTCTTGACTTGTTCCATTGCACCACATCACAACCACTGTACCTAGTTCCGGGTTATGTACGAAACCAATCACTACTCACATATCGCCAATCGCACACCCATCACTCACCTGATAACTCAAAATTACACCTTTTACACCCCCCATCCAGCCCAAGTAACGGCACACAGAAAGGTCTGGTAAAAAATGGGTCTCCTTCTAACTGATGAATTTTTTGTACCAGTAGCTGATGTGTCTTCGTTCCTACGTTCTGTAGTGGATACATTATTTTTGTGTTTTCTGGAGACTTATTTCTTGATTACTTTTTGCTTGTTACTATTACGATCCTAAACTTTTTAATAAACTTCCTTAGCCTTACCAGAGCCGTACCAGAAGTATAAACAGTCAGTATATTTTTTTTTTTAGCATGGATGAGGTTTTCTTTAATTTTTAGTGACTGAAACCAAGTTAATGGGCACCAATTTTATCCAACTTTTTATTATATTTTTAAATTGATTTAATTTGAAAATCTGTACTGTTACCCTGATGATACGCCCCTGGCTAGGCTCATATGTAAAATTGCTAGAAATAATTGTTTATTGACTTATTTTTAAGTTATTACCTGGGCTGGGTTTGTTTATAAATATTCTTTTTTTTCTTCAATTTGAAAATTTAAAATGTAAATTAAAATTTAGTATACTACACTTGAAAAAAGCATGTTATTTGGAATAATCATTAAAAATTATTTCTTTGAAATGAAACCTTAAGAAGGCGTTTCGTCTGGGGCTATTTTTTGTTTACTATTTCAATTACAAATATTTACATCATTTTGTATCTTGAATGAATATGACATTTTATATTTTATTTTATGTTTCAAATAGTGCCATTAGTTATTTCACTCAAGTGTTAAGAGAAGTCTTACATAATTTATTGGTCTGGACGTAACTGATACCACGCCAGCAGAGGACAGCCCCTTGAAAGCAGGGCTTATTCTGAGAAATGTGACATTTCTTGCCTTTTAATATTACAATGCAAACAATTTTACATGCTGCACTATGTACACTTGTTAATTGCAAATCGGTAGTTTGTTACTAATTTAAATAAGAAAGTAAAACTTATCCTTTGTTATATTCCTCTCTTTGGTTATTACTAGTACTTATTTTCTTATCCTCTTTGCCGCAGGTACACAATTTCACTGCACTGTATATACTATGATTTACTGCGTTAGAGGGGAAGCAATGTGAAACACTAACTATTATTTCTTATCAATTACTGAAAATGTTAGGAAATCGATTGTATCTAAAAACATTTTTAATGATTTTCTATTTTCATAAATGAAATTTTCTTCCATTTTTTTTGGCTGTTAATATTTTTTTTTACAATTTTTATAACTTGAAAAAATTCTGTTATTTTTGCATCAAAATATTCAGTTAAATGTTATCAAGACCAAAATCATGCATTATCAATAAATTAACAAAGGAGTGCGAACTTTTGAAAGTGATTATAATATTAAATTAATAGAGTTAAAATCTAATAATTATGAGTGTTTATTAATAAATCTTAGTGTATTTTAATTAAAAAGCATTTCTTATTATAAGACTACAATTTATAGAAAAATTTAATCACATACATTTATTTTTAATTCAATCAACGTCTTTCTCTTCTTCACAAACGTGTGGAGAACTATAGTGAGCAAAAAAATATTTTTTTGTTCGGTAGTCGTCTAACTTTCGTTTCCAGAATCACTGCAGAATCACTGCGGCCTCTTGGGCTTATTGTTATATTCTCCCATTTGCTTTATGATAGCCAATCCAGTATACTGGTCCCTTGCACAAGCTTGTACAACTCCATCGCTGGTTTGGTTTCATATTCTTCTGGATTCAGTCTTGGTTGTCCATATATTGCCTGTCTTCTGTGATCCAGAGCCTCACAGTCGCACAGGATGTGGTAGGATGTCTCAGTTGCCCTATCAGTGTCCTATCAGTGTCCTATCAGGGCACAATGCCCTTATAGGAAGCCAGTTATTATGAGGAGCTGATTCCTGCTTAGTGGCAGCAGTTCTTCAGTCTTCTTCCGGGATGGTCCTTTGATAAAAGTTTTTCCATGTTGTTGTTCGGTTATTTTGTCCCAGTATTTTTTGTGCTGATTTTTGACCCAGTTCCTCATTTGGCCCTGTACTGTGGTTTTAAGCAGTTCCAGGGCCAATATATGGAGCTGTCGATCCCTTTCTTGCTAGCTTGTCAGCTCTCTCATTGCCTTCGATTCCTGCGTGTCCTGGCACCCACTGAAGGGTTACCTTGTTGTGGTCCGCTTTTAGTTTCTCTTGGCATTCCCACACCAGCTTGTACGTCACCTTAGAGTTTATCAGTACCCCTAGAGCCGCCTGGCTGTTTGTGAGACTATTAATCTGCCTATTTTTATAGGCTATCCTATTGTTTTCTGCTCCGCAATCTAGTATTGCCTATATTTCTTTCTGATCTGTTCACAAAATAAGCAAGCAACGCATTTTCTGTTATGGTATTTACACCCTTCTCGCTACACCAACTTTTAAATACTTTGTATGTGTCTTCGTATCGCTTTTGAGACTTTCTTGGAAGTAAATCCATACAAGCCTTATTTGCTAATTCTTCTATATTCGACATTATAATATTATTGTATTGCTATTATAATAATACGGCTTATATTGACAGTAGTTGTCATTGAAATAGAAGCCGCGTGCTAAATTTATTTTATTGATGGTTGCCATGGATATTCCATGCATCGCTACCTTTACTAATACAAATATGAAATCTTACTCAAATAACTATAGTTTTTCTCAAGTTTTTCTCAAGTTTTTTTCCAGTTTAATGAGTTATAGGTATGACGAAAAATATAATATGCACCGCGGGTCGTACGGTGCGATTTTTTGGTCTCGAATACTTGCAAACTCATCTCACAGCCCCACAAAAAAAATATTCTGTTCACCAGACTAGTCTAACATATATATACGTTTTTGGAGTCGCTGAATTCGAATCCGGGGTCTGTTTGACCCCATCAGGTCAGAGTCAAGGTCAATCCAAGGTTAAATTGGGAAGAAAACGATTAAGCGAAGGCAACCACGATTTCTGTACGTTTTTGGGATCGCTGAATCCAAATTCGGGATCTGCTTGACCCCATCAGGTCAGAGTGATGGTCAATCCAAGGTCAAATTGGGAAGAAACCTTTTAAGCGCAGAAATCCACAATTTTTATACATTTTTGGGCTAACTAAATCCCAACTCTTACTCTGTTTGACCCATCAGGTCAGGGGCAAGGTCATTCCAAGGTCAAATTGGGAAAACATGTAAGGTAGAAAACCACGATTCTTATACGTTTTGGGGTTGCTGAATCCGAATCCGGTGTCTGTTCGACCCTATCAGGTCAAGGACAAGGTCATTCCAAGGTCAATTTTTGTTTATCAAATGGAAACGCCTTTTTGACCACGGATTCTGAAAGAGCGGGATATTTTACATTCGCATATGGTTTGACCTATGATCAAAGTGACCTTTGGTGATCAGAAGGCCGAATCACTCTCTCAAATTAATTTATCTAAGATCAAAGATGATTCGTATTGAGAAATCTGAGTTACAAATCTTTATCGAGATGGTTTAGCCTCGTGATATTTCTCCGAGGGGGATTGGAGAACCAAGACAGCAAACACCTATATCCACTCGCAACTAACGAGTGGCGTCTTCCAATCCTCTAGAAAAAATGAAACGTCTATGTCATATACTGACTACCCAAACATCTCGGTGATAGGGACTGATGAAGGTGCTGGAGCATCACTGATGAGGCCAACATCAGTATACGAGTGATACGTTTAATTTCTGTGGGAATTCTCTGTTATTAAAATTAAAAATCCTGCTTCTCAGAAGATGCTGGAAATGGTGACAACTGCGTTAATCGAGGATGTGTAGAATGATCCATTTTCCGATCCTTCGAGGTAGTGAAGCCAGTAAAGGCGTACTGCCCTGCAGGGGGGCGTTAGGGTGTGAAGATGAAGCCATAGTGTGTCCGACGATGAGCTGATTTAGTCCTCGTCAAAGTCGGAAAGCCCTCATACTTAGACCTGGACAAGGTCAACTCGTCGTCGCACACACTATGGCTTCATCCTCACACCCTAACTCTCCTGCATGGCAGTACGCCTTTACCGGCTTCATTATCTCGAAGGATCGGAAAATGGATCATTCTACACATCCTCAGTTAAGGCAGTTGTCACCATTTCCAGCATCCTCTGAGAAGCAGGATTTTTAATTTTAATAACAGGATCAGAGGATTCCCACAGAAATTAAACGTATCGCTCGGATACTGATGTTGGCCTCATCAGTGATGCTCAAGCAACTTCATCAGTCCCTATCAACGACATGTTTGGGCAGTCAGTATATGACATAGACGTTTCGTTTTTCCCAGAGTATTGGAAGACGCCACTCGTTGGTTGCGTGTGGATATAGGTGTCTGCTGTCTTGGTTCTCCAATCCCCCTCGGAGAAATATCACAAGGCTAAACCATGCTCGATAAAGATTTGTAACTGAGATTTCTGAATACGAATCATCTTTGATCTTAGACAAATTAATTTGAGAGAGTGTTTGGGAATTAACTAAAAAATGATTTCCCAGCGTTGCTTAAACAGTAGAGAAAATGGACTGAAATACGTGGCTTTTCAATAATATACGCGAAATTTTAAACATAGACAAAAGGATAAAATGCATGTACTCTATAATACATTTGAGGTGGTCTCTTACCCTATAAACTTGCTGAGGTTGTCTTCAGAGGGCCCTCTTTGATGTTGAAACCAGGACTGTGGCACAAGCTTGTTGGATGCACTTTTATGAGAGTTTTTAATGCACGTCACAATGTACAAAAATAAATTTATAATAAGCGTTTGCGAATAATAATTAAGACTCAATGTATATATGCTCAAAAATGCGAAGCGATTGAAATGTCTGTGTTCATACAGCAAAGAAGTACTGCTATCTTCTTGTTTTTTATCGAGAAATACCTCAAAATTACATGCGCATTAATATTAAGTGACATGTGAGCAATTTAAAAGTAAATTTGGTGCGAAAATTAAGGACTAAATGTAATTTGAACAATGATTATAAATATATACACACATTTATTAAAAAATGCATAAAATAAATAAAAAAAAAATAATAGTTTTAATGAAAACTAAACAGAGAGTGATTCGACCTTCTGATGACCAAAAAAGGTCATTTTGATCATAGGTCAAACCATATGCGAACGTAAAATATCCCGCTCTTTCAGAATCCATGGTCAAAAACGCGTTTCCATTTGATAAACAAAAGTTGACTTTGGAATGACCTTGACCTTGACCTGATGGGATCGAACAGACCCCGGATTCGGATTCAGCAACCCCAAAGACGTGTAAGAATCGTGATTTTCTAGCTTACATGTTTTTCCCTATTTGACCTTGGAATGACCTTGACCCTGACCTGATGGGTCAAACAGATCAGGAGTTGGGATGTAATACCCCAAAAATGTATAAAAATCGTGGTTTTCTGCACTCAAAATGTTTCTTCCTGATTTGACCTTGGATTGACCATCACCCTGATCTGAATAAACTGAATATCAAAAATTGATAAACAATTATAAATAGTTTTAATGGATCAAAATAAGCATTTTTGCTTCTGACACTTTTCTTTGACGGTTTCTAGTAAACGTTCTTGTCCAATTTATTCATTACACAGCCACACAAAATTAAAAAAATGATCTGTTCCTGGAACTCCACTGGGTGACCTCTATGTGTTTCGACGTGCTGAACATGAATCAGGTATCCGTCGAGTTTCTTAATCCGCCGGAACAAATGTCTATTTGTTCGGCGGCCCCAGAGCCACCTTCCCGATGGGCATTTGTCCGTTTGAGCCCCTGCCCCATCCACCCATGAACATAAAGCATATTGCATATTAGATTTCTTGTACCTATTTGTACCTATTTTTCTGTGTTTAATCAAAAATATTAGTAACATTTTGTTCTAAATCTATAATAAAATTTAGTTTCTATAAAAAATGGCAGTCTATACGCCTCTGACGATCGCCTTGTGTAGACGAATAGCCCAATTTCAATATGTTATTTTACATATGTGCTGAAATCAACATTTTATTAACATACCTATTTTATTAAATCAAATAGATATAATAAATATATAATTACAGAATTGTCAATTTTAATATGGGCCTATTTTTTTCAATTTTTCGAACCAGTTACGCCTCTGACTTTTGAACTGTATAATTCCGTATTCTGAAGTACCCGTAAACAGAATCTTGTAAACGAAACTGCATCTTAGGTGGAGTACGACGAGATGATATAAAATCTAGTTGATAGCGGAGATATTAGAAATTCTGCTCACCACAATTCAAATTCAAATAAAAGTAGACAAGAATGTAGAGGTTATATCTTGATATCATAAATTTGCAATGCGTTCATGTAAAAACATACAACATAAATACTTAACAACTTCCTCGTGAAGAAATGTAGTGCACAGAATAAAACATTTAACATAAAGCAGAACAAAGATTGCAAAAACCAAAAGAAAAACGTTCTCGCAAACCTTTGTAAATGTCAAATAAAACAGAAGGCTGCGGTTTTCCTCATCGATTGTTCTTAAAGATTAATATTATTATTAAATATGTGGCTTACCGCAAATGTTTTTACATACATATATTAGTGCTCTTTCATAAATGATCTGTTTGATTGATTATAAAACCGCAATGTGAAAATATTATTAATTGACAAATAATAATATAACAGGTATGCAAATATTTGATACAATTAGATGCTCTAAAACACTGTTAAAAGGTATCGTCCTTCCCTTAATTCGAAAATAGTGACCTTTGTACATTTTTAAAGCTGATTTTTTTTAACTAAGTATATCGAAATGTTTATAAACGCCGCAGAAAAAGTTAGTAACTTTTGTCCCAACTGTGAAAAATTATGCTCCAATAAGTTGATCTTAAAAAAAGTGAATAATCGTGCAATAATAATATATTTTTAGAGTACCTAATGATCTCGTGCAGTTAAAGTTTTTAAACAGTTTTGCTCAAAAAAAGCAAAATCGTTTTAAAAATGCAAGACCTTTTTCACAATGTTGTGCAATGTTTGCTAAAATGTTTTTTTTTCTGAAATCGATCGGCAATGTCTACGTTTTCGGCACAACTTCAGATCGAAAAATGCACAATTCCAGTATTTTAGTTCGTTGCTAAGAAACTATCAGAAAATAGACCGGAAAAGATCCGTTGCCAAGCAACGATCAACAAAACTATACGGGAATGTTACTTTTTCTGAAATCGATCGGCAATGTCTACATTTTAGGCTCAATTTCAGATCGAAAAATGCACAATTTCAGTATTTTAGTCCGTTGCTAAGAAACTATCAGAAAACGGACCGGAAAAGATCCGTTGCCAAGCAACGATCAACAAAACCGTACGGGAATGTTACTTTCCGGGCCTAGGCCGGGAAAGTAACATTCCCGTACGGTTTTTTATGTATATTTTAGGCAGTAAATAAATACACGCAGACAAACCAACTCACATTAAAATTGCATTTATTAGTAAGCAGTTAGTTTGTAATGAAGAAATGTTATGCATTAATACAAATTACTCCATTTATAACAATATTGATTGTGATTTCAGAAAAAGTAGTATGTGTACTTCGGTGTGAAAGCACGTTCCCGGACTTCGATGCTTGTTGGCCTCGGCTAGCGCCTCGGCCAACAATTTGCATCGTCGTCCGGGAATGTATTGCTTTCACACCTAAATACACAATATACTATTCCCGTCTTAGGCCGGGAAAGTAAAATTCCCGTACGGTTTTTTTATGTATATTTTAGACAGTAAATAAATACACGCAGACAAACCAACTCACATTAAAATTACATTTATTAGTAAGCAGTTAGATTTTAATGAAGAAATGTTATGCATTAATAAAAATTATTTAATTTACAATAATATTGATTGTGATTTCATAAAAAATAGTATGTATACTTCGGTGTGAAAGCACATTCCCAGACTTCAATGCTTGTTAGCCTCGGCTAGCGCCTCGACCAACAATTTGCATCGTCGTCCGGGAATGTATTGCTTTCACACCCAAATACACAATATACTATTCTGTGTAAGCAGCAGGTAGTACAGTAACTAGAATGTCATATTGAACGGATTTCGTTCATTTTTGGCAGTATAATAGTAAATGCTTCACAGAAAAGTTTCTATATTGTGCGGGGTCTTGCTAATTTATAGAAGGTGGATGCCACCCCCTCTCAGGGGGTGGCACTTAAAAAATATATATATTTATTGGAGCTGAAATAGAATCAATTTTTCACATAAATTGATAGTTTTTAAGTTATAACGACTTCAAAATTGCGATTTTAGCTTGAAAAAAAGGTATTTCCAAACGACTTTCGTCAAGTATCTCGAAAAGTATTACTTTATTGAAAAAATGTTACAGACCAATTACAGAAAGTACAAACTGGGAATTAATTATGTTTTTTGTTTATTGATGTAGGATTAATAATTTCGGAGATAATAAGTTTATATTTGGTATCCAAGTGTTTCGAAATTACCTTTGAGGTTTAAAATGCATTTTTTTCTAAAGCAAGTGCTTTAAATGAGCAAAAAATCTGAGCATCTAGGTAATGCTGTATCTTGACGAAAAACTGTATTTGAGATAATTTTTTTAAATTACTGGTTAATTGGAGTAATGGCGACCTTTTTATATAAAAAAATATAAATACGCATATTTTTCCGTCATAACTTCTTTATTTCTTATGCTACAGGAACGAGTAAAAAATAATCTAAAAGCGCAATTAATTGTCTTTAATTTCATTCCTTAGCATGCGTGACGTAGGTGTCACAATTTCTGAGATATTTAACATTTAAACTGCATTCTTCGTCTTATAAACGTTCGCACGCCATTTGTAAACTTTCATATCTCCGAAACTATTAAATCTATGTAAACAAATAAACAAGCGAAATTCATTATCAGTTTATGGGCTTTATTTTTGGTCTCTACCCATATTTCAATAAAACTTAAATAGTCCAAGATCCCAGAGCTGCCAGACCTACGTCATTTTAGCAAAGCTAATATTTTGACAACAAATAGTGTAATATCTAATTAAGAACGTATGCGTATTTGCTAGTTTGAAATCGGGGCCCTTTTGCAGAAAACAGGTGCGAAAGGTACATACAAATTTTAGTCAGTACGTTAAAGTATGCTAGCTGGTTTATTTTCCACGTGACAGACTAACGACGTGGTGTAAGCGTCAACCTCCGAATCTTAAGGTCTGAGGTTCGATCCTGAGCGTTTTAAGCTTTTTTTTTTTTTTTTCAACAAATATTAACTTAAAGTGGCGATTACCAAGAAAGAGACAACCGATAGGGAAATATTTATTATTTTTGGCCATAACTTTTTTTTCTTAGTACGTATATTTGAAAAAAAAACTGAGAACGCTCAGGGATCGAACCTCGGACCTTAAGTTTCGGAGGTTGACGCTTACACTATGTAGTTAGCGTGTCACTTGTAAAATAATCCAGCTATCATACTTTAACGTACTGAGTAAAATTTTTATGTACCTTTTACACCTGTTTTCTACAAAAGGGCCCCGCTTTCAAACTAGCAAATACGCATACGTTCTTAATTAGATATTACACTATCTGTTGTCAAAATATTAGCTTTGCTAAAATGACGTAGGTCTGGCGGCTCTGGGATCTCACTCTAAAATTTATTGAGATATTTGGAAAAAGAAAAAAAATTACGTTTTGTCGAAAATACCTTCATAGTTTAAACTGTATTTTTTTCTAAAGCAAGTGCTGCATACAAACCAAAAAATTTGAGCATCTACCTCATGCTATATATTAATGAGAAACAGTGTTTAAACTTCCTTTTTTCCCTCCACATTGGTTTCAACAGTGACAAGAACAATTTGTGTAAATAAAAAATATATTTTTGGAGTAATGATGTACAATTTATGCATTAATATTTTTTGAAATTTTTGCAGAATCACTTCAATTGAATTCTTTGCGAATGAGAATTACGATTTTATAAAAATACAATATTCTTATTTCACTCGTGGAAAAAATATCTGAATAGATTAATTAATTTCTACAAATTATGTGAAATTTTGAAATAGATTCTGAATATGAAATTCACAGATTTCTAGTTTTTTTATTTTTATTTTTTCCTTTTTTATTTATTTATTTGACGTCGGTCTATTTCTGCTACCAAGGCCTATTAGTCCAGTAGAATTGTATGACATGGCGAAAATATATAACAGCGATTTTACTGTTTTAAGTTTATTGGTTGGACATCCAAAACAAGCCCTTCTAGCGTGCCAACGGATGTCAATAAGGGGGTAAAGTTGAAAAATTGATTTTTCGTGTTTAAATAGAAGGCCGAGAGGAAAGTTAAGAAAGTTCAAATGAGAATGTTATAGGTATTAAAAAAACCTATAAAATGAACCTCCGAATGTTAAGATAGCTTTATTAGGTCAGGAGTAAATTAAAAAAACCGAAATTAAAAAAAAAATTAATTTCAGCAAAACTAGAAAAATTTTTGAAATTTTACTTAAGTACATGTTATAAGGAGGGAATATCTGGTAAAAATTTCAGATAGATATCTGCATTATTTTTCGATAAATTCAATTTTCTGCAAAAAAAGGGTCTTCGAAAAATGGCTATAAGTACTTCACTTTCTGTCAGATTTTGCTATGAGAGAAAAAATTCTATTCTTCGAGAGTTGTTCAACAATTACATATTTTTTCTATATGGTCATTATTCAAAAAAAAATTGATGAAAATTGAACTTGAAGGAAAAGATTTTTTTCAAGTTCAATTTTTACCACTTTTTTCTGAATAATGACCATATAGAAAAAAATTGTAAAACAACTCTCGAAGAACAGAATTATTCTTCTCATAGCAAAATCTGACAGAAAGTGAAGTACTTATAGCCATTTTCAGAAGACCATTTTTTTTTTCAAAAAATTGAGTTTATCGAAAAATAATGCAGATATCGATCTGAAATTATTACCAGGCATTCCCTTCTATATGATACGTACTTTAGTAAAAGTTCAAAAATTATTCTAAAATTTTGATGAAATTAATTTTTTTTTTCAAAATTTCCGTGTTTTTGAATTCACTCCTGACCTAATAAAGCTATCTTAACGTTCGGGAGTTCATTTTACAGGTAATTTTACTGGACTATATCACCGACGCCAGGAGACGAGCTACCCCCAACCTGCCGAACTTCTTCTCGGTCGAAGAATAGGGATCTATTATAGCCCGTCGGGCAGAGCGCGAAAAGTCTTCTCTTTCTTGACCTACCCAATACTGAAGTATAACCAGATGGGACCTTCACTACTTATTAAAGCATGTTATTTTACATAGGAGCTCAAAATTGACGACACTCTCCATTGGTCGAGACCGAAGATATAAGAAAAAAACTAAAAAAAAGAAATTTAGAAATTTAAGATTTAATCAAATATAACTTTCGAACTAAAACAGATAAAAATACATTTTTTTTTTGGTTTTGACAAATAAACATTGCTTTTTAATTTGAAGTATAATTTATTGCAATAATTAAAAAATTAACATAAAAAAACTAGCAAAATTCAAAAAGGTACACAAATCAGCAACATTTTTCTAATTCTTAACTCGCCATAACTCGCTTATATAACGAGGTATTCAATTTTTTCTTTCACCAAAAACTGACAAATTTAATAGGCTTCATTTTGTCTCGATTAATGCTGGATCTAATTTCTTAAGTAAAAGCGCTACAGCCCTTGAAACACAACGAAGCACAGTACGGCGACGAAGACGCGAGGCTTCCTTTCCCGCCCCCGCTACTTTCTCGGCCCATCAAGAAACGTATCGGCTGCTGGCCTCATTATTGTCTGGATAAATATTAATAAGTTTATACTATTTTACTTACATGTAGGCTATTACAGTTTATGTATATTGTAGATTCATTTTTATCAATGGAGAAAAACTACATGTTTGTTTTACGAAACTACTGAAAGCAGTGAAAATCTAATGGTAAAAATCCAACTGTTACTGTCATCAGGTCTATTATTAATTGTGCAAATGAAAGAAAATATGCAATTTCATTAAAATTTTTATAAAACAAAGTGGTGGCACTTATTTGCACACCCTTCGATACCGATTTCATTATTCTTGTCTGACATCTTTTTGTAATAAATAACATTTGCAAAGATAATACGTATTGTCTCTGATATTAGTAACGCGATAAAAAAATGCAAGTGAGCCTTCATGTAGTTATAATAAAGAAAAAAAATCAGTTTAAAATAAAATGGCATTGTCTGATTTGTGGAAAATCCAGAAAAATTAAGAACATCTTTAAGTACCAGTTTGTACAGGAACGGGTGCGGAAACTAGAAAAAAATATATATTAAAGCTGCAGTGTCGCATTGTGATACAGAAATACAAGGCAGGTTACACATTTATTCAGATTTATTTGGGCTAATGGAAATTATCATAAAATTATTTATGCAAAATATATTAGCAAAAAAAAATCAAATGTGTACAAACCAAACAACTGAAAGAAAAAAATTAATTTAAAGTGGCGTTAAATATTTTATTTAAGGAGTTTTATCTTGCTGTTTTGCAAAAAAGAATTCTTAACTCTAATATTTCTAAAAACACGCCTTAATGATATATTTGAAGAAATGACGGAAGAAAAATTAGATTATTATAGCAGTGGAAATATAAGAAAAAGATTAGAAATACATTTAAGCAAACAAAGTGTTTTGTGAACACAAAGAAAATACAACAGTTCATTCAAGTGATAATAAAGCTAAAAGGATTTTTGTTGTCAGTCACAAGTGAATCAGGCGAAGAAAACTTGGTTCATGAGAATGAATTGACAATTCCTGATAAAGCTGCCGGTATCTTAAGAGAAGCTATAGCTGGATGTTTTAAAACTATAAAAAAAACACGACTACTAATCTGAATGAACATAAATGTAAACAAGAAGTTACAGATTTGTTATAAACATTTATGTCGTGGATACTAAATATGTCAGGACAGACAAATTTGATTTAAACGTTATTTCTATAGTAATGGAATTTATATTAATACTTATGGAAAAAAAAAACAATCAGCTTAGGCCATTTTTTTAATCCTTTACATATCACTACATGTGTTTGGTGCCGTCAGAAGAAAAAGAACTTAATGATATGCTTTATTCTTTTGGCTATGGTTATTCCTACGATGAAATACGTACATTTTTAACGTCTTTAGCACGTATTAGTAAAAACTGGTGGCGACATTTTTATACCACCTGGAGTTCCTCCAGTAAGTTCCGAAGAAAACAATTACATTTATCGCAGCGATAATTTTGATCAAAACGAAGACAGGCTAGATGGTAAAAATCCCACTAGGAATAGTATTATTTAAAAAAAAAGAACAGCCTATTTACACAAGCATATTTAGATCGTCTATCCAATTTTAACCGATTTTAACCCTTCCAGTTTACATGAAAACAAAAATATAGTTATGTACAAAAATCCAACTAATCGTTCAGAGCCTCTACGAGTTAGTGAAAGCATGGCAAATAATTGTTTTGATTATGTGGTTACCTCTGACATTTTATGGAAAATATTAAAATATACGAAGCAAAGTAAAAACTTTACTAGCTGGCATGATTTTACTTCCACATCCAGTGGAAGTATAGTAACGACAAAAATTTTTTTTAAAATTTGTATTGTTCAAATAGGCTTAGAATGTCATGGAACGTCGAGATTTCAAGTTTGAGCGAAAAAAAAATTTTCTGTCTGTCTGTCGGTCTGTAACTTTTTTTGTGCGCACGTTTACTCTGGAACCGTTTGAGATATTGACTTGAAATTTGGTACACATATGTACTTTAACAAGATCTAGAACTAGATTATATTTTCATCTTGTTCCGTCGAAGGGGGGTAAATTGGGGTAAATTTGGAGTAAATAGGTAAATCAAGCAGATAAGAGTTCATAAAATTGATATTTAGTATAGACAAGAGAAGCTAAGGTCTCAAAAAAAATTTTGGCATTAGCCACCCCCATTACCACCCCCACCCCATTATTAAAGGGGATGAAAAGAAATGTGATTCAGTGTGTGTACAAGAACCAGAAACCTCAAAATATTTTTTTACTTTATCCACCCCCACCCCACTACCGATGTGGGGTATCGTTTTATGGGGTTTTGGGGTAGAAGATTTTAAATATTATATTATTAAAGTTCCATAAACAATTATTTCCAGATGCAAAATTTTTTCGTTGTGTGACTTGGATAGAAAATCCGGATATGGAAGTAGTGATTCCTTGGGCAGCGGTTTTTACAGTGATATATCTGAAAATCAGTTATATCTGTCTGATACCTACCTATTATTTTCACTTTATTAATGCACCACCCGCGTAGTACGACACCATATATAGCAGATTATTACAACTAATGTCATATTATTCAATTTGATTTGTTAATTTTGTCATCTTACAATAAAGGAAGATAATTCTAAAGCTTTTGTTACGGCCGCTGATTGTAGCCTTGCGCGATTTATGGTGAACGCGGGATGTACCGGGAACGAGTGGGGAAGCCTCGCGACTCCGTCGCCGTAGCGCGCTTCGTTGTGTTTAAAAGGCTGTACCGCTTTTGTTTACATAGCTAGACCCAGCATTAATTGAGACAAAATGAAGTGTATGAAATTTGGCAGTTTTTGGTGAATAAAACATTCGAATAGCTCAATACATAAGCGAGTTACAATGAGTTAGACCTTTCAAAAAAATTGACAATTTGTGTACCATCTAAATCAACGTCAATTTTTTAATGTTAAAGTTATTATTTTTGTAATAAATTATACATCAAATTAAAGAGAATCGTTTGTACTATAAAACTAAAAAAAGTATATAATTTTATCTTTTTTCGTTTGAAAGTTATTCGTGGTTGAATTTGAATTTTGTTATTTTCATTTTTTTTTGTTTTTTTCTTGTAACTTCAGTCTCGACCAATGGAGAGTGTCGTCAAAAGTGATTTCCTATGTAAAAAAACCTGCTGAATAAAATGAAATAGGTTTTATTTGGTTATACCTCGGTATTGGCTTAGTGAACGATAGAGCCAGCCATCCGACGTACTATTACTCACCTAACATTTAATAGACAAGGTACCGACTGCTTTATATCCACTCGAATTGCACAGCTTCTGCGTATACACTGATATACAAGCCGCTAGAAAGTGGGACGAGATCGACGTGTTTCCCCAGATGGGTTACCCATTCAAGTACTAACCGCGATGCACGTTGCTTTACTGTAAGTATCGAAATACGGTCAAGACACCTCCACGCTCGCTCCTGTAAATTTTGTAAATCATTTTCCATAATATGTACACTTAATTCAAAGAAGCTGGTGAGTTTTCCACAAGTTATTAGTTTAAAATCTCCAAGTTGTGCATGTTGTGCTGCCTTATTTTACACAATAATAAATATTGTTAAAGCTATTTTATCTTGTTATTTATAATTCATGAAATGTAATTATTCAATTAACAATTTTATTCGTAAATCCGCTATACATGTACCACTTCTTGTTTGGTACTGCTGACACATTGGAGTATATCAAATAATCACAAGAGATGCTTGAAAAGTATGTGAAGTGCCGGAAAGGGCTTTATGTTAAAGTCGAAAGCCCTTGCATCGACAAGTTTGGTCAGTCATCTATGGTAGTAGTTTTCAGTGCTTGGGGCACCCTATGTACCCTAGATGCTTACCTTGGGTTGTGTTGTGTGGAAAGAAATACCGTGTTTGAGGCTATCGATGCTGTTTGGTTAATATTTTATTTTATTTTATTTTATTTTTATCTATTTATTTAACGTCGGCCTATTTCCGCTACCAGGGCCTATCACCGACGCCAGGAGACGAGCTACCCCCAACCTGGAAATTTTGCCGAACCTCTTCCCTTAAAAAGAGTAGGGATCTTTTACTTGCCTAACATTTAATAGACAAGGGACCGCCTGCTTTACATCTCCTCCGAAGGATGGTATATCCTCAACGTAATCCTGAAACTACGTAGCTTCCGCGTATACAGTGATATACAAGCCGCTAGAAGGTGGGACGAGAACGCTGTATTTCACAAGATGGGTCACCCATCCAAGTAATATTTTATTAGTATGTATTGTTAGTATAATATGTGTTGATGTTGTGTTTTCTGATTGTGTTAGTGTTTGGTTGTTATGCACACACTTGTATAATGGTTCTTTTGATACGTTATTTTACGTATTATTTGGCATTTTTCCAATATCTGCTTATTGCTTTGTAGTGTTAAAGCATATTTTTTATTGGTGTTTGGTGTTGTTTTTTTGTATAATTTTTGAGTATGTTATTGTATTTTTCAATTTTTTCTATTTTTCTCATCGGTTTTTCAACTAAATCCACCAAATGATAATTTTTCAGAGGGGGAATATATAATTGAGGAATGGCTGTCTGGGAGCTTGAGCAGATTTGAAGGTTAAGGTGTGTGGGGTTTTCAGATCTGATCAAAGTCACTGATCAGCCTCCATTCGTCCACCAGGTTGGTCCCAAGGCAGCAATTTGATTGATTGATTGATTGATTGATTTACCAGCGTGCTGTAGACATTGTTGCCACTCCCAAGTTATATAGCTGGGCCTGCTACGTCCACGCTGGGTCATGCTTGTTGCCAGCAGCGTGAGATACATGGCGTATGGTAAAGGAATGTGGGATGGGAGGTGTAGGTATTTGTGAAATGCGTTACCGCATTGTGTCGTGAGGAAGCGTTTAAAATCCCTTTTTTGTGTTTTTGGTTCTGGACTTCTGCCTCTTCTGAGTCTTCTAGTGAAATATGTGTTGTGTCGTGATAAGTGTTTATGCTCCTCTTTTTGTATTTCTGCTTCTACAAATCTTCTTCTTCTTCTTCTGATTCCTTCGTTTCTGATTCTGATAGAGCATATATCGCTGCGATTTCTTTGTGGAATTCATTTTTCTCCTCGCTTTTCTTTCCCAGTTACCTCTGCCTCCCGTGCTTTAACGCTCCTGGCCATCTTCCCCGCTTCTCTACCTATTAGGATCTGATCTTCCGTTCCTAGATTCAGTATTCGGTCCATTTTTCTTGTGTGTAGATACCATTTCCTTGGTAAAAACCACATGAACGTTTCCAGCCTCGCTCCGGTGACGAGTTCTGATGCTTCTCTGTCCTTTTGGCCTATAATGCATTTTGCCTGTTCCAGGTGCAGTATTTCTTTTTGCTCTGCCGTGATTTCTAGCAGTTATTCCTTGGATGGTGGCTTATTGAAGGGTCTTCTTGTATTAATTTGATTCAGTCATTTTTGCTTTCTCTTCTTCCTCCAGTTTATCTCCACTGTTGCCGTGGTATGCCTCTTCTCGTGTATGTGTTATTATTTCTTCTGTATGCCCCCTGCCCCCGCTTTACTGCCCCTGACTCGTTCCCTCGTTTCTGTGCCTACCAGGATGTGATTTTTCGTTCGTATGTTCTGTATTCGATTCATCATTCTTGTGTATAGATACCATTTTCTGGAAAAATCTATGCATTTCTATTGAATTGCAAAAGATACAGCCTCCGGCGTATTATATCAATAGTACGCCATTGATCATTTATTACCCAAGTCAATGCATGTTTATCTAAGAAACCCTGTTTTTCTTAAGGAATAACACCATTATGGTGGTCCTAAGGCAGCAATTTGAAAATAAAGTGATAGTTCAATCTACCATTATTCGCTGCAAATATTTTTGAACGCCCCGATTATGATGATGATTAGACGACTATCTAAATGTGGGACAATTGTATAAATTAACTAATGGCACCAAACTGATTATACATAGTATGTCATTAAATTATATAGTTTCTGGGGACGCCATTGATAAAATTAGGCTTAGATTAGTAGTCTGTTATTGTACTGTCTCGTCGTACGCAAAAAAAGTTTTATAACGTACTTTCGCTAAAATCTAGCATTAATTTTTGTGACATTGTCAGTTATTTGTCAAAATTCACTACAAGTGTGCAAATAGAGACAGATTTACATTAGAAAAAAAATGTTGTCCTATTATTTTTTGCTCACGGCATGCGGCAGTACAATGGAAATAAATAAATTAGGATTCAGAATTTCACAAATATGTTAACTCAAAGCAAAATATGATGAAGACTGAGGGCACGATTAATGACAAAAGTATATTAATAATAAATAAATTTGACTTTAAATTATGTTCTCAATTTATTACAACATATTTGCAACAAATAACACAGCCCCACAAAAAAAAAAGTTTTTGATTTGGATGACTGACTATAGTATTCCTATGTATTTTTCGACGCTGAATCCGAATCCGAGGTCAAAAAAATTCGTATAATGTACATTTTATTATGTAGGGGTGGTTTTTGAGGGATGATTTTGGTACCAAGTGAGAATAGAGTAGATCAACGTCACTCAAGACTCTATTCTAGAACTGAAACAATGAAAACTCCAACATTTCCCACGATTTATTGGTATTCATGCAATTTATTTTTATATAAGGGTGGCTACCACCCTTTATAGAAGAGATTTTGGGTCACGAGTAAGCGAGGTGCCCTGGGAGTCACTCCAGATTCATGTTCTGTACTAACTATAAAAAAGTACTAACTATAAAAAAGTTATTTCCCGTGATTTATTGTCATTTGTGCTTTATTCTGTAATAAGGATGGTTTCCACCCTATTATAGTAGTTTTTGTACCGACTAAGAATAAAGTAGAACAGGGTCACCCAAGATTCTATTCTGGAATTAAAACATCGAAAACTCCTCCATTTCCCACAATCTGTTGGTATTCACGCAGTCTATTTTTATATAAGGGTGGTTTCCACCCTGTTATATGGGTGGTTTGGAGACATGTGTAAGATTCATGTACTGTATTCCAAACTATAAAAACTTTAACATTTTTCGCGATTTATTGGCATTTATATACTCTATGCTTGTACAGGGGGAGTTTTCAGCATATTATAAGGGTAATTTTCCAGTCAATATTCAAGTAAGTGACTGCTGAATATAAAACATTTTCCCTTCCCATGTTCTTCACCATTTATTTACATCCACTCATTGAATCCTGATGTATGGGACGGTTTTACCCCATTTTCGGGGTTGTTTTTGGCTGTAGCGCAAAAGTTTGGGGGTATACGAATTTTTTTGACCTCGGATTCGGATTCAGCGTCGAAAAACACATAGGAATACTATCCAGATCAAAAACTTTTTTTTTTGTGGGGCTGTGTAATTGTAATCAAACTTTTAATCGGGTAAAAAATAGGTATAAGAATTATACAATAATTGAATTTGCCAAAACTATTTTTGTGTGTGTAATACTTTATTTCATCCAGAATATGTAATGTTCTGGATGAAATAGAGATAGAAGATTTTGTAGAATATACATTTATTATATTAACATAATAATAAGCCAGCTATATGAAAATTACTAAATGTTATCCACATAGACTTTCTACTTCATATAACCCCCATAAAAATATTTATGAGCTTATGTGAATATAGCTTATTAAAGGTGAGAGTATTTTCGTTTAGGGCATTTTTTCTCGTTAAATTTAGGTATATCTAGTAAGCGCAACGAGAAACAGATGCACTGAAGAATTAGTGACAGGTAATAATCGTACAAGTCCTCTAATATCGGGATCGTGTGGCTGTACTTATATCCAACAATGGAAAATATGATGCTGCAACGGTTTAGATTCTTTTGGTAACAAGGCTCTCAGCTAGTGTGCACCTTGTTAATTTGAGACTGGCGGATGGTGAACGATTTTTACGAACTGCTTTTTTTACTTGATATAGTCTGGGGTCCAACAGTACGAAATCGCTCTAAATTACAAGTAACCTGTTCCGACATGACGTACATTTTTCGACTTCACATTTGCAAAGGTATATAGGACACCAGAAATGACTTGTCGGATTCTTATCAGCTTTTGCATAACTTCTTAAATGATAAGAAAAGAGACGAAATGATAATTCCTAAAAAAATGTTTTTTAATACATAGCACGTCCTGTAAAAGAAACTATGAATGCTATCCATCTAATTTTTTTATAGTATACACTAAAGACATAAGCGCTTGGATGAGGCCGTGGCCTACGTAAATGATTTCATCTCATTTACGTAGGCTACGATGAGGCTCGATGGCACTGTTTAAATATGTTTAGTTTTTTGGGAAAAAAATATGAAATCTGTAACTATAAAATATTGTAGTAAGAATTTCAATATACGAGCAAGTACTTCAATTTCAATTTTTTTGTGTATAAACTATGCTAACAAACTTACCCAATATATTGAAAATGTTAAGACAAGAACTAAGTTGATATTGCATACAGTATTCGAGTTGTGAATTTTTAAAATGGGTGCATGATGCGGCGCATGTAATAAAGGCGACCGATCTCCTAAAATTCAAAAAGCGCACGAAAACAGTTTACAGTGGAATTAGCTGGTATCTTTATGTTTACTAGGCGTATGTAGTTATGTATATAGTGTGAAGTTATTTGTCTTAATATTTTAACATTATAAAAACTATTTGTTTGATTGTTTAAATCGATTGATTATTGTTTGCGGTTCATATTTATTATTTACTAGCTATGCCCGCGGTTACGTTCGCGTGGAATTTTGAAATTGACTAAAAAGCTTCTTTATAAACGACGTTTGAGTTATAATCACCATTCTGGAATATTTCAGAAAACTCACAAATTTTCTGGAATATTCCAGAGTACTCTCGAATTTTCTGGAATATTACAGAAGTTTAATCTTAAAAGTTTATGCCGTGCAAATACGCTTATTGTAGAGATCAAGCTGTATCTCCTCTTCTACTAGACCGATTTTCATAAAACTTGGCTTAGTCTAGGCCGATTTCGATGAAATAAGAACTAAATGTTACTCCAAGCTTAGATGAACCTGATTGGTTCAGTAGTTTCTGCGTGATGCGCGTTCAAGCAGACAAGCAGACAAACAGAGAAAAATTCCAAAATCTGTCTTAATGTATTCCATTACTCATCTTACATCCCCCACATCAGTTTTTTGCAAATATTTTCAATGTACATACACGTCAACTTTACAAATGTATTATATGTATACATTTGAAAATTATTAAAAGGTAAAATAATTTAATAAAAGTGATTTACACTCCCTCCCACCGACGGACGACGCTTTTCAACAACATGTTGCAAATATTACTTTTTTTTAAACAGTGTTGTGAACTGTCATTCAAATTACCTCTTGCACAAAATTTTGGATGCAGAATTGGAACCGATAATGTCGACAAAAAAAAGTGTATCTGAACTTAAATTAAAAAGTGCAACTGTAAAATAAAATGCGACACAAAATGTTCTTGTGAGTGGTATTCAGTTGCGTGCTCGTGTGCTGCTTTTCCTGAAAATTGTTTTAAGGGAAAAAAGCAATATGCATCATTTTATAATGATAGCGATTCTGACTAAAATGTTAGAATAGTTATACACAAAAATTACATAATATACAACATTAATGTTTTATTTAAAATTTCTCCCTTTTCTGCTTTCTATTAAATATGCTAAATACCTAAAATAATATTTCTCACTAATGTTTTATTTCTTAAACAATATAAAAACCAGTAGAAGTTGTACTCGGGCATGGCCAATTGCGAATACCTATTTGATTAACATTTTGCTCGAACACACAATTCACTTTGTATCGATTATAATTTTTTTAAATGAGTGGCCGCAATCGGCAACGCCCGACTACTACTTTCATTCGTTTTGTTGTATTATTAACATAAAGTAATTCAAATTTGCAATTATACTGAATAATATAAGTGCTATTTACTGTTACACTGTACCAATTATCGTGTAGACTATTTTTATTTTAATGCTGCATAATTACGCGCCTCATAAAAAAATCATAAACAAAAAACTGTATACGTTATCGACAGGATCTTTTTTAAAAAAAACTTTTTCAATATATGGACTATATTTGGTAAGTAATTGTATATAAGAATTTCATAAATTTAACATAGTTGTCCGCATATCGAAATTTTTAGAACGTAAATATCAACCTTTTGATTTTAATTATTTTTTTCCAAAAAAAATATTCTTTTCAAAAATACCAATAGCTTAGTTAGAATCACGTATATCTTTTGAGTATACATACCAAAAATCAGATAGGTAGGTTACATAGTTTTTGTTCTAACGGAGAATAACCATTGTAAAACATAATTTTGTAATTATCAATCCGTCATATTTTTTGCGATTTCTGAAGTTGCGCAAGAGCAAAAATTAATCCGACAAGTGTTTTCTAGTGCCCCAGGTAATGCTCTCTTCATTACTTACATCAACATTTGTACGTCATGTCGGAACAGGTCATCTTGATTTTGGAGTGCTTGGACCCCGGACTAATAGATGACAGACAAGGTTTTTAAAATTGAAATACCAGCGAACGATATTATTTAAAACCACTATTGGATTCGATAATCAGACAAATACCCGGTGGTCCAAATAAATGAATGCCGAGGGGGCGAACAGAAATATCGATAATTCGCAAATATTATAATACGCGTAACGCCATTATCAAGAAATAAAATGATAAAATAATATAAATATCTACCTCCGTTGGATTACTTCTTATGAAGGTACCTATTTAAAGCAAAAGTAAAGCAAAAATTATACGATGTGATCTCATCTGTATATGCAGAATTTAGAAAAATATTAGAGAAATGTGTACTAGTAGGAGGTTTATACCGGGTGCAAAATTTCAAAATTCTGTCTTTAATAATAAGCGAGGAAAAAGTGCTGTACCAACTAAAAAAATCACCCGGTATGTGGAATAGTCTTTTAACTTTAAACTCCATATTTAAGCTTTTCTCCGTAATTGAAAAAACTTTGTTAAATAAAATTTTCAATAAAAATGTAAATCGAGGTAGTTTGCCGATTTCATATTTTCTAATTTTTAGAATACTCCGTATAATTTGTCTTAAGTTTGACAACTGTTTATGACTTCCTAAGACAAGCAAATCATTTTACAAAGAATGACTTTTTCTCGGCAAATCAAAAATAAGAAAATTTACAAGTGCATTACCACATCCGAGGACACACTGTATGCAAAAAAAAGCCCTTTGTTTGCAAAAGGTCGAGAAGTTTTGAAATTGAGCAGGGATGTAGGTTTTGATGATCTGAATAAGCCTCTTAATTTGAGAATACGACGTCGCGACACCCGCGATTCCATCTTGAAAGAATGACGTCGAAGACAAGAAAATTGGCAGAACGGTACATTCCATCGAAATGACACCTCAAATCAAAAATATTCTCCATAAAATTCTCTACAACTTTGTTCTTTTACATTTTTTTATACGATCAGTAATTTCGGAGATAAAGCTTTATAATCCACTGAGTATATACAAAAAAAAGCTTTTTGTTTGCAATAGGTCGGGAACTTGTGAAATTTGGCAGGGATGTAGATTTTGATGTCCTTAATAAGCCCTTGAATTTGCGAACATAACGTCGCGCCGATCGCGACACCATCTTGAATAAATGTCGCCGAAAACAAGAAAAATGGCTCTATCTTCGTAACGGTACATTTTATCAAAATGAGACCTCAAATCAAAAAATGATTTTTCTAAATTTACAGTACTGCGTCTTTTGGGGTTGGGAGGTGAAATTTCCTGCTGATATCGCGTTATACAAAATCTTTTTGTGTTGGCTCCTGATAAGCATACATCAAATGCCGTTTGAAACTTTTTTCGTAGGAAATCTAGCGCACGCTAGGATTAATACGTAAAACACCATCCTGCATAATTATTGTTTAATGTCCCGACATTTCTCCATGAAAATTTTAGCATCAAAATTAATAAAAATTAAGTATATTATTATTGAATGAAAAAATCACAAAGCTAATTTAGGAACATGGAAACATTAATTTAGTACAACAAATGGACAAATCCATGTATTTTATATTTTGTTCTTATTCTAATGTCTCTCTTACGATATAAATGCTACCTCTATATCTTTTATTGCTCTATTTGAAATTACGTATTATAATTCAAAACACATTTTATGATGTTTAAGATGCTAACAACTATTTTTCTTTCATAGCACTGAACATAATTTATAATTCTTAGTAGATAATATATTAAATGAATTCTTGAATTTACAAAAATTGTTAGAATATGAAACACTACTAGTGAGGTTAAAAAATTGATTCAAATAAAGAGCCTTCATTCATCGATTGTGACTTCATAAAGAAAGTATTTAAGAGGAAATAAGAATCGAACGTTATTGAGCCATTGCAACGGTGCCAAATATTGGGCTATATAACGTGCAATGGATATCAGCTGTATGTGAGTCTTGGATATACAGGAACAGCGCCGCCAGACTGAGTAGTGCTGAACTAAAAGTGTATATCGGAAGATGAAAATAAGACTTTTTGAAGCCCACCTCAAAATTTTGTAGGAAGGAAGCTAACATGTTTTGTGGTCATTTAGTGATGATATACATGGGGGTATGTTGATGAGCCCGACCCCGGGCTTCACTGCGTCAAATCCGGCTGCACTACAACCGCTCAGTGTATGAAACGGGCCTGTATATGACCATGCATGTCTTTCTCTCTCTTTCTCTCTATATATATATATATATATATATATTTTTTAAAGTGCCACCCCCGGAGAAAGGGTGGCATCCACTCCCCACAAATTAGCAAGCCACCGCACATTATAGAAACTTTTCTGTGAATCATTTACTATTATACTGCCAAGAATGAACGAAATCCGTTCAATATGACATTATTCCGAAGTTAAAACCTCTAGTTATTTTACTAAATAGAGAGGGAAGTTTTGTGTAAATACTTTTACATTTTTTTTTTTTTTTTGAGTAAGAAGCGAGGTAAAAAGTATAAGGCCCGGGAAGAAAATTATTTTTCTGTTCATTTAAGTATAATCTTTATATTGTTATCACAGGTTTTGTTTTTATAGAAATAAAAAAATTGATCTAGCGCCGATACTTCTTTTAGCATTTCAAATAACTTTTTCTAATAACGTTTTGCTCTAAAATAAAACAAGAATAGTTCTCTCTTAAGCTATTTTTACATTTTCCGTAATTTTAAACAACCGGTACATACTTTTGGAATTCTTACTATATCAGCTTACTTTTATTTTCGAAAAATCGATTGCAACAGACACCAGTCGAACGGCTTATTCCTAATTAAAGAAGCTTTCGTACTAGTCGCTCCACACTACATGCAGACTGCAGTTTCGAGCTATTGGCTCTCGTCAGTGTAATGTAGATCTGAAATGACTGGCACCAGAGCTCCGACTTATAGGTACGTTTGGAACCCATAAGATTTTGAAATGTAAGCGAAGGCAGGGGGCGCTATCTAATGGTATTGCAATCGAAGTAGTACAGTAGTAGTCTAACATGGGCATAGCATGTAGCTCGAAAGTATGTCTCTAGAGGGCAGAATATTTACGCAATGAAATTGTTCTGTATCTACAAATCCGTAAGGATTTGTAGATGCATAACAATTTCATCCGGCCCTGGCTGTTGGTTGTGGTCTGACTATCCTTATGAAAGTAATTTCATAAGGATAGTCAGACCACAACCAACAACCAGGGCCGGATTAAGGATTGGCGCGCCCCTAGGCTAATCATGTATTTGCGCCCTCTTATTCAAAACTAAAAAAAAATGATGACTGGGATTGTCCTGGTTTCAAAATTGACGAGCCGGAGGGAGAAATATATGAAAAAAATTTTTGCCCAGATTCAAAATTTAACGAGCGGGGGGGAGGAGAAATATGATGAGTGAAGGGGAGATATCTAAAAAAAATTAAACCAAAATTGATAAGCAGGCAGAAGGATATGAAAAAAAATTCTCGAAAACGAAAATTGATTAGCTGGGGCGGGACAAAATATTCTTTTTTTAATAAGCAGTGAATGCAAAGAGACTGCGACTCCCCGTATGCCCTAACGTGCGCCCTTTCACGCACTAGGCAATAGCTTAGTTAGCCTTATGAATAATCCGGCCCTGCCTATATCGCCCGCCGAGTGCTGAATTACGAACTGCAAACTTGGCGTGTTAACTGTAATAATCACAAATATCTTGTATTTCTGCTTACATCATGGTTATAAAATATTATATTGGGTATTCAGCAGATAACTTTCAAAGAAATCATTCGTTTCTTTCATATATCATTGATCTAACTCTGACCAAGCTAGAATATCAACAAGGGCCACCTTACAAACAGACTTGTCAATTTCTTTATACATTTACTATATCTAACATTCAATATGAAAAAGAAGAAAATAACCATTCTTTCTATATATTGAAGATCTAAGTCTGATCATGCCAATATATTATAAGAAATCCTCCCTTACGAGGAAATCTTTCAAGCATCTCTAGCCCTACCTAAAAGATACTCCATCACAAACAAACATTTGTTACACTTCAAAGCTAAGAACTACTAAAAAACACAATAAAATATAGGTATGAAATTTCACTCAAATGTGCTTTTGAATTGCACATATATCTATGCTGATGATTTCTAAAGAGAATGAAAAAGCGCAATTTTTACAGATATTTGCCCGGTCAAACATTGATTGAAATATTTTATTTGTTAAGACATGTGAGTGAAATTTTATACCTATATTTCATTGTGCTTTTTAGTAGTCCTTGGCTTTGAAGTGTAACAAATGTTTGTTTGTGATGGAGTATCCTCTAGGTAGGGCTAGATATGCTTGAAAAATTTCCTCGTAAGGGAGGATTTCTTATGATATATTGGCATGATCAGACTTAGATTTTCAATATATAGAAAGAATGGTTATTTTCTTATTTTTTCATTCATATTGAATGTTAGATATAGTAAATGTATAAAGAAATACAAGTCTGTTAGTAAGGGGACCCTTGTTGATATTCTAGCTTGGTCAGATTTAGATCAATGATATATGAAAGGAACGAATGATTTCTTTGAAAGTTATTTGCTGAATATGTAATAATCACATATACACAAAATGCTTGATTTCGATTGCAATAAACATCAGCCAAAGGACTTACTCCTAATTAAAGGTTTACTATTTTTACCATATTGCTGCATTTCACAATTGTAGTAGACATAATTTTCATTGCCAATAGCTGTATGTACAACATGTTCAGAGTCTAAGTCTAAAGGCATGGTCTGTTTTACGGGAATAGTCGAGGCGTTTAAACGTGGCGTTTAATCGCTCTCGTCCGATCGCTTATAAACGCACCTAGTGGTCTGTTTAATTCGTTAGTTTCGGTAATCGACTAGTCGCCAGTCATTTTTTACCCGTTTGGCAAAAATTACTGCTACTGGACTTGTGCTTGCAGCACAGTTGCTTATGGAAGAAGCAGAAGATGATGATATTTTGCTATTATCATTAATGAATAAAGAGCGAAGAAAGGTTCATAACATGTTTGTTCCAAGAAGAAAGGAAGGGTGTTTTAATACGCTGATAAAGAGACATTTAATTGATGACGAAACTAAATTCAGAGAATACTTTAGGATCGCCAGATGCCAGTTTAATATTACCTTTGGAGCTCATTCTGCAACAGTCGCAAGCGATTAAATAAACGCGCGCGATGATTTTTGCCTGACAACCGATTTTGCCCGAAGACGCGTCGTCTTGGGGCGACTTGTGTCGACTGGTCGCTTAAAGCAGACCATCTCTATGATATGCGTATTAAATCTATTGACACGATTAAACGTCACGTTTAAACGCCTCGACTATTCGCCTAAAACAGACCATACCTTAAGTCTTTTTGATATACTGGTCGAGTTTTTTGTATCTCCAGAAGACTTTAGTTCAATGGAATGTTTCAAATTCGGAGTATCGTTTTTTTTTATTGTAACTGTCTTACATGGACAGTTTTATCAAATACTTTCAGGATGGCATTAATAAAAATATATGCCTTTTCGCGATAGAGATAAATCCAGTCAATAGATGAGATACATTGCCTGGAATGAAACAAAGTGCTCAAGGATTCGGTTTAATGCGCAGTAAATCGTATTTTTTAAATTATATTTAAATATGATAGGGTAATATAATACGAAAGGAAAAGATCAGCGAGAAACCAGTACAAAAATGAAATAAAATATATAATAAATAATTATATATTTACAACACAAGTAAACATCATTATTCACTTATATAGACAATTAACAACACATATTTTTATCTGCAAACGCAAACTCTTTTCGAATTACAATATCCTCCTCTTCTTCTCAAGGAAAGGCAGTGGAGGGCACAAATTGAGTCGTTAAGTTTGATGCCTTTTGCTTCAACGCTTAAAACATCGCAAGTAACTCTCTTTACACGAACTCGTCCTGAAACAATGAAATAGTATACATTTACTAAATATATTTTTGCTTGATTTCAATATCAATCATGATTTAGAAAGAGCCATAGTATAGCAACTGCATTGATGAGAGTGACTAATGAATTTATCTTAGATATAGATTTTAAAAAAACTGCTGCCTAAGGAATCACTACTTCCACATCCGGATTTTCTATCTGAGTCCCTTCCTATCTAAGTACTCCACCTGCCACCGCTACCTCCACTTCATTATTAAAGGAGTAGTGGGGGTGGCTAATGCTTAAAATTTTTTAAGACTTTTGGTTCTTGTACACACACTAAATCACAGTTCTGTTTTTTAACCCCTTCAATATTGGGGTGGGGGGTGGTAACGGGGTATCAAAAAAAAATTGAGAGTGGCCTCTTGTACATACACTAAATCTTAATTTTGTGATCTCTTACTAGCTTGACTTACCTATTTACCACTTAACCCTTCAACGGAATACGATTAAAATATAATCTAGTTCCAAATCTCGTTATAATACATATTGTTTGTCAAGCAAAAGAACGAACGCGACGAAAGGGGTAAGATAGCCAAGCTAAACATCTGATATTCCATAAGAGGGCCACCAATATTTAATTATTATATTCAATGATTTACCTCTTTTGTTAAATGTAACTTTCACAATTCTTACAATGCACGTCAGCTTACAATATATTTCAATGCATTTATCAAATTTATGAAGTACCGACTCTAATATAATTAAGCATAGTAGTATCGCATTCCTCACATCCTTTTGTCGGTTTTACTTTCGCTTAACTTACAGTGGATAGAGTCATCGTGCGCCCAAAAAATGTACAGATAGACCGACAGACCGACGGATTAACAGAGAGACAGAAATATTTTTTGCTTACACTTAAAATCTCGACATTCAAAGCCCACTTGAACTTTAAATTATTGTTACCGTTTTTTTTTTCAGCCCTAAGATTGTATAGTTTATTTTGTTCTCATTTGCTCCTAAATTATTTTTGTTGAAGTTTAAAGTTAAACAATTTAAGTATTGTAAAGGTAAAAAAATAACCCTTTGACATTTTCACGTCTAAGATTATGTAGATTATGTAGATTAAATTATGGCTTTTCATTTCCATCAATCTGTCTGTTTGTTGTAGCTGTACCCAAAAATTGTTTGGCGGAGAAAAATAATATTTGGTAGGCAATTGACGCTGTTGTCAAGAAAAGGCCGAATATACTTTTACTGCAAACTATACAAGATGGATATGCTAAAAAAAACAATTAATGAAAGCAATGTGACAAAGTATAATAATTTGGCGTGTAGTTAACACAAATGAAAGACACAGGTAAATAGTCTCAAAAATACTTTTTACAAAATAAAGAAAAAAAGTGAAGAGATTTATATTTTAGATACACTTGCAATTTACAATATATTATAAATTCGTATCTTGTCAGGAATTTATTTATATATTTGCAAAGTATGTCACCTACAAAGGGCCCTAACGTAATCTGCCAAATTCTGAGCGGAAAATGCAATATAAGTCCATATAAAACTTAATAAGAACTCTTAGACCAGGACTCTGATTGCTCTTAAATGTAACAAAGCAACGCAACGCAACAGAATTTATTCTAATTGTTGTAAGTATGCAAAATTACAAATAAAGGCAAGTCGTTTTAACATTTATTTTGTCTTTCTTGAGGTAAAAAAACAAAAGTGAATTTGGTAAGCATAGGATCACTTGTAAATACCCACAAATGCTTGGAAAAAAACAAATACAGATAAGGTGGACTCTGATCATTTGTACGCTGCACAGAGTCTTTGTAAATTTCATTATAGTGACTGCGATTGTTTTTTTTTTAACAGAGTAGTTAATTAAGAAATGTCGAATCACAGGAACATAATATTTGAAATGCACTTGACAACATTTTCGAAGAAGAAAACCCGGTATATTGTTAGTAAACAATATGCCTAAAAAGTGTAATTAGTTAATTAGGAAATAGAGGAAAATAATATTTTGATTGTAGTTGACATTATTTTCGAGGAAAAAAACTTGATATACTTTTAATTAAAAAATTTACAGTCACCCAAAAGAAAAAATAATTAATAAATAAAAAGTGCTAAAGAGATAGGGACATTTGATGCGCATTTAGATGTATTTTTGCATATTTTTTTTTATTATTTCGAGTTAAGTGTAAGAATAGTTGGATATATTAGCCAACCCTCTCTCCCTTAATGTATATCTGTACATTTATATCCATAAAGACGTTTATTATGAATAAAAACATGCAACAACAAACAACAACATACTTTGAAATCAATCTTGCATTCCATCCTTGATAATGTTTTATTAAAAGTAGCTCTATGTCCATGGTTGGTTTTGGAAAAAAATATGAGGGCTAGAATGAAAGATTAATTTTAAGGTGAGTTATTTTATTATTAAAAATTTCCAGATATGTATTTTGTTAGTAAAATCATTTTAGAGTTCCTTATTTTCTAGAACAACCTGTTTTAGGTTATCAGAAAAATACAAAGAACATAAATTGACATTTTAATAAAATAAATTGAAAAAAAAATTACCTAAGTTTTGATCCAATAATTCTTGTTCTCCAAAATCTGCTGGTGCACAATAAACACTGCATAGATATAAGATTATAAAGCAGAAAACTGTAAAGTATTTCATATTTAAATTGTGTGGTTGTTTTAGAAGAAGTATAAACTATTTGGTACTTAAATGGTCTGAAGCTCTTTATTTATATAGTTATAACAAGAAAATCACCTCGGTAGTTTATTTACTCCTTAATAATATTTGAAACCCGGGAATTACCTTTTCCATGTTCAATAAACAAACCGTAGCATTCTAAATGCACGCATTCTTATCAGGTTGAACTCTTGACCTACGTAATAAATTATATATAGCTAATTCATATTACAATGTAACAAAGAAAATTTAGTTTATGTACACTTAAAACTTATGGCAGAAATCTGTAATTTAAGGTCTTATAAACATAAAGAAAAAGTCTACCAAAATCGACTGCTGAATAAACTATTTCGGGGAGGGGGAGGCGTTAAAAAACGGTTTTCTGTAAATATATTGAAAACTACTGATTTTATCAGAAAGTATAAAAAGATGCAATTTGAAGATTATGAAATTACCTTGAATTTGAGACAAATCGTATCTTTCACTGAAATACGATTTTTTTGAAGTTTAGTGTTTTTTTACCTCTTTCTAAAATTCAATTTTCAACGCGCGTTTTCTTGATTCATTCATTCAAAACTAAGGATTTATAAAAAAATGTTTATTACAGTATTGATAAATAATTTAATTCCTTACAATTTGGCTTTTAATGCAACCCTCTACGATAAAAATTGGCTAAGTTATTTAAAAAAACCGCTGCCCAAGGAATCACTACTTCCACATCCAGATTTTCCATCAGTCTCACAATGAGAACAAAATGTTTATGTAACTTTAATAATAAGATATTTGAAATCGTATAGCCCATAAAACGATATGCCACATCGGGGGTGGGGGTAGTGGGGGGACGATGTAAAAAAAATTTTTGAGGCCTTTGGTTCTTATACACATACTAAATCACAATTTTATTTTTTTGACCCCTTTCAATAATGGTTGGGGGTGGTAATGGAAGTGGCTAATGCCAAAAATTTTTTTGAGACCTTCTCTTATCAATAAAAATTATTTTGAAAGTGATTTTTTATTTTTAAATAAATTTAATAAAATAGAAAAACAAATAGCATAGATTTGAAATGGATATCAATGAATTCAGAAAAAAAATCTATAGTTAATTGAACAGTATGAGCCACCACCTTCCCATTTGAAAAAAAAAAGTTTTCGATAAAAGAGTGCTTTGTTCAATTTTGGAGGCTTCGTAAATAGTTAGTAATGAAATTAAACGAAAAATTATATTTTTCTCTTGGACTTTACCTGCCGTAGAACAAATTTTGGTGTTCCAAAGCACCCTAGACGAATGTTTTAAGATGCTTAACAAAACTGAATATCGACTCAAAAATTCGCGAAAATCTCATGGTATACTCAGAATGTTGTCTTGAATCCAAATATGTAAAAATATACAGGGTGTTCCATTTAAAAATCGAAAGTTGCGGTCATTTCCGGGTAAACTGGAAATGGTCACATACCGTTTTTTTATGTCCAATAATCCTTTTTTACAGGTGGTTTATGCACGCCAAATTTCAAATGGATAAGTTAAAAAATAAAGGAAATATATGGGGGAGCCACTACCTTGTGGCACCCGGTATATTTAATTTTCAGTCTAGATATCAAAAAAATAATCTCAGGAGATGTTAGGTACAACATTCCTATTAAAAACACTTTTCATTTGACTCAAAATTACCCGAGTCGTTTGAAAAACATTGACATTAAACTACAACTTTCCTTTCACCTTACCTTTCCGGGGGCAGTCTGACCACCGGACGAAGGACGTTACTAGTTCGAACGGGTTTTTTCGTTGAGTTTTCCCCGTATCAGTAACCAGACTTTTTAAACAGTGCGCGATGTGTTCGTGTAAATAAAAACCAATTAGTGTAATTTTAAGTTTTTTAAAGCCCTTTAGTTCTATTAAACCAAATTGATAGATTTAAGCTTTAGTTCCTTTAAGCAGGAGAGTGGTTGCACGGTCGGCTCTGAACCGGAATCTGACTAGGCGCATCATTGTAATTACAATGAAACACACTTTAGGTGGCAAAGCAATGGGCCATTGGATTTATGACTGGTAAAGTGTTGGAAACTTTTGCCAATACCTGAAAAGCGAGTACAAAGTACTGTTTAACATTATATCATCTGTTCTGTAATGGTAAGTTGATAGCCCTGTGTGTTTAATACGCCCTTTTGTTATTGTACACTTGGAATTATTTCACCATCGTTGGAACGTTAAATGTATATAAAACCACTCTTTTGTCAATACCAAAAAAGCTCATACAAAGTTCTGTCTAACCATTATAGCTCCTGTGTTGTAATGGTAAATTGATGTGTCTACGTGTTTAAGGCCCTTTTGTTATTGTGTATTTGGAAATATTTAACCGTCACTGGTATATTAAATATATAAAAGCACTTTTTTGCCAATACCTGAAAAGCCAATAAAAATTACTTGTCTATAAACTTCTTCAGGCCTTTAGGACAATGTGGAAGGCGTCTATGTTTCCATTCGATCGAAAAGTAGATCTAGTAAAATTTATATTATTTTCTTAAATGCTTGTCCAAAGTCACATTTTAACTCACTAAATCACTGTATTAACTATTAATGATTACTGTTGATAAACCTGCCTTCTTGAAATTTTGTAAAAAAAATAAATATTCAGATTAACTTCTGTTACTCGTTCTCAAATTTTAGATATTTCATAAGGCCCCTTTGTTTTCTGTAACTATTTTATATAGAATTCTAGTAAAACTGGCTGTGCAAACATATTTGAAATCTACGAAGATCCATAAATTATGTTAACACAAAATAGTACATTACAGTATTATGTAGTGGATACATTCGTCATTTTCTGCATCTATCTCTCTCGAATTATGTCTGCAATCCCTATATATCAGTATGGTACCATATATCGAGGCAATAGTAAAATAATCATACTTTTCATTAACGGCGCTTGAAAAATATGTTAATGCTAAAAATCCCCTAGACTGACATTATTATTGGCAAAATGTGTGATGGCCGAGCGTTAGCCGGTGTTGCACATTATTCAATGATTTGGCTCTCCTTACCAGTACTTTCCCAATGATGAAGTGAAGGCATGTAGGTAGTTTATTAATGATGGGCCAGTTATGTGTGTCACGCTCAGATCAAAATTGAATAATAAAAAAGGAAATTCCAAAGCATGGGCCAAGATTATTCATTCTTTTTAAAAACTTCAGAAATCCGCACGAATTACATCTCGAATTACATTGATTAACTTATTTATGAGAAATTAACAGACACAAATTTCCACTCAGTGATCAGATTAATGCTTTCTTTATATTGTCTATTACATTCATACCGTTTATAAGCCTATCTTTTTTTAGATATAATATTTTTCTTATTTTATTGTTTGGTAGATAAATATCTGTACATTTTTTAGGCATTGCGCAAGCGATATTTCTGAACATGCTATATAATATAGTGTGGAACAGCCAAATGAAAGAAATTCAGTTTCTCAATTATTGTGCAAATTTATAAAAAATCCTGAGAACGTCGATTTGGGATTCTGAAATGACACCCAGCAACGTACAAATCTCATCCCTAAATTCAACTCCCTTCGAGTGGCAGTTGCAAACCCTAAATTTTTAAATAGGAAGCAGGGGCTTGTTATAGCTCATTTGAAAGGTCTTTTCATTCTCTATTCAAAAATGCTATGATTTTAATATTTATTGCAAAAATTAAAGGAAAAAATAATTCTTTCGTTGTATTTGAACAAAAAAAAAAAGAAGTTGATAGCATCAAAATTAAGCAAGTTATGATGAAAATAAGAGGACCCTTTCGAATTTTATAGGAAAAAGTGAAAAATAAAACCTACGCCATTTCCACAAAAATTAAAATTTATAGTAATCCCTATAAGACTTTCTTTATTTTAGCATAAGTAATGACTTTAAAAATTTTGACCGGTTTAGAAAGCATATTTTTGAAAAAAATATGATTTAAAAAAATTAGAATTTTTCAAATTTTCGTAAATTTCATTTTCTTTTGATAATAACTCCAAAAATACTCGATATATGTAAAAAATAATAGAGAACGAAATTTGAGTTTTTTTTTAACAAAGATTTTAGTTTTTTTTTTTTTTATTTTTGTAGGATAAAAAATAACCGAGATAAAAACGTTTAAAGCCTAAATTTTACTGCGAGAACCATGTAACCGGGGCCCTTTAACCTTTTGTCTTTTAAAAAATAAGGGTTTTAAAAGATTAAATTTAATACGATCTTATAGCCCTTGAAATTACCTTTCAAATGGTTTTTGGATGAATCTGATATCATAAAAATTAACGGAGTTATTGTAAAGAAACCAATAACATTTTTTTGTAAAAATTTTTTGAGCAGAGATTTTGTATGCATATATAGGAAAAAAGATAGATAGTAAGAAGTAGACGTGTCGATAGGTACATGCTCACAAAATATACATGTGTGTGTGTATGTTTCTTTTGAAGATAGAAAAAGTGAAAGGAATTCTGAACATCTGCTCGAAAACATAGTGGGGCTTTCTAGTATGCTGTGTGTCTATTGAATATTTCTAGTACGTCGGATGGCTGGCTCTATCGTTCACTAACCCAATACCGAGGTATAACCAAATAAAACCTATTTCATTTTATTCAGCAGGTTTTTTTACATAGGAAATCACTTTTGACGACACTCTCCATTGGTCGAGACTGAAGTTACAAGAAAAAAACAAAAAAAAATGAAAATAACAAAATTCAAATTCAACCACGAATAACTTTCAAACGAAAAAAGATAAAATTATATATTTTTTTTAGTTTTATAGTACAAACGATTCTCTTTAATTTGACGTATAATTTATTACAAAAATAATAACTTTAACATTAAAAAAATGACGTTGATTTAGATGGTACACAAATTGTGAATTTTTTTGAAAGGTCTAACTCCTTGTAACTCGCTTATGTATTGAGCTATTCGAATGTTTTATTCGCCAAAAACTGCCAAATTTCATAGACTTCATTTTGTCTCAATTAATGCTGGGTCTAGCTCTGTAAATAAAAGCGGTACAGCCTTTTAAACACAACGAAGCACGCTACGGCGACGGAGTCGCGAGGCTTCCCCACTCGTTCCCGGTACATCCCGCGTTCACCATAAATCGCGCAAGGCTACAATCAGCGGCCGTAACAAAAGCTTTAGAATTATCTTCCTTTATTGTAAGATGATAAAATTAACAAATCAAATTGAATAATATGATATTAGTTGTAATAATCTGCTATATATGGTGTCGTGCTACGCGGGTGGTGCATTAATAAAGTGAAAATAATAGGTAGGTATCAGACAGATATAACTGATTTTCAGATATATCATTGTAAAAACTGCTGCTCAAGGAATCACTACTTCCATATCCGGATTTTCTATCCAAGTCACACAACGAAAAAATTTTGTATCTGGAAATAATTTATGGAACTTTAATAATATAATATTTGAAATCCTCTACCAGTAAAAAAATATTTTGAGGTTTCTGGTTCTTGTACACACACTAAATCACATTTTTTTTCATCCCCTTTAATAATGGGGTGGGGGTGGTAATGGGGGTGGCTAATGCCAAAATTTTTTTTGAGATCTTAGCTTCTCTTGTCTATACTAAATATCAATTTTATGAACTCTTATCTGCTTGATTTGCCTATTTACTCCAAATTTACCCCAATTTACCTCCCAACCCTTAGACGGAACAAGATAAAAACATAATCTAGTTCTAGATCTTGTTAAAGTACATATGTGTACCAAATTTCAAGTCAATATCTCAAACGGTTCCAGAGTAAACGTGCGCACAAAAAAAGTTACAGACCGACAGACATTTTTTTTCGCTCAAACTTGAAATCTTGACGTTTCATGACATTCTAAGCCTATTTGAACAATAAAAATTTTAAAAAAATGTTTTGTCGTTCTATACTTCCACTGGATGTGGAAGTAAAATCATGCCAGCTAGTAAAGTTTTTACTTTGCTTCGTATATTTTAATATTTTCCATAAAATGTCAGAGGTAACCACATTATCAAAACAATTATTTGCCATTCACTAACTCGTAGAGGCTCTGAACGATTAGTTGGATTTTTGTACATAACTATATTTTTGTTTTCATGTAAACTGGAAGGGTTAAAATCGGTTAAAATTGGATAGACGATCTAAATATGCTTGTGTAAATAGGCTGTTCTTTATTTTAAATAATACTATTCCTAGTGGGATTTTTACCATCTAGCCTGTCTTCGTTTTGATCAAAATTATCGCTGCGATAAATGTAATTGTTTTCTTCAGAACTTACTGGAGGAACTCCAGGTGGTATAAAAATGTCACCAGTTTTTACTAATACGTGACTAGCTAAAGACGTTAAAAATGTACGTATTTCATCGTAGGAATAACCATAGCCAAAAGAATAAAGCATATCATTAAGTTCTTTTTCTTCTGACGGCACGAAACACATGTAGTGATATGTAAAGGATTAAAAAAATGGCCTAAGCTGATTGTTTTTTTTTCCATAAGTATTAATATAAATTCCATTACTATAGAAATGACGTTTAAATCAAATTTGTCTGTCCTGACATATTTAGTATCCACGACATAAATGTTTATAACAAATCTGAAACTTCTTGTTTACATTTATGTTCATTCAGATTAGTAGTCGTGTTTTTTTTTATAGTTTTAAAACATCCAGCTATAGCTTCTCTTAAGATACCGGCAGCTTTATCAGGAATTGACAATTCATTCTCATGAACCAAGTTTTCTTCGCCTGATTCACTTGTGACTGACAACAAAAATTCTTTTAGCTTTATTATCACTTGAATGAACTGTTGTTGTATTTTCTTTGTGTTCACAAAACACTTTGTTTGCTTAAATGCTTTTCTAATCTCTTTCTTATATTTCCACTGCTATAATAATCTAATTTTTCTTCCGTCATTTCTTCAAATATATCATTAAGGCGTGTTTTAGAAATATTAGAGTTAAGAATTCTTTTTTGCAAAACAGCAAGATAAACCTCCTTAAATAAAATATTTAACGCTACTTGAAATTCATTTTTTTCTTTCAGTTGTTTAGTTTGTATACATTTAATTTTTTTTTTTTGCTAATATATTTTGCATAATAAATTTTATGATAATTTCCATTAGCCCAAATAAATCTGAATAAATGTGTAACCTGCCTTGTATTTCTGTATCAGAATGCGACACTGCAGCTTTAATATATATTTTTTTCTAGTTTCCGCACCCGTTCCTATACAAACTGGTACTTAAAGATGTTCTTAATTTATTCTTAATTTTTCTGGATTTTCCACAAATCAGACAATGCCATTTTATTTTAAACTGATTTTTTTTCTTTATTATGTCTACATGAAGGCTCACTTGCATTTTTTTATCGCGTTACTAATATCAGAGACAATACGTATTATCTTTGCTAATGTTATTTATTACAAAAAGATGTCAGACAAGAATAATGAAATCGGTATCGAAGGGTGTGCAAATAAGTGCCACCACTTTGTTTTATAAAAATGTTAATGAAATTGCATATTTTCTTTCATTTGCACAATTAATAATAGACCTGATGCCCGTAACAGTTGGTTTTTTACCATTAGATTTTCACTGCTTTCAGCAGTTTCGTAAAACAAACACGTAGTTTTTCTCCATTGATAAAAATGAATCTACAATATACATAAACTGTAATAGCCTACATGTAAGTAAAATAGTATATACTTATTAATATTTATCCAGACAATAATGAGGCCAGCAGCCGATACGTTTTTTGATGGGCCGAGAAAGTAGCAGGGGCGGGAAAGGAAGCCTCGCGTCTTCGTCGCCGTACTGTGCTTCGTTGTGTTTCAAGGGCTGTAGCGCTTTTAGTTAAAAAATTAGATCTAGCATTAATCGAGACAGAATGAAGCCTATTAAATTTGTCAGTTTTTGGTGAAAGAAAAAATTGAATACTTCGTTATATAAGCGAGTTATGGCGAGTTAAGAATTAGAAAAATGTTGCTGATTTGTGTATCTTTTTGAATTTTGCTAGTTTTTTTAAGTTAATTTTTTAATTATTGCAATAAATTATACTTCAAATTAAAAAGCAATGTTTATTTGTCAAAACCAAAAAAAAAAAAATTGTATTTTTATCTGTTTTAGTTCTAAAGTTATATTTGGTTAAATCTTAAATTTCTAAATTTCTTTTTTTTTTAGTTTTTTTCTTATATCTTCGGTCTCGACCAATGGAGAGTGTCGTAAATTTTGATTTCCTATGTAAAATAACATGCTTTAATAAGTAGTGAAGGTCCCATCTGGTTATACTTCAGTATTGGGTAGGTCAAGAAAGAGAAGGCTTTTCGCGCTCTGTCCGACGGGCTATTCAGTATATTTCCAAAAGCGGAGTAAAATACACGTGGTACTCTTTATTAGTGGTTAGCACTTAAAAATTATTTAATTTGTGTTATTAATTTTGTAAATGAGATTTCAATTCAGTAATGTATTACTCAAATGATTAAAGTTTCTTGAAACCAATTTTTTCAATGATTCTGCATTAAGGGGGTGGTTTTTAAGGGTTGAAATTTCACAGTCAACCAAAAATTATATCATAAACATTAAACAAACCGTTTGTGTAATGTTAATATGGATTTCATATTTCAGAAACACAAAAAATGATTTTTTCATGATTTTCGATTTAAGGGTGGTTGCTAAAAGGGTTGAAAAATTAATTAAAATCATAAATCATGCATATAAGTGTTGGAAAATATTTATTTTATCTAATTAAACGAGATTACTTACGCCAGAATGCTTAAATCTGCATTTTTCCCATTTTTAACAAAAGAGGTGGATTTCACCCCTAAAATGCAAAAAGCGCAAGTCGAGCACAGGTCACTTTTGAATTTGAGGGTAAAATATACTCAATCCCAAATTTTCATGCAAATCGATGGAGGTTCACCGAAATCGGAGGTAATAGTTGATTTTTACCTTCATTCACTGTACTATTAATGAAAAGTATGATTATTTTACTATTGCCTCGATATATGGTACCATACTGATATATATAGGGATTGCAGACATAGTTCGAGAGAGATAGATGCAGAAAATGACGAATGTATCCACTACATAATACTGTAATGTACTATTTTGTGTTAACATAATTTATGGATCTTCGTAGATTTGAAATATGTTTGCACAGCCAGTTTTACTAGAAATCTATATAAAATAGTTACAGAAAACGAAGGGGCCTTATGAAATATCTAAAATTTGAGAACGAGTAACAGAAGTTAATCTGAATATTTATTTTTTTTGCAAAATTTCAAGCAGGCAGGGTTATCAACAGTAATCATTAGTAGTTAATACAGTGATTTAGTGAGTTAAAATGTGACTTTGGACAAGCATTTAAGAAAATAATATAAATTTTACTAGATCTAGTTTTCGATCGAATGGAAACATAGACGCCTCCCACATTGTTCTAAAGGCCTGAAGAAGTTTATAGACAAGTAATTTTTATTGGCTTTTCAGGTATTGGCAAAAAAGTGCTTTTATATATTTAATATACAGTGACGGTTAAATATTTCCAAATACACAATAACAAAGGGGCCTTAAACACGTAGACACATCAATTTACCATTACAACACAGGAGCTATAATGGTTAGAGAGAACTTTGTATGAGCTTTTTTGGTATTGACAAAAGAGTGGTTTTATATACCTTTAACGTTCCAACGATGGTGAAATAATTCCAAGTGTACAATAACAAAAGGGCGTATTAAACACACAGGGCTATCAACTTACCATTACAGAACAGATGATATAATGTTAAACAGTACTTTGTACTCGCTTTTCAGGTATTGGCAAAAGTTTCCAACACTTTACCAGTCATAAATCCAATGGCCCATTGCTTTGCCACCTAAAGTGTGTTTGCTGGGTTGATTTAGTAAGATTTTTTTTTAATTTCGCAAAATTAATATATTCATTAAAAGCGGCAAAGGTCCTTGCTGTTTTATTCTATGTTTACACAAAGTACTAATTTAAAAAAAATTAAATTAGTGATCTGTGGTGCGGGGTAATAGGAGAAGAAAATGATTTGTTCATATGTAGAATAGATAATTGGGGACTCCCATTACAATTTAGTAAACAAGCCGTAGTATTAAATCATAATGCAATAAATACATATGTGTATTATCAGTTATTACATTGAACCAATGCTGACCTTAAGACCGACAATGTGCTGTGCTGTATCGGAAATATTATTAACTAAATATTTAGTTTTCAAATATCAAATTTCTTTACGAGAATACCTAATCATTTTTATTATTTTAGGAAAGGGTATTCCAGTTAAGATAGGTGAAATGTCCTAAGCTTGGATTTTCAAATAAACCGGGTAAAAGTGTTACCTCAAAACTACAATCACGAATTTGCGAAAATAACAAAATAAATATTTGCACAATAAGAGAGCCACGCAATATTTTAGGAAATATTTATGCATTTCTTTTGCATATACATAGTCATAACTTTGTTATTATAGATAATTCATCAAAAATTAAAAAACTGCTAGAAAGATGAGGCAAATATCTAATTTTGCGTTTTTTTTTCAGTTCTTAACCCCTGAGGGTTGTTTGGACACCGATATCGCCAGACTAATTTAGGGAGTGTCAAGTACTATGTAATGGCGTAATCAGAACATTTCTACCCTTCAATGTTCCACGGAAATCAACAAAGATCTTGCTTTAAGCTCTACTATACACAGGGCCGGATATAGAAGCCGATTCGGCAAATCGGTCACCATTCGGCACTTTCGGCATTTGGCAATTATGTACATAAAAAATCATAAAAAAAACTCAAAACAATGAAAACTCAATACCATAAATAATTATTATCTACTCTTATTACGACAGGAAGGTGGTTCTGTCCGAGAGAAATACTTTTCCGATACGATGAAATCGAACGGTCCATTATTATTGAGGGGAGGAAAGTGATTTATCATGTTTGAATAGTTTCGACCTTTTTGAAATCAAGTAATAATTGTGCCAAAAATGATGAATTCGGTTAGTGAAGATGAATTAATATGTACACCACCAGAATGAAGACAAGTAGCTAATGATACAATACATAATTTATTACCCGAAAAATCGCAGAACAAATGTAAAAGTGTGTACAAAAATTAAATTTTACATGAACAAACTGAGTAATTTAAACAATATTTTCTCAATTTAATATTTATTGTTATAATCGTACATAAAGTGTATAGTATTCAACTCACTTGATGAATTACAGCACTCGCCTGCGGCTCGTGCTGTAAACTTCATCTGCGTGAGTTATTACCTACATTACCGCTCGTTGAATAATATTATTATTTTATTATAATATTTTTCGAGCAACCTCTGTCTTGTACTTGACTTAAATCATCCTGGCTGGCAACAGCATGACCAAATCTGCTTTTTCTAACCTCTAGCCCTGAGCGCTGTATGTATATGAGTATATGTATATCTACAGTGCCCTGTAATTGCTGGAAACGTAAACAGGACACTTCGATTCATTAAGTCTTCAATCAGATTTACATTTTTTTTTGTATCCCAAAAATTAAATGACCATCTAGGCTCGTCAAGTTAAAAACTAAGATGTTTTCTGGCAAAGAACCAATCGGAATAATTTTTTTTGCAAATTGTTTATTGGGGTCTGAGGAACATTGGTAAAAAGAAAAAGCAGCCCGCTGGGACTTTTCTATTGATAAACTAGTAGTTTCAAGCACTAAACAAATTAAGTAAATTTGTTAATTTGCTATATCGGAAAGTATTTGAGCAAACCGACTGAAAATGTATACTCGGGGGTTTTCGAGGTCGCTGATTACGATTTTCAAGTGAAAATTGTAAAATTCAAGATTGACAGCTATATAGTATAAAAACGGGATATATTTTTTAATATATTATTTAATATTTCTTTTATTTACTCTTCGCAAAAACGAAGAGTATATTGTATTTGATCGGCACATTTCTAAATCAGTAAATATCGCTCGTAGAGAAAAAAATTTCATATCATTATGTTAGTGAACGAATTCTGAACAACTTTCAAAATCCGTTCGTCCGTCACGTTTCTTGTAAGCACGATAACTTAAGAAAGAAAAGTCCGATTGTATTGAAATTTGGAAAGTAACTTAGCGTTAGCTAGAGGAATCACTACTTCCACATCCAGATTTTCTATCCAAGTCTCTCACAACGAAAAAATTTTGTATTTGGAAATAGTTGCTTATGGAACTTTAATAATATTTGAAATCGTCTACCCCAGAAACCCATAAAACGATATCCCTCATCGGTAGTGGGGTGGGGGTGGATGAAGCAAAAAAATAGTTTGAGGTTTTTGGTTCTTGTACACACACTAAATTACAATGTATTATCATCCCCTTAAATAATGGGGTGGGGGTGGTAATGGAGGTGGCTAATGCCAAAAATTGTTTGATACCTTAGCTTCCCTTGTATATACTAAATACCAATTTTAATCTAACTTTTCTGAAGCTTGACGCGCTGAAGACAATTTTGGACAAAAGAAAATTTCTACCGGCTCAGTTTTTCTCTACCACCCCCTTCATCCCCTAAAAGGGGCAAAAAGTTCTCATCTAACATTTCTGAAGTAATTTGACGCGTTGAAACTAATTTTGGACAAAAAAAAAATTAGAGGATGAAGGGAAACTGAGCCGGTAGGAAAAATTTTTTTGTCCAAAATTGGCTTCAACGCGTCAAAATACTTTAAAAAAGTTAGGTCAGAACCTTCGGACAAGACCTTTTTTTTAATCTTTTTTAGTTGACACAAGGAGTGGTAGAGGGAAACTGACAAGGTAGAAAAAAATATTTTGTCCAAAATTGGCTTCAGCGCGTCAAAATACTTTGAAAAAGTTAGATCAGAACCTTGGAACAAGCAAGACCTCATTTTTGCGTTTTTTGGGGGTTAAAAGAGGGTAGTAGAGGGAAACTAACACGATATAAATTTCTTTTTTATCTAAATTTGGCTTCAACGCACAAAATACTTCAGTAAAGTTAGATCAGGTCCTTAGGACAAGACTTTTTTTTTGCCCCTTTTAGGGGATAAAAATGAGGCAGTAGAGAAATTTTTTCCCCCAAAATTGTCTTCAGCGCGTCAAGATACTTCTAAAAAGTTAGATGAGGCAAGATCTTTTTTTTTGTAGACCTGTGTTATATAAAAAGCTCAGTAAATCAGCGAAGAGTATAATGCTTCCACTAGTTATTGTTTCAATTCAATATGTAATTGTTAAAACTGAAAATAGTAAATATTTAGTATACAATTTAAACTTTGTTTACGTGCATTTTACGTGGAAATTACAGAAGTAAAAAGTGTTTTAATATTGTAAGGAAAGAATTGTTAAAAATAAGTACATTTTTTTTTATTATTTATTTCTACACAATTATAAAAATTGTTTACTTAAAAAATATATAAAAATATAAAGGGCATAGCAGGATAAGCATGTGTTAGGTGCCCCCGCACCAATCCGGTCGAAATTTTTAGCACAAGTTGATAGTAGTGTTAGATGAAATTTCCCAAAATATTATTTTTGGAAAACCATTTTTACAGGAGTTATGGGGGTAAAAAGAAAAATGGAAAAAAAATTTTTTCTCGAGAACGGATAACCCGATTTTCATGAAAAAAATATATGTTATGGCTTTTGATGGTGCAAATGTGGGAAAAAATAATTGAGGCCATTTGTCGAAAAAAAGTGGCAAAAAAATTTTTTCAAAATAAAAAAAATTTTTTTTTTTAGGGGATGTTCTAGAGGCACACCCACCATTTTCTTCCAAATAAATGCTTATATGCCCCTTTAAAACATATCCAATTTTCAAAACGATCGGAAGGGTACAACATACTCAAAATTGATAATCATTGGCACACTGCGGGCGGCGCGTAGTCTATGTAATGAAGCATTATAAGACGACTTCTTTGTAAATATTTCGTACAAAGACGAGATTACCTCCCCCCTCTCGTTTTCGAGGGTGCTGAACACGATGCAGGTGGTGGGAGAACTTTTTGACCGCCGCAACCTCCTGAAATGGCCATCCCTCTTATGGGTCCCTTTATGTTTTCATATATAAACGGGTTTGGGGAGTGATTTATCGACGGGTTATACTTGAAATAATCACTGAACTCTACTATATAAATGGAAGGCCAATATAGGTATATGCGCGTGAACAAAATGCGGCAATTACGGCACAGATTAAGTGGTAACGAATTCAAAAACTATAAGCCATGCGTCGACGCAGTGGAGAAATTAATGTCTGTGCTTGAACCAAACGGCTGTCTACGGGAGTTAAGCTCCGATGCCAGGCTGACGCAATTCTGTGTTTTATTTCTTTTCCATAGATTCTGTAGCGTAAGTCTTGGATTAGATGCAATTTCCAGAGTCGGTGTCACCATTTTATTCTTTGTTTATTCTGTTGTTTGTGTAAAGTTGTTATAAATTGACTATTTTGTGTAATATTTTGTGACTGTTATAAACAAAGTTAATTAAGACAATATGGTGCAATCTTGTATGGTACTGTGTTGCAAGAATCGGGGCAAAGTCCCGGGTTTTAAACAGTTGCAGTAACAATAAGACCGGCTCTGACGTACTTTGTAGTGCGATTGCGCTCCTCCTTAGGGTCGCCATACTTGCGCGAGGTTCAATTTGGCGTAAAAATTGGTATGGATATTGACCTTCCATTTATATAGTAGAGTTCAGTGGAAATAATATGGAAGGGGGTTATAGAGTAAGTGGAGTCCAGACAGCAGGCCTAGGGGGTTGATTAAACCCTCCCGAGTTTTTTTTTTCAAATGATTCGGTCGCTGGTCACGGGGTCGCTGATCACGGGAAAGATATTCATTTTTAGCTCCAACCCCCTCAAACGGGCAGAAATCACCCCTTACTCACGTTTGAGAGATGAAAAGGGGGTTGGAGCTAAAAATGAATATTTTTCCCATGATCAGCGACCACAAAAAGGGGGAAACGCGTTTGAATCCGAATTATTTGATAAAAAATGATTTTCCACTCCTCGGAAGGGTTTAATTAACCCCCTGGCCTGCTGTCTGGACTCAACTTACTCTATAACCATCTTCCATGTTATTTCAAGTATAACTCGTTAATAAATCACTCCCCAGACTCGTATAGAAAACATAAAGGGATCCATAAGAAGGGTGGCCGTTTTAGGAGGTTGCGGCGGTCAAAAACTTCTCCCCCCACTTGCATCGTGTTCAACACCCTCGAAAACGGACGGAGGAAGGTATTCTTGTCTTTGCAAGAAATATTTACACTATTTCTGCCTTTATTACATAGACTAGCGGTTCATTACTACATCTTACTACCACGGTCACTGGCGGCCATTACAACCCTAGCATTTAAATCAGTATCAAACTTCAAGAAGTGTGACGCCAAAATTCTCTGACATCAAATGTGGGGTCAAACAAAATCTAGTTTGAAAATTTGAAGATTTTGCAATGTTTTGCAGTCAGCCTACGAAAGAACTAGTTTTCAAAGTCCACTATGAGGAGGTTACAGTGCCTTTCACTAGTGAAGGTGCCTGTTTATTGTGAGTCCCCTTGCCTCTCACGAGTCGGGGTGTTTATTTATCGTGAGTCTCATTGCCTCTAACTAGTCTGGGCGCTTGTTTATTTTAAGTTCCCTTGCCTCTCATTAGTCGAGGTGCTTGGTTATTATGAGTCCCCTTGTCTCTCACAATTCGGGCTGAATTTTTTGCGTGAGTCCTCTTGCCTCTCACGAATCAGGTTACTCTATATTGATGAGACTTCTATTAGTCTTCATTCTTCGGGAACATACCATAAAAAAAAATTATTTTGAAAAATTTTTTCAAAAAAGTTGCAGGGGGTTGCGGCGGTCAAAAACTTCTCCCACCACTTGCATCGTATTCAGCACCCTCAAAAACGAGGGGGAGAAGGTAATCTCGTCTTTGCACGAAATATTTACAAAAAAGTCGTCTTATAATGCTTCATTACATAGACTACGCGCCGCCCGCAGTCTGCCAATGATTATCAATTTTGAGTATGTTGTACCCTTCCGATCGCTATGAAAATTGGATATGTTTTAAAGGGGCATATAAGCATTTATTTGGAAGGGAAAATGGAGGGTGTGCCTCTAGAACATCCCCTAAAAAAAAATTTTTTTTATTTTGAAAAAATTTTTTCACCACTTTTTTTCGACAAATGGCCTCAATAATTTTTTCCCACATTTGCACCATCAAAAACCATAACATATATTTTTTTCATGAAAATCGGTTTATCCGTTCTCGAGAAAAAAAATTTTTTCCACTTTTCTCTCTACCCCCATAACTCCCGTAAAAAGGGTTTTCCAAAAATAATATTTTGGGAAATTCCATCTAACACTACTATCAACTTGTGCTAAAAATTTCGACCCGATTGGTGCGGCGGCACCTAACACATGCTTATCCTTTAACTAAACACCATTCTTTAAATTAATTTTTTTGAATTTCATTTGAGTTGTTTATACCTAAATGAAAATATTGCTTCTCTTGTTCTTCATCTTCATTTCTTTCTTCTTCTTGAACATCGTCGATTTCATTATCGTGAAATAATGCATTCAACATATTATTGAGATAAATCTCATCTCTCTCCATGTTAAAAAAAATTTAGTACTAATATTAGGAGGGTGTCTTTACCGTATGTAAATCCCGGGATCAAGAAAGCGCGCTGTTTTTTAAATTTGTAGGTATGCCCTTTGAACTAATTAATAAAATTGATTCGGTAACTGGTAATTAAATTACATCTGTTTAAAATATTTTTACTAAAAATTTTTTGAGTGATTTACCTGAATATTTAAAAAAATGGTTACTTTATTTAAATAAACACCCCAATTGGGGTGAAGAAAAGTTACTCAAAAATCATATATAAACTTAAACTACGCCAAAATAGAAAGGCTATTAGGATAATGAGATAATGGTAGGTCTTCTAACTGGACGTCGTAGGCTTAACGAACATATGAGTCTAATGGGCCTGGCAGAGGATGCAACATGCAGATTCTGTCAAGAGAAAGAGGAAACTTCAGTACATGTGCTGTGCCATTGCGAAGGCCTAGCCAGATTGAGATTCCAACTGCTTGGCGAAGAGCAACTAAGGGCAGATAGCTATCCCATGGAGCCCTTATCAAGGCTATGGGGTCTGATACAAAAGACAAAGCTGGATAAGGAGCTCTAAGTAAAATTAGACACGGAATGCCACAATAGATCCACGGGGGGTCGCGGTGGTCAAGGTCAATCAGTCAGCTCCTTTTTCAACTCTAATCTAATCTAATCTAATCAAGAGTTAGGCACGAAACTCCCTGTATAAATAACAACCACCAAATGATTTATGAAATTATTTTATATCTGCTACCAAATTAAATGGTATAATTTGTGTAAGCACTTTTTAATATGGGAGCACAGACTGCACATACAAGTAAAATTCATTCTTCACTGTCTTTTTACCCATGTTATAGTAAAACAATTAAAATTAAAAATGTATCTCCTGCAGAGTGTGTTTGACTAGGACAAATGATAAACAAAATCTCGAGTTATTATATATATGTTGTTAACGTTTGCTTCCCGTGAAATTATTACTACCTACTTTACATAATTTACGATTGTGAGCATGGGTACCGAATATAAAATTCTTGTGGGATAAACTGAACATACAAATATTAATTAGGTACTTTATGATTTATTTGTTTGCGAAAAGAGTATTGAGTCGTTAATAATTAGGAAGTGGATCCAAATTTTACATCACCTGTAAGATAACATCAATTCACTATAGTGAAAAAAGTGCACGTAAAATTACAGCCTCATTATATTAGAGTTCATGGAATTTTACTGTTAGGATAATGTAATAAGAGATCGCTAGAGACAAATACATGTAAAAATACATGCCACATGGAAATATACATAACTTTCGAATCTGTTCCATCCTAATGTGATTTTACGTCAACTCTCTGTTAAATTAAAATGTAATTATCCACACTGAGTGCAAATTTACTAGCCCTCGTGTAAATTTACAGACCTTCTTGTAATATTACAACAAATATGTGAAATTCACGTTACTACTGTAAAATTACAAGCATACTGTAGCAGTGTAACCAATAGCATTGGTAAATTTTATCACGTGGTGAAGACTACAGCTTAAAGTAAATCATAAAACTTGTGCCATTGTGCATTTATCATTTCTGGCGGTGATTAATTCGTTAAACTTCAAGTATATCATTAATCTACAAAACAGTATATTTAACTAGATCAAGCAAAATATGGTGTTTAAATGTAAAAATTGTCACACTAATCACGGTATAAGCATGATTGTCACCAAAATTACCACAAATATGCTCCTGGAATTATATTTAAAAGTGTACAGCCAGCTTAGAAATTCATATGCAAAACATATTTTTGTTTTACACACCACATTGCTACTTCTCATTATGTAAAAGCTAATATTTTGAATTATATTTATATATGTTTATACTCCATAGTTCCTCCTGATGATGTTTTATTTTAAGTTATTTACTGTGATGTATGTTTCATTTATACCATTGTGCCTCAGCACGATGTTTTATTACTACGATGTATGTTTAGTTAAGTTTAGTTAAGTTCAGTTTATCATTTTGTGTGTTTATATTTTATACCATAGTGCCTGGGAATGAGGTTTTATTTATAAGTTATTTACTGTGATGTATGTTTAGTTTAGTGTATTATTTTGTGTTTTATACAGTAAAAACAATATTCTCCTAACATGTGGTTTTCATTACATACATTTAATTTTTTTTCTGTTTGTGCTACATCAGGGAAAGCATCTACAATGGGCTTTTCCCACGTAATTGAACTTGATGTTTACTATGTCATAAATCATTTATTAACACCTAATAAATATTGCATACGTCATATCGTAAAATATTTTAATTTTAAATGGATATTTTAAAAATAGAAATATTGTCTATTTTACCCCACATATTTCAAACAAGTAAACGCGCTCAAATTACGTCATGGGCGGATTCATCCAATCAAAATTAAACAATTTCCGGCTTCATACGAACATTAACTGAACACTGAGAAAATCTCCAGAAATAAATTCTTTGCTACGATTTTTTTAGCTAGAATAGCCATAATTTTATTTAATTTAGAAATATCTGTTCACTACCTCAGAAAAGATCACTTTACTAAGTGTGTATATTAGCCGTTAAAAAGTACTTTTCAGTCTTTATTAGTTGCTTTACTAAAACAGTAGATCATTTAGCTACCATTATAAAGAAGAATATGCAAAGAATAGTTTAACTGTGATAAATAAAAATTTTGCTACAATTGCAAAGTTCTTTGCTGAGATAGATAATCAGAACACCATTCGGGCACAATCAGTCAACTTTTATTCAGGCGGAACATCACGAATTGTTTCTCTGGTGCAATTTGTTTCCATTGTGCGCTGATGGTGTTTACGTTGACTCTGCGTCATGCATTTAGTCATTTCTATAAGTATTTGTATAGATATTGTGCAGAGTATTATATTATAGACTTTGGTAAGTCGTTTGCTTTTGCTCTTGGTTTTTTAAACCGCGGTATCTACTATCAATTTTAATAAGACGATCTCATCATAACTGCCCTATAAGACGCCATATTAATGTTTTTAAGTACCTTCGCATCAGGTCGTGTGTGTGACTTGGAGAGGTTAACTTTTATGTTTAGAAAACGGTCTGGTTCTCGTTGCAATTTTTTAGTGGTAGTGGAATCAAATTAAGGATCAAAATAGATGAATAAGGAATTCTCTACCCACAGCAATTGTATTGTTTTAATTTGTTGTAGGTATAATAACAAGTGCTACGAGCAGTTTTGTATTAAATCCGTTCATTGCTTCTTGTAAAATTTTAACAATTTATTTTCCAGCACTGAAATTCTCTGTTATTTTCCTTATTATCTCCAATCTTAGTAATCGTATCGTAAAAATTAAAATATCAAACTGTTCACAATAAAATTATGATTAAGACTAGGCATATGAAGAAACTTTCTGATAATTTGTTAATTTGTAAAGAAATAAAAACCACTAAAAATTGCCTTTTTTGATAATTTGAGAAATATAACGTAATAATGCACCAATTTGCACGAAAGTTGATGGAACTATGCCCGTTATTGAACTAAACATTCGTACCAAATTTTAACGTAAAATATTTATTCAAAGGTTAAAAATAAGAAAAGGTTTCGAAATTTTAATCGCTTATTGTTTGAGTGCATCAACTCGTAGGAGGAGGTTTTTTTTTTAATTTAGGTTTTTACATGTATTTTACAATGGTGTTAAGAGAAAAAAAGATTATATTTATTTAGATTGTATTTTTTAAATTTGTTTATCATTCTCAAAATTATAGTTATAACAAATTATAACAAATTCAAATAACTCTGGATTTTTTATAAAACTAAAAGTGGCAAACGAATTATGAAAGTAGATGATGATTACGTTTTATATATTTTTTACTTTTAAAGGTTGTTATACTAGGCTGTGTATACCTATGAAAATAAATGCTTATTATTTAATTGCTTTTAATCATTTATACAAAATCCTTGACCATAGTTATCAATTTCTTTTCAAGGTATACCAATTTTTCGCTTGCAGTTTTAATTTAGGAAATTTAATATGCATTATTCATTGTCTTGTTTGGGAGAAAATTATTTCCTAAAAAAAATATTCTTCATGTAAGGTGAATAAGTATTTAGTCATTATATAACATTTATTTTTCATATTAAGCAAGTAAACCTAGTGAGGGAGCTACAAATTTCATTTTTCAATTTCAACAGAAAATATGAACAATCGTCAATCTTTGAAGGTAACCATTCACTAGGTTATTTTGATTTTTTCGAATGCATATAAAATTTTTTAAAAGCTAATTTAAATTACACGCAAAAAACTCGTATTACCTGGAATAAAACATTGGTCTGCCACAGAAATTTATGTCAGAGTTTAAAGCCACTAATAATATAGATTTTTTAATTAGACAAGATTGATGTGCATTCTGTAAATGTAAAGTTATGTTTTAGGAATAAATATTTTCTGCTGAAACTATATGAGGACTTGCATGTAGCTCAGAAATAACTGTTTATATAAAATTTTCTCGGATTAGACTCGAATTCACATATGTTTAAATGGTTATTCTGTTATAAAGTTTATTTGTATTATCATCAATTAGTATTATGTACTTGGTAACTGCCAGTTTCCATAATTATATATATACTCAAGAAGTTATTTCCTTGAAAAAATTACAAAATTTAGGAAAATATAAATTTTTTATTTTTTTTTTTAGAGACAGAAGCATTTTATACCATCAGATGGTATAAAAAATTGCTTATACTTAAGTTTTGATATTTTTTGTAAAAAAAATATTTTTGATAAAACAAATGCTTGTTTATGTGCGGTAGTTATGAAAACTGGCAATGACAAAGTATGACTAATTGATAGAAAAGTAAATCGACTTTATAACAAAATTATTTTCCTTCGTAAAACATGTTTCTATACGAGAAACTTTTATCAACCATTTCTTAGCTCCCTCCCTGTGTTTATTTTCCAGCAAAAAATGTTTATTACCACAGCAGATTTATAATAATAGCAAAATGGCCATTCTATTCTAATTAAGAAATTTTACTGTTATTGATTTAAAACTTTTTGATATGAAGGAATATCTTTTCTGAGGCAGGCTAATTTATTACTAAATTAGGAAAGCCTATATGCTGCAATAAAAAAGAAACTAACTGGGGTACTAGAAAAACCTTGCAATGGTAGTAAACTTTTTTGCTGCGATTAAAAATAAGTAATACTACTGTAATCAAGTTCCTGCTCTGTCTAATCAGTGACTTTGCTACAACAAGAAAGGAGTTAATTATACAGCACTAGAAAAACCATGGAGTGATAATAAAAAATGTTGCTGTAAGTAAAAAGAATTGACTCTATCGTAGCCAGATACTTTGCATTAGCAAATAAATATCTTTGCTACAACAATACTATTTCTTTACTATAACAGTGAAGTTTATTTACAGTGGCTAGGTGAAACATTTTAATAATATTTTATAAAGTAACTTTACTATTGCACTAAAGAAATTCCAGTAAAACGTATTTTACTGCCCTACGAAAATTCTTGACTGGCGCCTATTCAAATAGATTTTCTTGCTGCTGTAGCCTGATTTTTGGCTGTCACTGCAAAAATCTTCTCTCAGTGAACCTGTTGACATTTCTGAATTTTACGTCTCGTCTGGAAACCTGCCAATGAGACTATTTCCATGTTGCATAATGTATATGAATGTTTGACGTTAGAGGAAATGCTTTAATTATTTTACTAAAGAATGTCTAGTTTTTTATTAATTAGCACCTAAACTTTCATTTAACTTAAAGGGAATACTGAAATAGAGTCTTGTTTATTCAATATAATTTAAATGTACCTAGTTTATTAATACCTTGTTTTAGTTCTACAAAATAGTCATGCGGAGATAATGCAGTGGGATATGTTCAACTTAAAAGGGAAGGAAAAATTTGTTTTGTAAAAGGAAAAATCCGCAATAAAGCATACACAGTACAAGTATTAATAGATGAAAATGATAAAAAAAGTGTTATCCTGTGAATGTCCTGTCATGTCTGTCAATTTGATACAGCTAGAAAGAGACAAACACTTATACCACGGGGTACAGTAACTATACAGAGGCGAAAGCAAGCCTTCCCGCCAAAACCAAATTTGACTGAAACTGAACTGAAAATAGGCGCCGATTATAAATAATTCAATCCAACTCGAAATACATTGTTTTCTCAGTGTATCCTTAGAAATAAAGAAAAAATAGAAATAAATTAACAACTCATTTCTCTCAGTGTAGATGCAATTGGTACACAAGGTCACAGAAATCGAGCCATCAAAACTCAAAGGTGCAGCCAAAGTTTTCGCCTCTGTGTAGTTACTGTACTCTGTACTTATACGTACAATCTGCTCATATGTAGCCCCTACTAAGAGTGCTAGAGTGTACTGATTGGTTCGTCTGCCGAGTGCGTCATTAGTGGAGAAATAATGCCGCCAATGTTAAATTCATATAACATAATAATTTTCTCTGTAGAAAAGAAGCAAATTTCGCAAAAAAGAAAAATGCGGATGAGTTTTTTTGTGTTTTGTTTTTGTTTATTGTATATAAATGTGTCAAATTTGTTGTATTTAAGTATGATTTAGGTAGTTTTGAAATGTTAGAAATATGTGAAAGGTTAAATTCAAAAATTCTATTTTATAACTTACTTATCTAAATTATACTTAAAAACAATAAATTTGAGCCATTCATGTAGACTGAAAATCGCATGCACTCTGTAAATTTACAACAAAAATGGTCAGGAATTCGCGTAAAATCACGTTGTAAAGTTATGGCCTCCATGTAACTAAACTCAGAAATTCGTGCAAAATCACATTGTATAATTACGGCCTTCATGTGCAATTACGCCGAAGAATTATTAGAGTATACATAAAATCACATCACATTATCACTGGTCACAGAACTATATGAAGAAGCACGTAAAATTACACAAGTACTTTTTTCAGTGTACAACATTAATATTCTAACATGCACATACTTATAAATCGTATTTATTTAAGATGAACGATAATTATTTCCAATTTTAATGAAAACCTTTATTATTGTTTATAATTTATTAGCTGATGCCCGCAACTTCGTCTGCGTGAAACTTCATCCGCGTCTAATTAGGAACATTGACATACTAACCCACTACACATTCATTGAACTTAACGAAATCCACTAAGCATCCATAGTGCTCGAGGAAACCCACTGCGCATCCACGGTACACGAGGAAACCCACTGCGCATCCATAGTGCTCGGGGAAACCCACTGCGCATCCATGGTACTCGAGGAAGCCCACTGTTCATTAGGGTGGTCCTTATCTTTCAAATTTAGATATTTTTTGCGGCACCCCCCAGAATGGTTCCATTCCATAAAAAAATACTCTGTGTAAAATTTTAGCTTGATCGGATTACGTTAAGGGGTGCCGCAATGCCCCATTTTTAGACAATAGAATTACTATGGGTTTAATGCGCGCTCAGGTTGAATCGAATTTTTTTATCAATTCCTTGCGACAGATTTAAAAAAAAATAATAAACTAACACCGAATACTTAATTAAAAGGAAACATCAATCCCTTACATGTTGGGCAAAGTTTCTTTTTTTTAAGTCGGGGAATCGTTTTCTATAATCAGACACTACTTGGAGCACATAATGTTTTTGCTCGTCGTCTTTTGTCAATAAACTATTGTAATCGCTGAATAATTTAACACCTAGTTCCGCCACGTTTTTGACGACTTTCAGTTTTTTTTTTTACAAAATCATAACATTTCAAATAATTTTTATCTGTACTTAAGATAAGGCAAGGTACCATAAGTGATTTTTAAATTCGTGTACTGTTGCTCGGATCCGTGGATTTATATTCATGAAGTTTTTTTTAAAAAACACTAATCTTGGTATGGAGCTGAAGTTGCCAGTCAGTGGTGCTAAGAACCAAGCTTCTAAGTAAACTTTAATAACAAAAATTGAAATATCTCATATATGTTTTTATTCTGAAGCCGCCGAATGGAATTAATCCCGAATCAAAAAAATATTTAAAGTATAAATGGCTTTTGCCTTCCATCGGGCATGATGCATCGCTCCTGGAGCACGAAAAGATGTCTCGTGGAGAAACTTCTCCCAACAGTATGAATGCTAATTCCAGAAACTCCCTATAATCTTCTCGGGGTTGACGTTCTGAATCTTCGAAAGTACGCTGTATAAAGTGGAAAAATTTCACCTGTATTTAACAACGGGTCTTCAAACCCACACTTGAAATATTCTTGATTAATTTGGGGCCATTCCTGTTGGAACCTTTGAAAAATTGGAACCAATTGACCGCTTGTTACTCCAAATTTTTTCTTGAACTCTAAAGACCAACTCATGAATGTAGATATGGCAGGTCTCTTTCTAGGAATTGTTCTAGTAGTACACAGCTACCATTAAAAACTCCTGTATTTGTAACTGTGCTATCGAAATATACTTGTTTATTAGATGAAAGTTTACTAGCGGTCGCATGACTGTAATGTCCAAGAAGATAAACTCGATTATCACGATGCAAAGTAATTCTCGCCATATCGAAATTAAATTATTGAAAATATTCATTTTAAAATCACTGAATCTCATAGTCACTCGTCACAGTACAAGAGACAGTGAGATACTGTTAAAACTGTACTGTCTTTACCACAACAAGCCCTTCCAGATGATTCACTGTTACTCCCTCTAGCAACGACTTTCCGCTTTCTTGGGAAAAAGGTCTGATAAACTATTTTATATTTGTCTATTATAAGTTAACACCTACCTATCTATTGTTTACTTTTAAGAAAGGGTCAATTTCTCAATATGGAGTATTTCAAGAAATTCAGAATCTTGAGGGGCTTGCGGCGGCACGTTTTCCCCTTGACCGATTTTACTCAGATTACTTTTTTAGAAATTGGAACCATTGTGGAGGGTGCCGCAAATTAAATTCGATAATTTTTTTTCCGTCAAGTATAAATAAGGGCCACCCTACTGTGCATCCATAATATTCGAGGAAACTTACTGCGCATCTTTAGTACTCGGGGAAACCCACTGCGCATCGCAATTTATCTATTTTTGTGTTAGTGCGAGTTAAACGAAAAAAAATATTATTTTAATCGACAAGAGAGCATACAGGCGGGTATGTGTCAAATTTCATGCTTAAAAACATCCATCTCTCTGTTCGCCCGTTCGGGGGCGGTGTTACCTTCAATCGGTAGCAATAATCAAATGTCAGATATCGACACTTGGGCATTCGCCGACCACACTGCAGTGGAGACGGGCTGGGTTTAAAAAAAAATGAATGAAGGGTTGAGCGCCAAGTAAATTTTAGTTCTTGTCAAATGCCTCAATAAATCTAGATTTTGTCCCCCTTCAAACTTACTAAACAGGGACACAAACACATAAAAAAAACGACAAATCTGCTACTATTATCAGAGTTTATTTACAAATTACAAGTCAATGCAAAGAATAAGTTTCCGAGACTGACACTCAAAAGTCTAGTTTTCAGCTAATCTCATATATATATTATTATATGCCTAATCTCAACAATATTTACAAATATCTCTTCCAACGAATGTTACGCAAAAGTATTACTAGCTTAAGCTTAAGCGCAAAACACGCCAACTTAATATGGCTGGAATAAGAAAATGTGTTAGTTAAAACTAACTTCCGCTGTACACATTATATATTGATTAGAAAAGAAAGCAATTTTACCTAACCATCTACCTATAAATTTAATTATTATAATATATTTAGACACGTTAATCAGAGCGCTATCCGACCAACTTTATATACAAGGAAGAAACAAAATAGATTTACGCAAAGAAAAATAAAATGTATAGTATATATGGCTTATCTGTCTGTCTGTCACCATCCAGTTAATTGAGGTGGGAGTGAAATGGTCCTGTATCGTATTGGATTGCCCTCCAGGGATTATATGGGGGACCAAGGAATATTTCAAATGGGTCCACGCAGGAGCTTCCGAACCAAGGAGAGATAAGACTGCCGTTATGGTTGGTGGAGTAGCCTCCCCATATAAAGACCCTTTATAATCAAGAAAATCTCAATTTAAGAAACATCTACAAAATGTGGCTGTTACATACCTTCATTGAAGGGTCTTGCATTCCTGTTTTCTTAAAAGAAAAACAACAAATTTCCACTGCGACCAACGATTATGGATAGGATAATGTATCCAAGGATTAGTCACTACTAAAATACATAGAAAATGCCCCATTAAAAATCTCCCAGACCATGTGCCATCAGTTATACTTACAAAATTGCCAATATGATCCCTCTAAAAGGTGTGATTCGAAAAATACATCAAAAATTCAAAACTACACTTCAACAGCTTCAAATCACAATTTATTACTGTACGAAAATTAATCCCTTAGAAAGGATGACGCCTGATCAAAATGTTTTCGTTTCAGTAGCTTCAGTAAAAATAATGAATACCATCGTGGCAGTTATCAGCGGAAATTTAAAAAAAAATTGGAACAAAAAAGGATAAATCTTGTAAAAACTGTCCTAGTAAGTGGTGCAACCAGGAATACATTTCTGTAATTTCACATACAAGATCTCTGAAGTGATGTTAATGCCGCAGAGATGTCGCCACACAGAACATTATTTTTCAATTAATTGTTCACATAGGAATAACATAACAATTAATAACCATATATTTTAAATATGTCCATATATTTTAAATAAAGAAAAGCTATTGCCATAATAGGATTGATTTATTAAGGAATTCTTTTATCTAGATGAACTTTTAGAAGTGATGGGAAAATTGCGATTAAACTGGTAACTGTTGGTAACACTGTCAAAACGTCAATAATATTGACATCGAATCCGTCAAAACGGGAAATTCAAAATAGCTAGACAATCAAATAAGACGAAAAATGGAAAAATACAATGGAAAAGATAATACTAAGCGATATTTTCCCTAAAACGGTAGGTGTACTTGTTTTCAATTACATTATTTTGTTCCCTGAACCGTTTTATCCACATTCAACAAATGACCCAAACATTTGTTTATTACACCAGATACCCATCATGACCATTAGAAGCCACTCTCTGATGACATATACAGGAGGATACAGCCAGAGATGGCAGTGATTATGATATTATATCCCAGTTATTCAACAGGCTGTCTGGACTCATATCCGACTAGAAGGATCCCACACATTTGACAAAGTTATTAGGCATTCACAAGCACTCAAGTTAAATGTGTACAAGGCTCTGAGTACGAAGATCAATGAGCACAAGACCAGGTGAAGCCACCGAATGAAAAGCAAACGACGGTAAATTGGGATTACACACCCGATCTCGTTGCAGGACCTCCTTGCACAACCACACTTGCGTTACCTACTTATCAAAATATACAGAAATTATGTTATAACTTTAATTCAGAAGGGTTTAGAAATACAATGACGTGACGAGTCAAATATACTGTAACAGCGGGGGACTCTCTTTTTGAAAACCATCGAATACGTGTCCTTATTTCGCTGGAATATCACGTTTCTGACTTACGCGATTTCATAGATACGGGTACCCTTTAGACCATCTACCACCCCCGTTTTCACCCCTTCAAAAAGCGAAAATCGAAATTTCGTCTTACACGTATCTAATAGATTTCAACAAAAAATATTTCTGGAAAGTTTCAGGCATCTAAATATAACCGTTTCCGAAAAAGCCTAAAATTTCAACCCCCCTTTTCCCCCTCTTGGGGGTCGAATTTCGAAAAACCCCCTTAGTGGATGCCTACGCCATTCGAGGAACCTCTATGCAAAATTTGAAGTTTCTAGACCCAGCGGTTTGAGCTGTGCGTTGATAGATCAGTGAGTCAGTCAGTCAGGGTATTCTTTTATATAGATTTATTTATTTTAATGAAAAACAGCAATGCCGTTTTATTAATTACTTCCACATCCAGTGGAAGTATAGAAACGACAAAAAAAAATTTAAAAACTTTTATTGTTCAAATGGGCTTAGAATGTCACGAAACGTCGAGATTTTAAGTTTGAGCGAAAAAAAAATTTCTGTCTGTCGGTCTGTCTGTCTGTCGGTCTGTCTGTCTGTCGGTCTGTCTGTAACTTTTTTTGTGCGCACGTTTACTCTGGAACCGTTTGAGATATTAACTTGAAATTTGGTACACACATGTACTTTAACGAGATCTAGAACTAGATTATATTTTCATCTTGTTCCGTCGAAGGGTTGGGGGTAAATTGGGGTAAATTTGTGGAAAATAGGTAAATCAAGCAGGTAAGAGTCCATAAAATTGGTATTTAGTATATACAAGAGAAGCTGAGGTCTCAAAAAAAATTTTGGCATTAGCCACCCCCACCCCATTATTAAAGGGGATGAAAAAAAATTGTGATTTAGGGTGTGTACAAGAACCAGAAACCTCAAAATGTTTTTTTACTTCATCCACCCCCACTACCACCCCCTATCACCACCCCCACCCCGCTACCGATGTGGGGTATCGTTTTATGGGTTTTTGGAGTAGAGGATTTCAAATATTATATTATTAAAGTTTCATAAATAATTATTTCCACATACAAAATTTTTTCGTGAGTGACTTAGATAAAAAATCGGATGTGGAAGTAGTGATTCCTTGGGCAGCGGTTTTTTTCGATGTTTTTTGTTTTATGAACGTTCCAATGGCAATTTAGTTGAAAATACACAAAGATTATTACAACTGGTAAAATCTACCATAACATTAAAGAATCAAAAAAAATATTGTATCTTTACCTTATTTTGGCCCATCATCAAAAAGAATTTCAAACGTAATATCAAGGGATAAACATATCTTTCAGGATGTATCTCGTACCACTTTCATCTAATGCCAAGTTGTGACATTGAGATGACCAAAGGAGTGCCGAAAAACATATATTCTGGGATATTAAGATGTCATAGGCAAGGTCATACCGTGCGTGTAATTTCCCATTAGGCATGTACATTCACGTAGCGCGAGAGATTTGACAACACCGGCAGCCGTAAATTCGTCCGTTGGTGGAGCATTCCAGCTCTGTTATTTTATTGCAGCCAGCTGGCACGCGCGATGTTGTAATTCTTCTCCCCATGCCTAGCCCGCGGCTACACACACGGTATACATCGTTTGAACAGCCTTGTGTTGTGTGGCGTCGGAACACCTCGACGTTCATTTTCCAATTTTATGAAATATTTACTAAATTTTAAGCTTTCAATATACAGAGCACTTTTTTTGATAAACAACGATAAAAGCTCAATAATCTTGCTCCAAATTAAGAAATTAACAAATGCAAATGCTTTGCTTATACCCCAACGATGATCATGTGTTAGGAAAGATTAGGGTCTTGAACAGGCCCATAAATTAAAGTACCCAATTGTTTGTCTTATCTACACCTACTCCATGATATATAAAATCATAGTATCATGCTCCTACTGCTTCAACTTATGCATTACATATTATCATTTATCATTGAATAAGAATTAATAATTCTCAAAGCTATTACCATCAGTTACTTTCAATTTTATAAACAGTTCGTAATTCACAAAAATAATGAATATATCGGCCGAATTCTTTACGATGTTGGTTTATAAGAAATCTTAAATAAATCATAAAATAATATGGTTTACTTTTATGAAAGGCAATAAAAGCTTCTTTATACCAACATCTTGATGATGTGGTTTATTTTATGGCTTTACTTAATTAAATTGTACTTTTTTGATCTTATATACACTTGGGGCAGACATTTATAAACAAAGGGACATAAAATACATGGATGTATGGTTTGTTCTCTTCGTTTCGTTTTATAAATATGGTTATTGCGTACTAGCAAAAACAAATTACTTAATTAAATTATTCTACTACTGTGACATAAAAATGTCGTTTATCTTCCTTTGCTGATATTGTTAAGGGTTCAAGCCAAGAAAACTTAATTATGAAAACAAATTAAAACTGCTTTCAACTTAACAGTTTATGACTTGAAGCATTCGAGAAAATAAGAAGTTTATTACAAGATAGTTCCTAAAACCAACCGTTTTTCAGGAAAGACATATTGAACTTTTGATTTAGCAGTGGTAAATGCTCCTTCTATAATGAAGGTATGTTAGTAATTTAAAAGTTTAGTTTAAAATATCATTTATTCATTGCTTCATCGGAAAGAACAATTTTCATCGACAGAAATACCTACCTATTAATTTGACAAAAGAATAATAAATAAATTATTGCCAGATGCGAGGCGTGACTGAGTGAAATCATTATTTTGTCGGTTTTATAATGGGATCTAGAACTAAATTATATTCCGTTGGAAATGGGGGGGGGGGGGGTAAATATGTAAAGCACACAAGTAAGAGTCCATAAAAGTGGGATTTACTGCATGTTCGAGAAGCCAAGGTCTCAACAATATTTTGGCATCAGTCACCCCACTATCACCCCCATCCCGTTATTAGGGGATAAATTGTGATTCAGTATATATACAGGAACCAAAGGCCTCAACATTTTCCGTTTGGCCCACTATCTATGTGGCATATCGTTTTATTACTTTTTAGGGTATACAATTTCAAATATTATATTATTATTTCTATTGTTTTAATTTGTATTATATATAATGACAAGTGCTATGAGCAGTTTTGGATTAATTACTCCCATTGCTTCTTGTAAAATTTTAACATTTTATTTTTCAACACTGAAATTTTCTGCTATTTGCCTTATAGACTAGTAGATGGTGACAGAAAATCAGAACTGATAGCCTACCGTCTGCAAGTAACTTAGTATTATCAATATAATAAAGCTCAATTTGGGGTACTTTCAAGGTTTGCACGCATGCACGGGATGTAGGAAACGATTTCCGGTTTGCATAAAAAAAACAATGTTTTCAACTAATAAATTACCATCTGTAAAATTCATAATTCGAAATTAAAGGAACAAAAAATATGTCGGAAGCACATTTGCAGACAATTTTGTCATACACCAAACTTTATATAGGGTACCCAAAATTGTATAAAATTTTAGTAAAAAAAAAAATGGTAATTTACCGTCTGCACACAGTACAAAATAATGATTTTGGTTCATGAAAACGGGTAGGGGAAAGGTGCAGACGTTTACAATATGCATATCACCATATCGTGCGCATATCAACTTGTTATTTTTTTTTATAGCTTTGAACTACTGTTTGCCGTCTGCAGCTAAAAAGAAAACATGATTTAAAGATAGAGCTTCGATAAAGCATTATTTGCAGATAGATTAAACGTGTACAAGGCACTTGCCGCCGAACGTATTTGTTAAAAAAAATTGAGGTAACTTTTACCAATTATTTACTGTCTGCAACTTTGTACAAAGAAAGATTATTGATTCAAATATGCAAATATTTAATTTGCAGACAATGCGCACATGCAAGAGAGTCAAAATAAAGTGTCAAAATTTGGCAAAATTAGATGGATATCTCTCCGATCACGATATGTACCAAAAACAACTATCTCCCGTCTGCAACTTGGCACAAAGAAAGGTGATTTAAATACGCAATTATTTAATTTGCAGCATTGCGCACATGCACAAGCCATATACTTCATCTCAAACTATAGGCCGCTAACAATACTAGGCCACTAACGGGGACTCTAGCAGGCACAACGTAGAGCCCTCTGCAGGTGCAACGTGCAACTCTCGACTAGTTTCGATAAGTTGAAAGATCAGTTAGAGGTTTGTAAAAAAAAATTGTAGCTGATAACGACAACGGTACGAAAATACCATTAGACTGGCGGTACATGACCAGTCACGTGCAACGTTTTTAAAATGCATGCCAATCATATATATGAATGAAATTACCATGAATATGCCAGAAACGCAAATTTTAGGCAGTCGTCGCGTGCAGAAGGGTGTTCAAATTGATTTTTTTTTGTTCTTTTTTTGTGTTTTTTTTTTATTTTAAAATGGATGCCAATAGTGCCAAACGAAAAGCCGTGAAAAAGAATCCAGCGGAAATTCATTGGCATACAGTTTCCGCGCGCAAAACAACTTTTGATGCTCACATTAAATCGTAAAATTTTTTGGTGTTCTTGAGTTGTTGTCAAAAACCAAATTCCCCCAGAAAAACATTGGAACCAAAAATTTGACAGCTGTCCCTTCCCCGACCGATTTAGTGAAAAATCGGTCGAGGCCAGAAGATAAAACAAAATACATCAACTCAAACTTAAATGATCCACCATAAACACTATCCCGGCGACAGCTGGCAGGGAAGCTGTCCACCAAGAGTTATATGGTTTTCCAAAAGATGGCCATCTCTACCACCCATTACCAACGAACGGGTTTTTTCGTTTAGTTGTGTTTCCCGTATCAATAATCAAAATTATTAAGTGCTCTTGTCTACGAACTTAGTTTTTATATTGTTGTGTTTATTTTTATATTAATTTTAGGTCCATGTGGACACATTATAATTCTAACCTAGTTTTTAAGCCTGCCTACAGAAGACAGGAGCTACTATCCCACATTTCTATTTTTCTCCAAGCCAAACCGGACCTACACCGCTCAGCCTCACACCCGCTTCTGCGGTGGTTGTCTGGCTGGCTCCGGGCTAGGATTTGATGAGGCATCCCAAGTAGCACAATTAATTCCTCAAGATATCCCGGGGATAAAAATTTAGGAATTAGTAAATATCTTCTAGAGGTCTGTAAGAGTTCCCTAAGGTGGGTAAATGTCAGCATATCAGTATTAAATAGTACTTCCCATGATAATCGAAAAAAGCTATGAGTATAGAATCCTGTGAGTAGCCTTTTGCATACCTATAGAATTCCCATAGTAATCTTTAGGATATAATAATAATAATAATAATAATAAATTGCCTTTATTTCAGTATTATACATTAATACAATACCTAGGGCGAAGTCTAGCCGAAGCTACTCTACTTAACCCTAACCGAACATAAACACTAAGTAATAAAGATAAAAGATATGTTTTTTAAAACTAAAGTCATTATTAATTTTGCAAAATATGATATTAAATCTTAAAATATGTGAATAATACTAAAAAATGTTTGTGAGACAGTGACGCAACAAAATACAAAGAAAAAGAAAAAGAGAAAGGAAAGGGAACATATATAAGACTAAAATACAGACGATTATAGTTGTGAATGTAACCGAAATAAACATCTTATATCTTATCGTTTGCCAATATAAATGGTCCCGAGGACATCTTTATAGGATTTCTGTTAGATGTACCGCATCGATCCTGCAAACAGATTTAATTCCTGTAGTAATCTTTCGGGTATTTTATCGCTTACCAATATAAACGGTACTGAAAACATCTTTATAGGATTTCTATTAGATGTACCAACACACACTTCTTATAGAATTGCCAGCGGCAGCTGGTGAAATGTTGGTTAATCAAAATCTCAGTATGAGACATCAGGCCCAAACCAAACCAAAGATTAGAGATCATGATACAAAGAATACAAGGTATGACATCGCGCATGTGGGTGGAGCCAAATCGACAGTTGCTTCGTCACGCGGTGATAATTTTCTACCCGCTTCCTTCGTAAAAGTGAGTTTTCCGACGTCTGTGGAAGTTGTTTTTCGGATTATTTTACTTATTTTAGTGTTCTCGCAATAACCTTTAGTTATAAAAATTCGTTGTGCATTGGCATCATCTAAAAGTGACAATATGTTTAAAACGTATTTATGTGGAGATAAAGCTCCATTTATAAAGAACGATGCTTACTAAGAACACTAAGAATCCCTATTTATTCTAGTTTCAGATCATCTTTTAGTGTACTGTAATCTTCAGGTAAGTGGTAAGAATAATGGGCCCAAAATGTGTACTCATCGAAATTTTAAAAATTTTAACTATGAACTTTTTGAAAGAGACCTGTATAATATAGAATTTTACAGAATATTTGATCAAAACAATGTTGATGAAAAAGTTTCATTTTTGGTAAATAATTTAACCGAGTTACTAAATCGACATGCCCCTATTGTAACATCGCGAGTTACACGACCTCCTGCGCCCTGGCTAACGGACACAATAAAACAAATGATGTCAATAAGAGACAAAGCACTTAAAAGATATAAAAAAACTAAAAGTGATTATCATTTACAATTTTATAGAGATATAAGGAACTACACCACTAAAGCAATCGAAAGAGAAAAAAGAGCATATTTTACCTATCAACTATCTAATTTAAATTCGAAGGAATGTTGGAAAATACTAAAATCTAGTAATATAGTTCCTGAAAAATCTAAGGATATTCCTGATAAATTAAAAAAAGTAAATGAAATAAATAATTATTTCATTAACTCTATACCGACGTCTAAACCATCTGACAGTGTTAAATTTTTACAAAAATAATCGATTGTTAAACTCTGATTTTCAGTTTCAGGAAATAAATGACATGTTTACCTACAAGACGATAAATGAAATATCCACAAATGCTACAGGGGGTGATGGAGTAAATTTAAAACTTTTAAAATTGTGTTGCCCACACATAGTACCCTATATAACACATATAATAAATTTTTGTTTAGCAGAGAATGTCTTTCCAACGATGTGGAAAAGTGCTGAGGTAACTGTGCTGCCTAAAAAAGCAAATCCAACGGTTTATAAAGATCTGCGTGCTATCAGCATATTACCGACACTCTCGAAAATATTAGAAAAAGCAATGAAAACTCAGTTAAGAGCATATTTAATCGAATATTCTCTAATACCGCCTATACAGTCCGGTTTTAGAACCGGCCACAGTTGCACCACTGTACTTTTACATATCGTTGATGATATAATTAAAGCGACAGATCAGGGTTGTTGCACAATTTTAGTTTTACTCGATTTTAGCAGGGCATTCGACACACTCAATTATGACTTATTACTTGCTATTCTTTATTATATAGGCCTCTCTGAAACCGTAATATTATTACTTGAATGCTATATTAAAAATAGAAAACAAAGAATTAGTATAGACGGTCAAAAATCTGATTACGTAACGCTAAATTCAGGAGTTCCCCAAGGTTCTATATTGGGGCCACTACTCTTCACCATATATACTGCAAATCTGATAAAATGTCTTCAACACTGTCAAATTCACCTATACGCAGATGATACTCAACTTTATTTTTCATTTCCTCCTCAAGAAGTAAGAAACGCCTGTGATTTAGTTAATGAAGATCTAAAATCATTCATAGATTTAGCTAAAGACCATTGCTTAATTATAAACTCAAGTAAATCAAATGTCATTGTGTTCGGGCCAAAAAAGTACAGAGATCCAGTCAAAAATGTTATAAATATTACTGTAGATAATGACCAAATTGAATTGGTAGATGAGGCTAAAAGTCTTGGGGTTTTAATTGACAGTAATCTTAGATTTGAAAAGCATATTAATAAATTATCCCAACGAGCATATGGTGCCTTAAAATTAATTTACGGAAACAGACATTGCTTACCAACAAAGACCAAAGTTACTTTATGTGAAACTCTAGTGCTCTCATTGTTAAACTTTGCTGACTGTCTATACGGTCCCAATTTAACTTGCCAGTATAAGCATAAAGTGCAAAAAATTCAAAATTCGTGCCTAAGGCTCATTCATGGAATTCGTCGACGAGAAAGAATTTCATACAAATTAAATGATACTGGCTGGTCAAATATGGAAAATAGAAGATTGTTGCACTCTGCCTGTCTGTATCATAAAATATTATTAGAAAAGACTCCATCATATCTATACAGAAAGGTTACTTTCAGAACCGATGTCCACGCACTCAATATTAGGTTTAAGGGATTACTAACTCCTCCACTGTTTCGCACTGAACTCTTTAAACGCTCATATGCATATCAAATCTGCCATATATATAATTCAATAAACAAAGAACTGAAAGCATTAAAGCCTGCTCAATTTAAAGCCGCACTAAAAAAGCAGTTACTTAATAGCCAGCAATTAAAAAGGTAAAATAAAATACCTAAATTAAATAGATTATGCAATAGATTTTGTAGTAGTCCTCCTTTATGTCTTTTACTTCTGTTACTTTCTTAACGCGTTTATGTTCTATAATTTCCTTTCATGTTTGTATTTCTTATCAATTAGTAACATTGTATTTTTTTCTTTTGTATCACTTATGTATACTTTATTGAATAACATGCATTTAATTTATATATGTATATATGTATGTATGTATGTATGTATATATATATATATATATATATATATATATATATGTATATATATATGTATATATGTATATATATATATATGTTAGATCACGGTTTACATGAATGACTTTTTAAAAACTTTTATTTAGTTACATGGAGCCAACGTTGGCTCTTGGAGAAGGAATATAATGATAAATTAGAAGTGTTGCATTCTAACTGAGTTTAATAACTGATTCAACAAAGCGTGTTTAGTCATATTTATAACATACAGAACCTGAGTAAGCAAAATATATAACAAAGGAATTGCAGTTCTGCAGTCTGCACAAGTTATGAGAAACAAAGGTGTAATATGATATCTTGAAGATAAGCAATTAATAAGAGAAGCTGTTATCGTGAAATACGATATACCTGTGAAGGTTTATTATGGCTAAGTCGCAATAAGATAGCGTGTAATATTATATAACAACTTCCCCCTTAATAAAAAAGTTGATGTTATGCAGCAACTTTTGAAAATTGTTAAAACGTTAAATGAATATAATGCAAAAATAAATTGAAACAATGTTGAATGAATACAAAGCAAAATAATAAAATAATGTAAAAGTTAAAATTGGTAAGCGATAATAAAACATTACATAACGTAATAAGGATAAAATACAATAGTCTAAATTAATAGACAAGGGTAAAACTCCACATGAAAGTCTATGTTAACTCGATGTCCTCTTCTTCTTGAGGTCTAATACCGGGTCGCTTTCTTGGAGGGACCAGTCTAGGAAATTTGGTAAATACTCTGCTTCGCTCTGAAGGAGGTGAAGGAGGGTTATCCGTTGAGGGTTGGATTCGCAATGCTCCACATCTTCTTCTTCTGCATTTACAAGTTATGTAAAGTAGAACTAATAGGATGATGAGAGTGATTATGAAGTATGTGAACCAAGATACATGTTTGGTCACAAAAGGTTCGTTTATGAGGTCGTCTAGGTCTTTGGAATATTGCTCTAGTTTGTTTTTAGCAATATCTAAATCTTCTACGTCGAGACTGTTTAATTTAAGCGGTTTTAATTTTGGGATTTCGATTTTGTCGGGCATGTGATTGCAGCATTCAAAAGGAATTTGGATTGGATGTGAATTGTCCTTAATTTCGGAAAAGTCTTTAGCACTGGCTTGTATTCGAGTAATGCCTGCATAGGCGTAACATCCTGGTTGTAGTTTTATGATGGAATTTTTGTTAATTAGCTCTGTTATGGATTCTCTCTTCGGGCAGTTGATGGTAATGTGAAGTGGTTCGGAATTAATTACTAGCCATGTGTTGTCTTCAAGTTCTTGGACGTTGTATCCTTGACTAATGATGAAGGAAGTTTGACAATTTTCTGGGAGTTTCGGCAATGGTTTTAATATTCTAGCTTCACAAATGGCATTTTGGTCGATAGGATAAGCAAACAGGTTCGAACATAGTTTGGTTCCAAAATAAAGTGGTTTGCATTCTTTCAAATTTTGTATAGGTATGTACATTAAAGAATCATCGTCTCTCGCGATAAACTTTTGTGAAATAGATAAAAAGTGATGTAGACCAGTTCTGTTATCAAGTATAGGTATAGGGTACAGACGAAAGGTGTTGTAATTTTGAGGTTCAATGAGAGGTATTGTTAAAACAAATATTAAGTTAGAATCTAGTTGAAAAGCTTTTAGTTCAATAATATCCAGATATTGAGCAACTGCTGATAGTTTAATTGGAAGAGGTAAATTGTTCCTTCGCAAACTCTGTGAAATCTCTTGTAACGCCGTTACTAAGTGATCAGGTGTTATGATTGATGAATGAATAATTCCTAATCTGGCGAATGTTATTGAATTTAAAATATCGTTTAGATTGTCTTCGATATACAAATAGCTGGCCATTAGTTGTTCGGAAATGTATAGAAATTTTAGTTTTATTTCGGCAGCTTGGATCGTTTGAGTCATAGTTTGAATTGTGTGCTCAATTTCTTTGATATCTTTGTTAAATGTTTCCTCATCAATTTGTAATTTTTGTATAGTTGAGTTGAAATTTTTGATAACAGAAGTCGTAACTGAGATTTGATTTTTGATTAAGTTTTCTAATTGATGTTCGTCATTATTTAATTTATTTATACAGTTAGTGTAGTACTCGCCATCTTCGGCGTCTAAGTTTCCGGTAATTGATTTGAATATTGTTCCGAAACCGTTAAGTATTCCGCGTTTATATCTCTTTGTGTCTGAAAAGACTTCGTCAAATTTCGTTTTTATCGAACTAGCTATTTGCATTAAAAGGTTAAACTCTGTTTTGACTTCGCTTCTAAACAGGATTGATTTTTGGTCAGCACCATCAAGGGTGTTCAAGATTCTGTCTAAATTATTTTGGTTTTTGTCAAAAGCTAGTTTAAGGTATGAAATATTTTTATGCACTAGCAGAGTCCATTTGTCATTTGTCACCACGATGTCCGTGTCTTGGTGATAGTATACACCAACAGTGTTATTGATCGGGGTAATTTTGTATTGACAGAGTGCTGATCCGAACAGCAGGAGAAACCTGAAAATAAATTTAATTTTCAGTAAATGGTTTCATTCTATCAAAATTTACTTTAGTTTCTTGTTTTGTTTCGAGATTTAATAGGGTAGCAGAATTTTGAAAAATTTCTTTTATTTTGAAGGGACCGTTAAATTTGTTTTGTAGTTTGTTCTTAATTTGTGATTCTTTTACATAAACTAAGTCACCTATTTTGTATTCAGGTCGTTTTTGGGGAATATTTCTGTCGAAGCGAACTTTTGCTTTCTCTTTTTGAGATTGTGTTCGACTACGGGCCATTTTATAGTAGTGGGATATTCTATTGTTTAAATCTCTAACGTATTTAGTTATTAATTCTTTTTGGTTGTACAAGGTTTCAGGTGATCTGTTAGACGTATGTCCAAATATAAGTTCGTATGGGGTGAAACCGTGTGTTTTATTTACTGAATTGTTATAACATATTACTGCATATGGTAAAATTGTGAAAGGATGTTCGTTCGGATTTTCAGTTTTATGAATTCTTATCATTTCAGCTAGAGTAGCATGAAATCTTTCTATGGATCCGTTCGATTGGGGATGTCCTACGCTTGAATAAGTTAATTTTATGTCGTAGAGGGTGCAGAGATCTTTGAGCAAGCGGTTGTCAAATTCGCCACCGTAATCGCAATGGATTCTTAATGGGGTACCATAATGTTGGAAATATAACAACAAAGTGTTTACGACAGATTTTGCGGATTTATCCGGGACTGCATATGCTTGCGTGAATTTAGTTAATTCGTCGCGAATGGTTAAAGCGTAATTTCGAGTAGGGAATTCAAATAAATCAATATTGATTCTTTCGAATGGTGTTCTTGGGGTTTCTGTGACTACTAGAGGGTTATTAAGGTTTTTCCGGCATACTTTAGTCTTTTGGCAAGTTTCGCAATTTTTTATAAAATTTTCAACGTCTTTAGTTAGACCTTGCCAAGTGTATTTTTCTCTAATTCTTCGAATCGTTTCATTTATTCCGCGGTGTAGATTATTTTTACCAAAATGATTTTGCTCCAATATAATTGAAATTTCATCTTCGTCGGCAGTTCTGACGATATCTTGACAAATTACTACTTTTAAGTCTTTTTCCGCAAAAATGAATGATAGGATTTCAAGAATGGGGAGGTCTAAGTTATTTTCGACAAAGTATGTCTTAGAGAGATCTAGAACATCTTGGTTTTTAAATAATACCAAAAATAAATGTTCAATTACGGATTCGATATCAAACGGTAGGGGAATAATAAAATATCTCCTATGTCTGACTGTTTTGCTCGATACAATATTGATTTTATCGTTATGAAATTCGGGGTTTTCTTCGAATATATCCTCAATAATTTTGTGATGTAGGTCTTGTAAGTTATTTTGTTGGAAGAAGGTTATAATATCTTTATGTTCTCGATACAAAAGTTGTTTGTTCGAGGCTTTGATTTTCGAATAGTCAATTAAAGATGTTGTTTTATATAGGTTGGTGAAAGTTTCAAATTCTCGGGAAATTTGTTCGTTAGTGATTTCGTTATTGTCTGGGTTTTCGTCGTCGTCTGACTCTTCGTCATTCGCGGCTAGAACCTTTGAATAGAATTTGGAACATTCAGAAAAATGATTAATTTTGATTCTGGAAAGTGCATCCGCGTTCTTATTGATTTTACCAGGTTTATAAATTATTTCGTAGTCGTACTCTTCTAATTTGAGTCGCCAACGGGCAAGTCTACTTCCTGGATCTTTTATAGAGAATAGCCAGGTGAGTGGTCTGTGGTCGGTGACAAGTTTGAACTTTCTACCGTACAGATATGGTCTAAAGTGCTTTACACTCCATACTATGGATAAAAGCTCGCGTTCAATCGTTGAATATTTAGTTTCTGCACTGCACAAGGTTCTAGAAGCATAGGCAATGGGTAAATCTTTGCCAATGGGCCCCTGGCTCAGCACTGAGCCGACGGCAAATGCGCTCGCATCAGTGGTTAGAACGAAAGGTTCATCAAAATTAGGGTAGATTAATATCGGAGTTGTCGTTAATGTTTGTTTCAAATCTTGAAAAGATTTTATACAATCATTGTCGAAGAGAAATGGTATGTCTTTCTGTAAGAGTTTTGTTAAAGGCTTGGTAATCTTGGAGAAATTGGGGATAAAGCGCCTATAGTATCCGGCTAAGCCTAGAAATGATTTAATTTCTTTTTGATTTTTTGGTTGAGGGAAATTTAGAATGGCGTCAACTTTCGAAGGATTCGGTTTTACGCCGTCTTTTGTAATGAGATGTCCTAAATAAGCGACTTCTTTGCGGAGAAACTCGCATTTGTCGGGTTGAATTTTTAGATTGGCTTTCTGTAATCGTTTGAAAACTTCCGTTAATCGAGAAATATGCTCGTGAATAGTAGGTGAGTAAACAATAATATCGTCCATATAGACGAGACATCGTTCATTTTGGATACCTAATAAAATGTTATCCATCACTCTTTGAAATGTTGATGGAGCATTCTTAAGTCCAAAAGGCATTCTTACGAATTCAAAATGACCATTTTCAACTGTGAAAGCAGTTTTTTGAATATCTTTCGCATCAATCTCGATTTGGTGAAATCCGGAGGCTAAGTCCAAAGTTGTAAAATATTGACATTTGCCTAATTGATCGAGGAGGTCGGAAATATTGGGTAGCGGGTATTTATCGTCAATAGTCAGTTCGTTGAGTTTTCTGTAGTCCACTACAACTCGCCATTTTTGTTTACCGGAGGCGTCGAGTTTTTTAGGTACAACCCAAACCGGAGAGGACCAGGGAGAAATCGAAGGTCTAATGATGCCTTGATCAAGCATATTAGAGACTTGTGTTTTGACTTCCTCTTTATGAATATGAGGGTAGCGATATGATTTTGTAAAAACCGGTTTTGAATCGTTCGTGTCAATGGAATGCTTAATTTCGTTAGTAAAAGTTAAATTGTCTCCTTCCAAATAGAATATATCTTGAAAGTCTAAACAAAGCTGCGTTACTATTTCGGCCTCTTCTTCGTTTAGATGATCCAAGCGCAGTTCGTTCCTAATTTCGAAGGATCTGTCCGTCTGTAGGTGTGAGTCAGAATTTTGAGTGTTTAAATTGAAAATTGATTTGAATTTTTGTACTGGTTCTAGTTTAAGGTTAGAGAAATTTATAGTTTTCGGTATTGCGTTAGCGTTCACGATCGAAGTTAGAAATTCTCCGTTGCTGTCGATTTTTACGAGGGCATTTGGTAGGCGTACCTTTTCAATTTCTTGGGCTAACAGTATAGCTTCGGTATTTTGCAAATTACATTTTAATTTACAGATTTTTTCCATGCGAGGTTCGATAGAAATTAAATTTTTGATGTTGCTTAAATTTGGATTTTGGTTTCTGATGTTACTAGTTGGTTGTACAGGTAAATTTACTGTAGTTTCTTCCGTGACTTTAAATAATGGTACGTTTTTAAAATTCGTGACTAGTTGTTTGTTTTTGAAGTCTACTTGGCATTCGTAATGTTCTAGAAAATCTGCGCCTAGTAGTCCATCAAAATCTATATCTAGATTATAGATATAAACTTTGTGTGACTCATCTGAAAAGGGGATGAGAACAGATTCGTTGATATAAATTTTTTGATCAGTAATACCCTGTATAATTACATTTTCAGGGGATCTACGTCTATAATTTTCAGCTGTTTTAGGTTTAAAAATTGAAATTCCTGCACCTGTGTCAATCAAAATTTTAAATTTGCCGGTTGCGTCTTTGATGTAATAGAGATTTTTTGAATTTACGGTTAATAGGGTGTGAGAAAGCGTATTTACATGAACGTCTGTTCTGGGAAGTTCAGCATTGGATCGAAACTGTCGTTGAGATTCATTGTTTGTATTTGGTTTGATATTTGGTCGAATTGGTCTATTTGTTGTGTTGGAGTATCCGTGGGGTACTCCAGATCTAAACGAAAATCCTGAGGATTAGCAGTATAATCCTCGTATTGCTCGTTCTGAGAATTAGCAGTATAATTCTCCTGAAAATTTTGGTTGGTTTCAAAATTGTAATTTTCGTACGATTCATTTTGACTTTGGTAATTTTGGTAATCGTCGAAAGAGTAGTCATTGTATTGGTTAAATTGATCGGCATAATTATCGTAAGGTTCGTAGTTTAAATGATGAGCTTTTTGCTGATTAAAGCGGTTAAAATTCGGGTTAGGCTGAATAGCGGATGGTCGTTGTTGCGTAAAGTTAGGGTTCGGCCTTATGGCTGAGGGCCTGTTTTGCTGTGATTGATTTGGCTGATTATTTTGAGGGAATGTCCTCTGACTAAATTGATTATTACTCGGTTGTGCAAAGTTTTGATGAGAAAAATTTTGTGAGTTTGGGTTTCCTTGGAAACTTGGTCTCTGGAAGTTTTGAGACTGTTGCCTTGTGCGGCATTCGCTTATTACATGTCCATTCCGTTTACAGAAGGAACAGAATTTTTGTTGCAAATTGGGACCTTGTGGTCGCTTTTGTTGAATTACCGGATTTTTGACCGGACTATTTTTTGGGAATTTTTGTTGTTCAAAATATGAAAGTTGTAGTTCTCTCCGAATTCTAATAATTGCGTTCATCATAGTTGGAGGGTTACTGGCACGTATTATTCTGCCTAGATTTGGTTCTAGACCCGTTAACAAATTATTTAATGTCATAGTTTCGATCAGGTTTGTTTGCGCGGTTCTTTGCTCTGAAGATAGATTTTGTTTTTGCACTGCAGCGTGCATTTTCGCATTGTGCGTTTGTAGACGCGAAACAAATGTTAATGCAGATTCACCAGGCAATTGGTGAATTCTTTGTAGGTCTTGAATAAGAGCTGTTAAATCTCTAGAGTCACCGAAGTGGGTTTCTAGAAGTGCTTTAATTTCTGGCCATGTGGCAGGGTTGCGCGAATTTATAAGTTCGGCAGCTTTACCTTTTAATTTATTTTTGATATGCACTGTTAACAAAATTTTCTGGTCATGAATTGCCATGCGTTGGGCACACTGACATGAGTTTAGGAAAGTTTGGAGGTTGATGGCGTTACCATCGAACTCTGGAATTAACGAGAAAATTTCTGAGAGTTTGTAAGGCTCTACCTCGTGCTCGACTTGCTCTGGTTGCTCGGCTGTCGTCGGCACTACTGGTTGAACTGGTTGAACCGGCTCTGGTTGAGCTCTGTCTGGCATTTTGCTTTTTTGTTTGGAAATTTTTGAACTAAAGTTGGTTGCGTATCAGCAGTATGATACGGAAATTAGATTGAAATAGTTTGTTATGTTGCGTGCGTTAATAAATTGTGTATTAACTGTATAATACACAGTTGTTTCGTGAATACGAAAATAAATAACTTAAAATTAAAATTGTTGCGTTGTAGCTTGTATAGGATTTGTTTGACAACAGAATTGGCTTTGTTTGCCGAGTGTATTAGCGGTATAATACACGTAAATAATTGTGATAAATAATAATTGTAAAATGAAATAAAATAACGAGATGATTCTTGAAATGACTTACGTTAATTTCATCTCCATAAGTAGGTTCTTCGTCCGTCAAGGGATTGGGATCCGCCACCACCAGTGAGGAAGGTCTCCTTGTTCAAGTAGATGTACACGCACTAGTTAGGCACCTTCTGCAGATGTTCTCCTTGTTCTCTTACGCTTCACTACCAGTTAGGCTTCTTGTTCTGATGATGTTTACGGATCCTACCGACTGCGCCAATGTTAGATCACGGTTTACATGAATGACTTTTTAAAAACTTTTATTTAGTTACATGGAGCCAACGTTGGCTCTTGGAGAAGGAATATAATGATAAATTAGAAGTGTTGCATTCTAACTGAGTTTAATAACTGATTCAACAAAGCGTGTTTAGTCATATTTATAACATACAGAACCTGAGTAAGCAAAATATATAACAAAGGAATTGCAGTTCTGCAGTATGCACAAGTTATGAGAAACAAAGGTGTAATATGATATCTTGAAGATAAGCAATTAATAAGAGAAGCTGTTATCGTGAAATACGATATACCTGTGAAGGTTTATTATGGCTAAGTCGCAATAAGATAGCGTGTAATATTATATAACATATATACACTAACCTCTTGTGTTAATAATGAGGTATTATCTAGGTTAAGTGGAAGAACAAGCCTGTAGTAGAATCTCTACTATAAGGGCTGAACTTCGCCTTTTATTTCCAATCCATTATACTAGTTACTCCCTTAAAATGTAAATTCAAAGGAAATAATAAAGACGTTTATTATTATTATTATTATTATTATTATTCACAATTCCAATGAGTTCAGGCAAATCCATGATACAAATTCTTTGTATCATGAGGAAAATCCTATGTAATTTAAAATCCCGCTATCACCGCGTGACGTCTTGCGCCAACCGGGCCGAATTTGGCGCACTATCTATCATACCTTCTATTCTTTGTATCATGATTAGAGATCATTATAAGATTCATCCAAATAAATCGATGATCCCTGAGAGAATTTGAACGTTGCAGTAATGTTATTAATGTTCTATAAATTCATGAGTATAAGATAATGCATGACTGATTATCGTCAGTGGTTTGTACGTGGCGTCATCTAGGAATAATTTCTGTAACAAACTACGTGGTAAGCAAACAAATTTTATGCATTAAAAGAATTTCTTCTTGCGATTTCTATAGGTGTTCTATTATCGATAATAATAATATTTCCATTTTAATACTTTACTTGATCTCACATAGAAAATTGAGCTGTATGGTAAGTCCCTTTTAGAACTTCTAGAAGATGTCTACAAGTATTCTGTTAAAGATAATAATACTATTTCCCTTTTAATACCTTATTTGATTTCTATAATATTTGAAAATTGATCTGTATGGTAATTCCCTTTTAGAACTTCTAGTAGATGTCTGTGGGTTAACAAAAGTTGAAATTCCTATATAATGCCCAGTTTACATTTCCCCAGTACATAAAAGTTGAGCACATATAAAGATTTCTCATTTTGATTTCGGAAGGACTTCTAGAGTACATAAATACAAGATATCCTCGCGGGCAGTAAATAGAACTTCTTAAAGATATCTTAAAGAATTCTGTGCTGCTTGGGATATATTTGTATGAAAACATTGAATAAAATATTAATGTTGTGTAGACTATAAATTTAACACTCAAGTTCGTAGGTCCAAATCCCACCGAATGCAAGATTTTTTTTTCCGTTTTAATATGACAAAAAACAAAAATATTTCAACTTAATAAATATAATTAATAAATTAAATGAGATCGTTCATATTTGTTAGTGCTATTTTCGGCTTCGAAGAGGGTGGGGAGGTTCCAGCCGCTTCCAGTAGCTGCCGATTTTTTTAAAATAAAATATCTTATATCATTTTTATTCACCAATTTTGTTTTTTAAATGAGGTTTTTCCTCCAGCTTCCAATACGGTTGGACGTTTTGTTCTTAAGTGATCCTGCTTACAAGAAGCGTGGCGTACGGGCAGATGTACAGACAGGCGACATGATATTTCTATAGCACCACGTTGTGCTACAACCAAATTTAAATCAAAGTTGATGCCACTCGGAATTTTTTCTTTTTTACACATTCTTGGATGTATACAGGGTCCGCCACTTAAAAGTCCCCGGGCTTGTAACTTTTTGTTTTTGAAGCGATAACCATTTGGGCACATCAAATTTTAGACACTTTTAAAGCCTTTAAACATACACACAGAGTGATTTAAAAAAAAATTTTTTGAAAAAATTGTTAAGAAAGGAAACTTAATTTCTTTGAATATTTTTTTACCTCACCTTGTACATGAAATGTGTTAATGTTTTCTTATAAAGGTTTCAATTAGCTTCAGTTTGTGTTATTAAAAAAAAAATGTTTAAATAAAGATTTTGCAATTTCCTATTATTTATAATACGGCAGCCCGTTACCAAGATTTTCCAGTTACTTTAGCGAAGATAATTTCAGCATTTCTCATCAGTTCTGGGAGAGCCGAGAAGAAAAGTTCAGGATGGGAACTTTTTACCTGTCCTAAATACATCAAATCGGGCTTTGAACATGTAAAGAAAAACCGGTCATCTCGGTCTTCGCAGCGAGGCAGTTTCTTTTGACTTCTTGTCGAGGAAAGTAAATATGATGAGGAAAAATTAAGAACTGCCCTTTTGACTGATACGCCGAGTTACAAAGACCGAAATAATGACAAATAGCCACCGTTCAAAATTCTGGTCATCGCGGCGAGGCAGTTCTGCTCATTATCGAGTAGTTTCGATGTCTCTTGACCACAAGAAAATTCGAACGGAACTTTTTGCTAGTTCAGTTACGGGTGGTTACATTCGCATGTTGCTTAATTTTGAGGGCTGATTAAGTCATCGCGGCGAGGCAGTTCTCTACTTCAGGCTATTCCAAATATCATTAAGAAAACGAAAAAAATAAGAACTGAAATTTTTCCCCGTTCGCATTTGAGAAAACTGATTTCCGCCGCGATAAAAAAAAAGATGCAAATTTAAGGCTGTTTGTAAGCACAGGCTCTCAGATAATTTATTTAAATGGAATTGGAATTGGATTTCAAGGTTCCGTACATACAGTAATTATAAAAGAAGGATTCAAATTGTCAGATTTATTATTGTAGTTTTAAACATTAAATACAACGTCCTCTGATGAATTTCTTGCGCTTCATTACTATCTAAGAGGCGAAGTATCCTTCTTGAAATATCGTCGTATGTGCTACCAGCATCTTTCAACGAATATAGCAAAAAAACCCATCAATGGTTATAATGTCCGGAGAATCGGGGCCTTCAGAATCCACTCTCTTTTCCAACAGCCGAAGCAGAGTCGCCTTCTCGGTCTTGTGATGTGCTCCGCTAGGATGACAAAAGGAAAGTGCAACGGGGAACAAGGGATGTTGAGAAAGTAAGGGCAAACTGCAGGTTAACCTGGGCATTCAGAGAAAGACTGAGCAATGTTCCAAAAATGTCCCGTTTTAATATGAATTCCTGAACTTTCCCGTTGATAATGTAGCAGGCATATTGCCGCCCCATAAATTATAAAATATTTTAACTTAAGCGTGAATGTCCGCGGTAGATTTAAATATATTTCTTAAAATTGCTTTTTAATTAAACACAACGGTATGCAACCAGAGTTACGCCTAAAATCAGCTTATCTTTATGAGTGGAGAGGGTAACGAAGCAATGCGATTTATACGCACCGAAAAAGAAAGTAGAACGAATAGTTTTCCGTTACTAGAAGGTTAGAACTTCGATTGCTCGATGAACTTTTAAATAGTGATGTATTTTCATTAAATTTTTCCTTGAAGACTTCAACATTGAAAGGGTTGATAGTCCCTCTTCTTAATTATGAAGCAGGCCTAATTATCTTCACCGGTTTAATCCGTAAGTAATTTATAAAGAAATAATTTTTTTGTAACTTAGATTTGGCAGCGGCCATTTTACAACTCACGCTTACACTTCACTTCTTTCCAGGGTTTCACTATTGGATAAAAAATTTTATTAATGGATAAACAATTTTCATATTGAATCCAAATAATTTAGTTTTGGACGAAAAATGTTAGTATTGGACAAAAAAACTTTGTATTAGATGCAAGTCTTATTATAAAAATGCAAATCTTCTAAAATTGGAAGCAAGTTTTATCAATCTTGGGATGCACATCGTAGTTATGCATTGCTTATTAATGTCATATTAAATTTTGGGTTGGAAACAAATTTTGTATGGAGTTCGCGACGATAGTATGGTAGGATAGTTGGGATTTGTCCTTATGGAATTTCTGGAAGCGTCGAATATGGTATTGGAAACTTCTAAACCTGATCCCGAGCTCTTCTAGAAACCAACAATTATATCACTGTGGGTTGGATTTCACCAACATCATCCCCTACTAAGAGTCACAACTTTCATTCACAGAAAAATTCCAGATAAGTGTCACAAATAAGTTTTTTTTATCTAACGTTTTTTATATAAATACTTCATATTTTTACCTTTTAACATTTTTAGAGTTTTTAAAGTATCATGTTCTATTTTTTTTAAAACTATTTCTATTTTCAGTTTTATTATTAACATGTTTCAATGAACAGTTAATATATACTATTTTTATTAAGTTATAAATTATCGACGTTACGTCTAATTAAAAACAAATTATATAAAAAGTTCTGTAAAGACTTTGTGATCACAATTTCTACGAAACATTTAGGTATAGTTATATAATAAAATTTGACTTTTAAACACCCTATTGTCGGTTCATGTTTTAGACAATAATATAAATAATATCTGCATAACATTTTATCGTCCACTCGATATATTTTTTGTACATAACTTCACTTAATATTAAGGCCTCAGTTTAGTTGTTTTATAATAAAAACACACCAAGTTTGATTGATTTATAATAAAATCAATTTTATAATCACATTGTCCACTTATTTCAGGTATTTTGATACAAACCAAACTTTACAAACTAAATATTTCGATATTACTTCCTGTATTAATTATTTAATCTTTGATAAAAAATTGAACATCCTTTAGTAATACTCAGAGGTATTAATCTAATCTTGACTTGTGCTAAATTTAAATTATTAATTTACATTTTTTTTTATACAACTAGTACTTTCTCTAAATTTTGATTAGTTTACCTTTCTTATAATCAAACTTCAGTTTCAGTGTAAATTATAATTATAGAAAGATTGGCGCCCCGTTTTTCTGGAAAATTTACCATTACCTAACACGTAAAACCATTCGTAAAGCATTCTCTTACCCATAACTCATCTGCCGAGTCTCTGAGCTACTGGGGTAGTAATATTTTTTCTTCAAATAACATAAAGTGCAGTAAGACTCTCAAACACTTGATGAAAATTAAATTTTATTGAACAGCGAAGAAATAATGTTACAATAATTGCTTTCGCGAAATCATATGTGACTTCGGTATATGGTGATTCACATTCATCTGCCATTTTTAATGCCATTTGAAGAGTTTGATAGACAGTAGAGGCTTTGGTTAGAGATTCGTTAATTGGAGGCAAATAAGATATCTTTTGTATCGGGGATTGGTCAATAATGATCTTGGGATTGAACCCGATCCACATTGATTTCTACCAAAATTCTTAAATTATTATATCGATTTCCCACAGCTACGGCCAACGGAAAACGGCAGTTCCCATTTTTTGACCGTTTTATACAACCCACTCTATGATGTAATTACCTTCTTTTCATCTAGGGAATTATTTAATAACTCTATAGTGGTTGAGTTCTGGATCCTGAGGTTTTACTATAATATTTAATTAGGGTGAGCCCAAAATGACATCATTAGGGTGAGCCCAAAATGACATCATCACTTACAAATTAACTTGTAGTATTTATTAGGCCAGTTGACATTCCCTCTATGACACAAACTAATTTGTTTGGAGACTTTATAAAAATACAGTACACAAGGATCACGACTCGTTACCAACACAAATTAGGCTCGGCTAGTCAGTTTTTTAGGAGGCCAAGGGCCATGGGCAAGCGTAAACAACGCTCCTAGTAAGGCCAAGAGTGAGTTACGTGATAAAAATTTACAAGATGGAAAATTATTATTTTATTTTTTGTTAAAAAAAATTTTTTTTTTTTTTTAATTTTGAATTTAAGTAGGCTAAAATTCAAGAGTATCTTGGGCGCCAGATCCTGTAGAAAGATCAGAAAAGGAAGGTACTATACAACACATACATCAAAGAAACACGAAATTTAAAATGACAACAGTTTAATACGAAATTTAATTCGTTACTAGCAAAATTTAACAAGGTTAATGAATAACAACTACGTTAGTCTGGCCAATTTTATGGCTTGAAAATACTTAAAAAAATATCTAAACGATAACGATAACTTGGGTTAGTATTCTATATTCCTAATTTAGCATTCTGGGTGAAGTCAGCAATAAACAATTTCGTAAACTACAGAAACAAAATAATGACCTAGCTTAATTGGTCAATGATCAAAACTCCAGTACAAGTTAGGCCAATTTAAAACGAGAATAATTAAAGGTATCCAGGTTAAGTTACAACTTTGAAGATGAAATTTACAATTTTCAATGATGTGATTCACGAAAGATGGACAGAATTTGATTTTTGGCTATAAGCCCACGATATATTCCCCAAGGAAAACTAGTAATAAAAATATTTTTATTTATTTATGGGCATAAGGCCAACTCTAACAATTAAATTTCTAAGGAAAGTTTATGCAAAACAAGGTCAAACATTTACAGTGAGTTATACACGACGGTTGAGGAAATATATAGGCAAATTCCCAACCAAATAAACAAACGGAAGCAAACTTCCTACCACTATTTCACTGTAAATATTGAAATTATTACATAAAATTTGACTATTAAGTACCTTGAGACACTGACAAACAAAATTGCAATAAAAGGTTCTAACCTCACCTTGTGGTAAAACTCTTACTGGAGTAACAGGAATTACGCTATGAAATCTACCGTACTTGAGTAAAAACTCTACAAAAAAATCACAACCTTGTAGATTGTTAATAAAACTTGTTTATCACTAAAACACCATAAATTCACACACAATCCCACGATCCCAGAAAAATTTTATCACTAAATATAACGTAGAAACTAACCTAAGTAAGCCAATGATAATTATAGTGATACTATAACGGGTAATTTAAATAATTTAAAACTATAAAATTGGTATGACTATATACAACAAAAATATAACCCACAAGGGATAAAACAAAGCCTAAAGCACAGCTGTACCTTAATATACGACCACACGGTCAAATCTTATAACTATTTAAAATTGGCACAAACCAAAGGTTACACTAATATCAGGGCTAGTGGCTGAAGGTCCACTGCAACCCCGTGGTTTTATGGCAGTACCAAACATAAACCGTTAAACAGAATAAATTAGTGGGACTTACTAATGGTACTGTTATCACAGGCATGTAGCCCCCCTGAGTTGAGGACTATATCGACATTAGAAAAAAAATACCACCAAATCGTAAAATGGCTCTCTCATTCAATAGCAATCAATAGTACGTTTCAAAATTTATATCCTGCTTAAGCAGCTGTTACTATGACCTCACGATAAAACTTTGTTAGAAGGGTATTATAAATGGTTAATAAAATGGTAGACTTATCTTAGTTTTAAGACGTTATTGTTGTCTTAGTTCGAGGGATCCTCAAATGAAAAAAAAACGTGATGTTCACTGGATGTCGATATGAAGTTGACACTTTTCTAAAGTTAGAAAGACAGCTCCTCACATGGGTTGCCCACTTTCGGCACGAAACAAAATTCCCCAGCTAAATGTCACTCGGATCTACCATCCTTGTCGTTTACGTCACTGCTCTACCAGATAATGGCTTCCAGACAAAAAAATTTTAAAATTTTATTTCTTCAACGAGATTCCGATACGTCCCTGCTGTGACATAAGAAACGTCCAGTTCGATTTAATAATAAGGTAAACCTTCCATAAGCGTCTACCAAGGCATTCACCGTACATCAAGATTTACTTATCAAGGACGAGGTTTTAAAAATGGCGATATCCAGTCGCGTCCACGTTTGAAAATTACATGTGAAATTGCATTTGAGATTTAACTCTGAAATTTCAGATCAATCTACATCTAAAATAAAATAACCTCGATTAATATTTACTAATACCATAATTAACAAACAATTTAACTTACTTAGTTAATCCATTTAAGAGATTGAAATTTTAATTGGCGGAGCGTGGCCCAAAAACGTCTATATCTTGTGGCAGTCGAATCAGAGAGAAAGCCACTCCGCTAATTGTATTCCTGGCTACCCGAATTTTCAATCGTACCGCCATCACGAGACTCGGACGAACTTTATTCACGCATGCTTAAATGAAGTTAACTTGATTATTGCTTTAACATTTCAGATCCCTGTAACTTTATTCGTACTGATTTAATTTGTTAATTCAATTTGATGTAATGGCCACTAGAGGCCGTTACAAATACAACCTTCCAACAAATTTTTAAGCGTAAGCTTACCTTGAACCAGAGTTGCTGACACTCAGTATCTAACCTTTTACAAAGTCTAGGCATTTTAACAGAACTTATACTTAATACACATAAGCTTAATCACTAACATAAGTCATAACGAACAAAATACTAGGCATAAAATATACAAAACAATGGTACACAAAAGATTTAAGAAAATACAGCAATTTAAAATTTACAAAATTTATAACGACAAATAATGACAATATATAAGTAGGTAATCAGGGAGACAAATCTATGGTTCTTACTACTAATCTAGTCAAAGCTTCTTTACCCTCAGGTAAGGACAAACTAAGAAACATTATATACGTTGGGGCTCATCGTCAGGGGCTTGCTTAAGGTCTTTAATATGATATCTACCTAATTCTTTTTTATTTTCATCTACCAGCTCGTAGATAATAGGGGAAATCTTTTTTACAACAGTACATTTGATAAATTTAGGAGCAAGTTTAGCTGAAAAGTAACTTGCGGCGTCTGATAACACATAATTCCTCTTATACACGGTGTCTCCAACATCAAATTCGATATTTCTTTTTCTAAGGTCATAGTGTTTTTTATTCTTTTGATAGGATTTAGAAATATTGTTAGAGACGTCCTTGTATAAGTCTTGTAACTTTTGCAGCTCAGAAGCCAATTTATTTCTTTTTTCAAACTGAACGGGCGCATTATTTTTCGAAGTTATTTCACCATAATATTTTCCAGAGGTAGGGAGTTCCCTTCCAAATGTCAAAATAGCTGGGGAGTAACCGGTAGCCTCGTGAACACAAGTATTGATCGCATTTGCGATTTGAGGTATAAGTTTGTCCCAATCTCGGTGATTATTTTCTTTTAAATAAGACCTGATCGCAGTACCTACCACACGGTTGGCCCTTTCTACGTTATTGCACTGCGGATGGTATTTTGCATTGTACCACGCATGCGAGATAGAATATTTGCTTAACAAACCCTTAAATTCTTTCGAGGTAAATTGGGACCCGTTATCCTGGACCATAATTTGCGGTACACCGAAAGTTAGAAAAACTTGGTTTTCAATAAAGTTACATATTTCCTTGGCAGTAGCTCTTTTCATTCTGTGTATGAAAGCAAATTTAGTAAACCAGTCGACTACGACTAAAAGGTAACAATTGTTTAACTTAGACTTGGGATAAGGCCCTGATATATCACATGAAAGGAGTTGAAATGGTTGATTAATATTTTTAGGAGACCCCATGAGTCCCATTCGGCCCAGTTGCGATACCTTTTGTGCATGACAGATTTCGCACTTATATATGTACTTCTTGACAGCTTTCATACCGGGACAATAGTAACAGTTCGACACACGGTAATACGTTTTATTAAAACCGAAGTGGGATGACAGAGGGTCATCGTGACATTCTTTCAAAATATTCAAACGGTCACCTTTCGGTACCACTAACTTCCAGTCCCTAAAATTCGTTCTCAACTTGTACTTGTTTTTAACGAACTTGTAAAGCTTATCGTTCTCTAAGTGCCACACCGGATATAATTCAGGGTTTTTATTTACGTTAACTAACATTTTAGCGTACCATTTGTCAGGTTTACTTTGAATACTATCAATGTTGGTAACCGCCCTACTTAAGGCATCAGGAACTACATTCAGTTTACCACTGCGATGTTCAATATCAAAATCATACTGGGACAATTGTACTGCCCATCGTGCTAAACGGCCACTAGGATTCTGTAACTTTGTCAACCACAACAACGCGAAATGGTCAGTGATCACCTTGAACTTAACACCCTGTACGTAACAACGATATTTAGACATACCAAAGATCAAACTCAAAAGTTCAAGTTCCGTGATTGTATAGTTACGCTCAGTCTTACTTAGAGTACGTGAGGCGTACGACACCACTCTTTCGTTTTCTCCCTCTCCTTGTGTTAAAACACACGCGACGGCATGTGTACTTGCATCACATTGCAAAACAAAAGGCTCGTCGAAATTCGGACTAGCTAGTACCGGGGCGGTAATCAAACGCTGTTTTAACTCTAGAAAAGATTTTTCCGCAACATCAGACCACTGGATACCTTGCCGTTTTTGCCTACCTTTAATCAACTCGGTTATAGGAGCGGTTAACTCCGAAAAGCCACTAATGAAACGGCGGTACCAAGACGCCATGCCTAGAAACCTTTTTACTTCGGTAGTATTTTTAGGTCGGGGATAATCGATAATAGCCTTGACTTTATCGGGGTTTGTGTGCAGGCCATTTTTGTCTACTACGTAGCCCAAAAAAGATAAACTGGATTTACAAAATTGGCACTTGTCAACGTTAATGGTTAAATTTGCCGACTTCAAACTATCAAAAACCCGTAAACGCTTTTTTAGGTGCTCATCAAAGGTTTTATTTACTATGACCAAATCGTCTAAATAAGTAAAAATATGTTGCTCTAAAGAGGGATCAAATAACCTATCAATAAGTCTTTGTAACTGCTGGGCCGAATTACATAAGCCAAAAGGCATCCTAGTAAACTCAAAATGCCCCTTACCAACTACGGAGAAGGCCGTTTTTTCACAGGAGCTTGGCGTTAATTTTATTTGCCAAAAGGCATGCTTGAGGTCTATAGCTGTTAAAAAATGAGCATCCCTAACCTTAAATTTGGTAAGGGATAGGAATCTTTTTTTGTTATTGAGTTAAGTCTCCTACCGTCAAAACATAGGCGATATTCCCCCGAGGGCTTTTTAACTAAAATGACATTACTTGAATATGGACTTTTAGACGGTTGTATAACCCCAAGTTCTAACATTTTGTCTATCTCTGCATTCAGGTGTTTTTGCATATAGGGTGACATTGAGAAATTTCTTTGCTTAAAAGGTTCCGACTCTGTTAAAATGATTTCATGTTCAACTAGTGTGGTACAACCTAATGCAGTAGAGTTAGAACTTATTTCCTTGAATGTAGTAATAATTGACTCTAATCTTTTGCTTTGGGCCTCATTTAAATCAGCCTCACTCATGATAGAACACAGAAAATTTTCGTGGTTAAAAGATAAGTCGGATGGAAGGTCACTCATAGCAAAGGACTTATTGTTAAAGTCTAAATTTAACCCAAATATTTTACAAAAATAATATCGTTCCTAATACTGGGAACTACTAAAGTTTTAACAATTTCTGTTTTATTTTCTAAGGTAATAGGTAGAAATACGGTACCGATAACCTTTTGAGATTGCCCATCCGCGTGGATACATTAAAGTTAGTGTTGTCGTATTCAATTTCTAACTCTGTATTGAGAATAAAATTAAGACCCCTTTTTCCTAAAACTGTCTGACTAGCCCCCGTATCTAAAAGAGCGTCCATCTTTATACCATCGACAGATATGGTGAGAAAAGGTCTATTATCTGATATCTTATTAACAAATAATGGCGAAATCAATTTCTTTTTATAAAAATCTTTGACTACTAATAACCAATCAGACCATTTATTATCAATATTTTTATTTAGTGGGAAGAATTTACTAGTTATTTTATTTTTGAACTGTGGTACGGGTGACCTCATATTACAATTTTTATTTGAGAAGCCTGAGTTTGATTTATGACGATAATAATTACGATTTTTACTGGTGGAAACTAAATTTGGTTTACGACGACAATAATTAAAATTTTTATTTGTGCTGGTTTTAGGACTAAAATTTTTACTTAAGGTGTGGTCGGATTCAATGGGTCTAAAACAGCATCTCCCGACCTCAGATCTGTTGTGACCTCGTTTTTTGGATTGCATTTTAAACATTTAGTTCTAATAACACCCTTTTTTCCACAAGTAAAACAGAAAATCGTTCTTTTCTTAGGGCACTTATTATAAGCATGACCATGTATATCGCAATTCCAACATTTGATAGATTTTACAGCATCTATGGTTACATTCAGATTTTCAGACGAGCTTATGGGATGTTTACTAGCGCTCACAACATCTTCCGAACTTTTAGTGTCGGCCATTTGCAAACCTTCTAATATTTCACTAACATGACCTTTATGCGTGATACCACGAGTATTAGTTTTAGAAAATGACAAATCAGGCCCTATGATGTTTGAAAAATCGCCACTTGACTCTTTAAAATTACTATTACTTATTTTAATGTCTTCTAATGTTTTACACAATTGTTTTAATTCTGAAATATTATAAGGATAACGTAGAGATAAACGATCTTGAAAATATGGTCTCAAATTTTTTATAATGATTTTTAGTTGGGTACTTTCATTTACAGGGTAACTAAATCTCCCAAACAGATTTTCCATAACAGCGATATAAATTAAAACTCGCTCTGTCACGCCTTGTTTCCTGTCTCTTATCGCATCCCACAAATCGCTCTCAAAATCACAGGGTAAAAATACTAATCTTAATTGATTTTCTAAATCTTGCCAAGTATGACAACTTGAACGTACTGACCTAAACAAAATTAAGGCATCACCTTCAAAGAATTCGTGAGCAAAGGTTAATAAATCGTTTTTACTAATTTTGTGGGACAGAGAAAATTCTTCCACACGCTCTAAAAAATTATGTAAAGTTTGGTTTCTACCATCAAATTTTAATAAACTTCTATTAGCTTGCGAAAGTCTGAAGAAGGCTTTACTATAATCAAAAAACCGCTGCCCAAGGAATCACTACTTCCACATCCAGATTTTTTATCTAAGTCACTCACAACGAAAACATTTTGTATGTGGAAATAATTGTTTATGGAACTTTAATAATATAATATTTGAAATCCTCTACCCCAAAAACCCGTAAAACGATACCCCACATCGGTAGCGGGGTGGGGGTTTTTTCATCCCCTTTAATAATGGGGTGGGGTGGTAATGGGGGTGGCTAATGCCAAAATTTTTTTTGAGACCTCAGCTTCTCTTGTATATACTAAATACCAATTTTATGGGCTCTTACCTGCTTGATTTACCTATTTTCCCCAAATTTACCCCAATTTACCCCCCAACCCTCCGACGGAACAAGATGAAAATATAATCTAGTTCTAGATCTCGTTAAAGTACATATGTGTACCAAATTTCAAGTCAATATCTCAAACGGTTCCAGAGTAAACGTGCGCACAAAAAAAGTTACAGACAGACCGACAGACCGACAGACAGAATTTTTTTTTTCGCTCAAACTTAAAATCTCGACGTTTCGTGACTTTCTAAGCCTATTTGAACAATAAAAATTTTTAAAATTTTTTTTGTCGTTACTATACTTCCACTGGACGTGGAAGTAATTAGAGTGATTATGCGTTACGCCAGGTGCAGTATGCAACCCACTGTACACAGTGTCTCTGAAAGGTAAGTTATTTTCCGGCCTAGGAACATATAAATTACGAGCGTTGGTATTTGAAGTAACCATTGGCTCTCTCAGAGGTCCATAGTTAAATAATTGTGTTGACTGCCGAGGTAATGTTGAAGGGTTGTCATTAAATTGATTGATGTCATTTACATTATACCGCTGTTGATACAAGTTGAAATTTGTTCTAGGCACAGTTTCGTGAAAAACGTGGTGACTAGTTATAGGTGTATTATTATATATATTAGTAGAATTTACTTCAGGTACACGCAAAGAACTTGAAACCTGATAGGCCCCCGGGGCTATATTATTTATAGATTGAGAACTTGTAGTGCAAAAATTTACATTAGACTGTGAGTTTAAGGTACTAAAATTTAAGTTATGCTGTAAACTGCCAGTACTGACATTTGAGTTGTATAGTGAGTTTAGAATATTAACATTTGGGTTGTTTTGTGAGGTAAAATTGTGGGTATTTAAATTATTCTGCAAATTTACATCAGTGACATTGCTACTAATTGGGGCTCTTAAATTATTGACATTTGGATCATGGTACGAATTTAAATTACTGACATTTATAGCGACTGGTGGAACAAAACTTGAGCTGGTGACAGAAAATTGGTGACTGGTCGATGTTTGATTCGACACATTGGCCTGTGAAATTATTAATGGTGAACTAACAGTTACCACGGGAGATAAAATGTCATCATTTGCGTTATTGAACTCAATTAAATTTACATCTGGCGCATTACTAGATTTATTCTCTAGCAAATCAAAAAGCAACATAATTACTTCCACGTCCAGTGGAAGTATAGTAACGACAAAAAAATTTTTAAAAATTTTTATGGTCCAAATAGGCTTAAAATGTCATGAAACGTCGAGATTTTAAGTTTGAGCGAAAAAAAAATTTCTGTCTGTCTGTCGGTCTGTCTGTAACTTTTTTTTGTGCGCACGTTTACTCTGAAACCGTTTAAGATATTGACTTGAAATTTGGTACACATATGTACTTTAACGAGATCTAGAACTAGATTATATTTTCATTTTGTTCCGTCGAAGGGTTGGGGGGTAAATTGGGGTAAATTTGGGGTAAATGGGTAAATCAAGCAGGTAAGAGTCCGAGAAATTGGTATTTAGTATTTACAAGAGAAGCTGAGGTCTGAAAAAAATTTTTGGCATTAGCCACCCCCATTACCACCCCCATCTCCTTATTAAAGGGGATGAAAAAAAAATGTGATTTAGTGCATGTACAGGGACCAGAAACCTCAAAATATTTTTTTACTTCATCCACCCCCCACTACCACCCCCCTATCACCACTCCCACCCCACTACCGATGTGGGGTATCGTTATATGGGTTTTTGGGGTAGAGGATTTCAAATATTATATTATTAAAGTTCCATAAACAAATATTTTCACATACAAAGTTTTTTCGTTGTGAGTGACTTGGATAGAGAATCTGGATGTGGAAGTAGTGATTCCTTGGGCAGCGGTTTTTTTGTGGTTAGTTCAGTTTTAAAATCAGCTTCTGTCTAATACTCTGCTGTTAAATAATTTACTCGATTTTTGACATGTAAAAGTTTACTCTTTAGTCTTTTATAATCAGGATGACGTTTATCAAATGTAAATCTGTTTACCATACTTTCTAGGGTGTTGACCTTATCAATGCAGATAATTCTTTCCATCCCATTATCTAACGGAACCTTTGGATGAGACGTTGGTTGACATTTTTCACTCTGTAGGTGTCCTCGTAAAATAGCCCTCTTGACATCACAGTTTCCCTCGATATTCGTACCTCGTATATAAAGTTCGAAGTTCAGCTCCTCTACTGACAGATAGTTTGGCTCCATGACTCCGTACTATATTATTCCTACACTAGGGAAAACACGAATTAGTAACAAGAAACAGAAAAGGTAAAATACTGAAAAAGACAAAAAAATTTCGAGAAGAAAAAAATAGAAAATTTTGAACTCTTGAATTTTTGCAATTTAACTGACACTCTTGCCTCCAATTTTACGACGCTTCGCGTTGTGGCGCCACTGTAATTACCTTCTTTTCATCTAGGGAATTATTTAATAACTCTATAGTGGTTGAGTTCTGGATCCTGAGGTTTTACTATAATATTTAATTAGGGTGAGCCCAAAATGACATCATCACTTACAAATTAACTTGTAGTATTTATTAGGCCAGTTGACATTCCCTCTATGACACAAACTAATTTGTTTGGGGACTTTATAAAAATACAGTACACAAGGATCACGACTCGTTACCAACACAAATTAGGCTCGGCTAGCCAGTTTTTTAGGAGGCCAAGGGCCATGGGTAAGCGTAAACAACGCTCCTAGTAAGGCCAAGAGTGAGTTACGTGATAAAAATTTACAAGATGGAAAATTATTATTTTATTTTTTGTCAAAAAAATTTTTTTTTTTTTTAAATTTTGAATTTAAGTAGGCTAAAATTCAAGAGTATCTTGGGCGCCAGATCCTGTAGAAAGATCAGAAAAGGAAGGTACTATACAACACATACATCAAAGAAACACGAAATTTAAAATGACAACAGTTTAATACGAAATTTAATTCGTTACTAGCAAAATTTAACAAGGTTAATGAATAACAACTACGTTAGTCTGGCCAATTTTATGGCTTGAAATACTTAAAAAAATATCTAAACGATAACGATAACTTGGGTTAGTATTCTATATTCCTAATTTAGCATTCTGGGTGAAGTTAGCAATAAACAATTTCGTGAACTACAGAAACAAAATAATGACCTAGCTTAATTGGTCAATGATCAAAACTCCAGTACAAGTTAGGCCAATTTAAAACGAGAATAATTAAAGGTGTCCAGGTTAAGTTACAACTTTGAAGATGAAATTTACAATTTTCAATGATGTGATTCACGAAAGATGGACAGAATTTGATTTTTGGCTATAAGCCCACGATATATTCCCCAAGGAAAACTAGTAATAAAAATATTTTTATTTATTTATGGGCATAAGGCCAACTCTAACAATTAAATTTCTAAGGAAAGTTTATGCAAAACAAGGTCAAACATTTACAGTGAGTTATACACGACGGTTGAGGAAATATATAGGCAAATTCCCAACCAAATAAACAAACGGAAGCAAACTTCCTACCACTATTTCACTGTAAATATTGAAATTATTACATAAAATTTGACTATTAAGTACCTTGAGACACTGACAAATAAAATTGCAATAAAAGGTTCTAACCTCACCTTGTGGTAAAACTCTTACTGGAGTAACAGGAATTACGCTATGAAATCTACCGTACTTGAGTAAAAACTCTACAAAAAAATCACAACCTTGTAGATTGTTAATAAAACTTGTTTATCACTAAAACACTATAAATTCACACACAATCCCACGATCCCAGAAAAATTTTATCACTAAATATAACGTAGAAACTAACCTAAGTAAGCCAATGATAATTATAGTGATACTATAACGGGTAATTTAAATAATTTAAAATTATAAAATTGGTATGACTATATACAACAAAAACATAACCCACAAGGGATAAAACAAAGCTTAAAGCACAGCTGTACCTTAATATACGACCACACGGTCAAATCTTATAACTATTTAAAATTGGCACAAACCAAAGGTTACACTAATATCAGGGCTAGTGGCTGAAGGTCCACCGCAACCCCGTGGTTTTATGGCAGTACCAAACATAAACCGTTAAACAGAATAAATTAGTGGGACTCACTAATGGTACTGTTATCACAGGCCTATAGCCCCCCTGAGTTGAGGACTATATCGACCAAAACATTAGAAAAAAAATACGACTAAATCGTAAAATGGCTCTCTCATTCAATAGCAATCAGTAGTACGTTTCAAAATTTATATCCTGCTTAAGCAGCTGTTACTATGACCTCACGATAAAACTTTGTTAGAAGGGTATTATAAATGGTTAATAAAATGGTAGACTTATCCTAGTTTTAAGACGTTATTGTTGTCTTAGTTCGAGGGATCCTCAAATGAAAAAAAACGTGATGTTCACTGGATGTCGATACGAAGTTGACACTTTTCTACAGGTTAGAAAGACAGCTCCTCACATGGGTTGCCCACTTTCGGCACGAAACAAAATTCCCCAGCTAAATGTCACTCGGATCTACCATCCTTGTCGTTTACGTCACTGCTCTACCAGATAATGGCTTCCAGACAAAAAAATTTTAAAATTTTATTTCTTCAACGAGATTCCGATACGTCCCTGCTGTGACATAAGAAACGTCCAGTTCGATTTAATAATAAGGTAAACCTTCCATAAGCGTCTACCAAGGCATTACACCGTACATCAAGATTTACTTATCAAGGACGAGGTTTTAAAAATGGCGATATCCAGTCGCGTCCACGTTTGAAAATTACATGTGAAATTGCATTTGAGATTTAACTCTGAAATTTCAGATCAATCTACATCTAAAATAAAATAACCTCGATTAATATTTACTAATACCATAATTAACAAACAATTTAACTTACTTAGTTAATCCATTTAAGAGATTGAAATTTTAATTGGCGGAGCGTGGCCCAAAAACGTCTATATCTTGTGGCAGTCGAATCAGAGAGAAAGCCACTCAGCTAATTGTATTCCTGGCTACCCGAATTTTCAATCTTACCGCCATCACGAGACTCGGACGAACTTTATTCACGCACGCTTAAATGAAGTTAACTTGATTATTGCTTTAACATTTCAGATCCCTGTAACTTTATTCGTACTAATTTAATTTGTTAATTCAATTTGATGTAATGGCCACTAGAGGCCGTTACAATGAATAGAAAAACATTTTAGCCTCACTGCTTTGATTATTAGCCTCCAATTTGATACAACTTTGATTAATATTATTGGAACTTAGGCCAATGAAAAATGGCAGTTCTCGATTAATTCATGTCTTGTTCATCATTTTTTACGAGAATTAATCGAGAACTGCCTCGCCGCCGTATAAAAATTACGACATTTTTTTCGACAGACGGAAAGTCGTTTGCTAGCCGCCCGTATCGTTTTTCGAACTTTTGTCGTATGAAAAAGTATCTTAGAATTTCATAATCTATAAAGTAGTATTTTACTCTTTTTGTATAATGACACGGCCACATACAAAACAAGGATACGGCCTGAGGACCAGACTAGTGTATCCTTATGTATTTGGACCCGCTGAAACCGAATCCCGAAAATGGTACGTCCGGCGGACTATATCAGTATATCCTTATGTATTCGGTAAGGATACACTGGTCTGAAAAACTGAAAAACGAGCCAATCTGACAATTTTGACTTCGGATTCGTTTTCAGCGGGTCCAAATGCATAGGGATACACTGGTCTGGTCCGCAGGCTAGACCACCTTTTCTTTTTGTTTTGGGGGTGTTTCTTGGGGTTAGGAGTGAAAAACGAGCGAATCTGACGATCCTGACTTCGGATTCTGTTTCAGAGGATCCAAATACCTAAGGATACACTGGTATGGTTCGCCAGACGGATCATTTTTTGGGAGGGTGATTTTTTGGGGTTAGATATGAAAAACGAGCCAATCTGACAATTTTGATTTCGGATTCGGTTTCAGCCGGTCCAAATGCATAAGAAAATACTGGTCTGGTCCGCAGGCCAGATTACTTTTTGTGTGTGACTGTGTCATTAAACAAAAAAATAAAATACTTGTAAAAAAAATTCTGCAATGAATGATTCTAAAGATTGTGGAAATTGGTTCTATGTACATCCAAGAATGTGTAGAAAAAAAATTCCGAGTTGCATCAACTTTGATTTAAATTTGGTTGTAGCACACCGTGGCAGCTCTGCGAGCGATATTTGCGGTTTTAGAAATGCACCGATCGAGTGTAATATTATACTCTTTATTTTCGTCCTGGAGGTTGGAATACCTCTGAAATAGTTTCCACAAACACCAAAAACACTTAGATTACCGTAAACCGGGGTAACTTGGTTACGATTTCGGGATATTCCTTGTTGCCCCTAATTTGTTAATTTAATTTAACGAATTCTGATTGTAAAAAACATCAGAATCTGATAGGGCAAATTTCAGGTTGCTAATAGGTCATTTTGGGGGCTACTGATTGATTTCGTCTGTATTTTTCAAGTTAAACACTTCTAGGATAACTTGAAAAGTAAATAAAAAAAATCACTTTAAACGCAATATTTTTAAGGAAATTATAAGGAATTATGTTTGTTTTAGTAAAATCAAATAAAGTAAAATAAAAATTTTTATTTAAATAAACAACAGGGTAAATAAATAACATCTCTGAATAAAAACTAAAAGGATACCTATTCTAAAAATAGATAAAAATAGGTACCTACCTACCTGAAATGTACCTAAAAAATAAAATGATACGGCCCTGGTCTCACAGAATTCTTTACAAGACAGTCTGATTAAGACATTCATAACATAATAAGCACACCAAAAAAAATATTGGCATGCTTCGACTTTCATACACACATCTGCACAGTCAAAAGTACTCAAGCAACAGAAAAAACATGTTTTCTTTATCTGTTTTTTAGAATTATTTACAACAATACAAATGGCTTGTGAACACCAATGAGTATGAAATCGACTAATATGTATCATCAGCTGATTAACTACCAAATATTTTAATTCCACTACTAACGGATAGATGTTAGCACGAATTAATGTGTCATTATGCATACATTTATCATGTTGCCTCGACTTTTCAAGTTACCCCGTTTTACGGTAAATGATTAAAACTTTAATCATCTCCAGATGATGCCAACATGGTTGGCGATATCTGCGTTGAATAATAGTGTTTTTGATATTTATGGGAACTTCCTCAGGGTCTTTACTTTCGTATTTGCAAAGATGTTAATAATTAAGTAGCGAATGTATTCAAATATGTCAAAAGCATAGGTTCAACGTTTCCCTAATAGTTTTCATGGATGAGTTGCACCGATAATTCAGAACATCAATGTTGCCCAACAATACTGTACAGGATTAGAAAACCCGTTTGTTAATTATCCGGGATTAAATAAGATAAAATCAATAAAATATCTACATAATAAATCGCGAGTAGCTTGCTGAACACAGCTTTGATATGTTAGTGCAGTTTCAGCTATAGCATCATTTTTCACATTCCCAATCATAGGAGGCTGCCATGCACGTGTTCCTGCAAATTCTGATCTAGGCAGCGTGAGAACCTCGGACTAGCGATCTTATTCGCAAAAATACCGTATTAAGACGTGCATAGCCTTCTCGATATACCGGAAAACCTAATTATGAAACTGTTCATTCCCATAATTTTTAGTTTGTAATTATTAGATAAACAAATCTTTCTTTTTTAATTTCCGATTGACTAAACATTGTTAAGTTATATGTGCTTAAAGCCGTGGTTACGTAATATGGTGAGAATACATTAAGTTGTGATTTGTAATCATTATAAAATCTATGATATCTTAACTGCAAAAGTTTAGTTTATACTTCCGCTAATAGAGACAGAAGGAATGTTATTATACGTTTTAATATTTTTCTCAATTGCGGGAGTAAAAGTATTAATTTAATCTTTTTTTTTTTTCAGGGACTAACTGTCACTTTTTATGCCAGAGGGATTAAATATTTACAAAATTCCGAAAGGATATATTTAATTTCATTTACCATACCATATATGGTAAGCATTGCCGCCACTCCCGAAAACACCCCGCGCCGATTCGATGGCCTCTACGCTGGGATTTTGCTTGTTGTCAGCATCTCTACGGAAGCGATCCAAGTAATAGCTGGAATAAAGCCAATTGATATCATGGTCCAGGACCGTATCAGGTTATATGAGGAAGGCAAGGAAAGAAATAAACAAATTCAGAAATAATCAGTCCAGGAGTGGCAACGGCGCTGGGAACTAGACACAGGAAAGGCGAAATGAGCGACGAGACTGATAAAAAACATAAAAACTTGGAACAAATGGGGATACGGAGAAACCGAATATTACCTGACACAATTTCTTGGTGAATATGGGTACTTTAACGCATATCTAAAAAGATTTGGGCTTAAAAACTCTGATACGTGCTGGTATTGCGAAGAGGTAGATTCTCCAGGACACACTTTCTATGAACACCAAAAATGGATGAATTATAGGGAAGAAATGCACCAAGATATTGGCGAAACTGTAATGGTGGACAACATTATAGATGGTAAGCGAGGAAAACTGGTGGATAATCCATAGCTACATAAAGAACATTTTAAAGGAAAAAGAAATACACGAAAGGAACATAGAGCAAGAAAGGCGAAGAAATAGAAACGAGGAATAAGGAGAATACGGAAATACCAAATCTGATTTGATGTAATGCAATGCGGTTCCAAATTAGATATGGTAAATTGGAGGAGGGGTTTTAGTTGGTAGGTCCTCTCCTGAGGGAATCCAACACCCCCTGCTAACAGGAGTTACAGGAGTCTATGAAGATTTCCCCTCCTCCACGGAAAAAAAAGGATAGCGAGAGTAAGGAGATTGTGAAGTACGTTACAACATTGTGTCGTGATTTGAGATGATTATGCTCCTCTTTTTGTGTTTTTGATCCTAGAGATATTCTTCTTTTGAGTCTTCTATTTTTCCGTTTCTGATTCCGGCAGCATACTTTATTGTGCTCGTTTCTATCATTTTTTTGTTACTGTCTCATTATTGTCGACGTTCTCTGTCGTTCCTCTGGTTCTATTGTTTTTGGAGTAATTGGTCGATATGCATTCACTTCTTCTCAGACTTCTCTTAGCTTTTGTCATTGCTACGGTTTTAACCTCGTATGTCATCGTTGACTGTATATTCTCTTGATTAGGTTCCTTGGTGGTTTATTTTTTCGATGAAATGTAGACATTCCCTTTAATTCTATCTTTTACGTTTCTCTCGTTTTTAATTGGTTCGTTAGATATGTTCCTAGGTACTCTAGTTTGTACGCGTTTCCTAAGGTGTAGTCGCCTATTTTGTATTCTTCTCCGCTGACAAGGCTCTCATCATTACTTGACTGTTTGAAGTTTACTTTCATCCAGATGTGTCTAGATGCGTTTTCATGTTTTCGAGGAAATTGAGAATATCGTGCTGTTCTTTCGGGACGATTAGATCATCGACATGTGCTAGTATGATTGGGATGCTCAATGTTTCTGTATCTTTGTTAAAATTTGACAGTGACTTATATCACTTGTTCTAGAACCATGAAGAGTTGTGATGGAGTGCATCCTTGCACGACTTCGGTATTTTTCTGTTTAGTTTCCGTCATCACACCTAATTAATCTGTATACATTTTAATTCGCTCTACTGCGAAATGAGGTTGTGTTCACCTTTTAATTGTTTTTAATCTGAATTGGCCTTCTCTCGTCCGCGCTTTCAATGCCACGGCGCCTAGCACTTTGGATATCTGGCTGGCTTCGATACGTGAGCTTGGGGAGGAAATTTACATTTAGTCTAGGAAATAGCGTGCAAATTCGACGACAAGTGGTTACCGTCTGCCAGTCGGTAATCGAAGAGATCATAGAAATACAAAATTTGTTTCTCTCTGGAACTTTTTGGTATGGTGGGAGGATATGGAGGGGGGGAGGGGGCATTTATTTTTAAATCGAATGATTGTCGATATCTGTCCACATAGGTAGTTAGTATATGTAATTCACATACCCCAATTACGCTGGCAGACGAAAATTCCGAACGGCGCGCGCGCTAACCGGAAAAAGAAAAAAAATTCTAGTTTCTTTTTCCGGTTAGCGCGCGCGCCGTTCGGAATTTTCGTCTGCCAGCGTAATTGTGAAGTACATATACTAACTACCCATGCGGACAGATATCGATAATCATTCGAATTAAAAATAAATGCCCCCCCCTCCCTACCCCCCACCATACCAAAAAGTTCCAGAGAGAAAAAAATTTTGTATTTATATGGTCTCTTCGATTACCAACTGGCAGACGGTAACCACTCGTCGTCGAATTTGCACGCTATTTCCTATACTAATTTATTATTTAATTTGAAATACAGTTTATTTGATTTGATTCGTCAAAACCATTGAACTGCAATGCTTTCGTTGTTTGATACTTCTTTTAGTGGCGTGTGTGAGTCGGACGAACATGTAAATATTTTGAGCCGGAACAAGATTACCTCCCCCCCGTTTTCGAGGATGCTGAACACGATGGCGGTGTCAGAATTTCTCTTTGGGGTTGCCCAACCCCTCAAAACGGCCAAAAACCACCCCCGAGAGGGGTAAAACGCGCTTCACTTGATTTCCCTGCAGAAAATAACCTTCCCCCCGTTTTCGAGGATGCTGAGCACGATGGTGGTGCTGGATATCGCCTTCGACCCCAACCAACCCCTCCACCGGCCAATACTCGCCCCCGAAATGGGTGAATTTTTTTTTTTTTGTAATATCAGCGGGAAACACATTTATTTCCGTTTTCGAGGATGTATTAATATGCACCCATACACATGTATATATAGCATATATATTATACATATATATAAAAAAAATTCACCCGGGGTGAGTATTGGCCGGTGGAGGGGTTGGTCGGGGTCGAACGCGATATCCAGCACCACCATCATGCTCAGCATCCTCGAAAATGGATAGAAATGCAATTTGCCTGATATTAAGAAAAAAAAAATTCACCCCTTTCGGGGGCGAGTATTGGCCGGTGGAGGGGTTGGTTGGGGTCGAAGGCGATATCCAGCACCACCATCGTGCTCAGCATCCTCGAAAACAGGGGGAAGGTTATTTTCTGCAGGGAAATCGAGTGAAGCGCGTTTTACCCCTCTCGGGGGTGGTTTTTGGCCGTTTTGAGGGGTTGCGCAACCCCAAAGAGAAATTCTGACACCGCCATCGTGTTTAGTATCCTCGAAAACGGGGAGGGGAGGTAATCTTGTTCCGGCTCAAAATATTTACAATTTTCGGTTTTTTTTCCGACTCACACACGCTACTATTTGCTACATAACGCGTTGGCTATGGCCTCTTGGTTGATAGTATCAAATGCTTTTTGAGGATTTATCACCAGTAAGTGTAGTTTTGTCCCTTGTCTCCATTTTACTTCCACGATTCATCTGGTGGTGTACACAACTACAGATGGTTGTTTGTTGATCTGCTTTTGATGAATGGTAGTGTGATATGTTTATTTGGTTATCTGAGCAGGAGTTGCGCATATTATTTGTACGCTACGTGGCAGACTATCATTCGCTTTTAATCATTTGTACCTTGTGGTGAGCTGATTTTGTGGAGTGGAATTTGTAGGGTCATGTTCCATTTCATAGTTAGACGTGTGATTTTCACTTATGCTCTGGTGATAATATAATTTCTAGAATTTGCTTCCTTTAGCCTTTTCGACATTAATTAATTTTTTATTTTGTCAATTCAAGGTGCAGTATTTTTTCTACATATAGCTATTACTTCTAACAGTGAATTCTTTGGCCAGCAGTCCATTTTTTGTACTAATTCTCTTTTGCCTTCCCTTCTTATTCTAGTTTCTTGGTCTAAGGAATCCGCTATTATTTTGTTAAATGAGGATAAATGTATTTCTAATTATTCTATAGATTTCTGTACTAGATGGTTGCCGATCCTCAGAGACGAAGTGAGTAAAAATAAAATAAATATAATTTAATGTCTCACGTGACTATGAAAATACATAAACAACAAACTGTCTTGTTTAAGACGCTTCAAACTTAAAGTTTCGATAATGGAAAAAGAACTATTTTCCGAAACGTCAACTGCCTTCCTTTTAATTTTTTGTATTTACCATTTAACGTTTTGTTTCAGTTTATATATTTTTAGGTGAGAGACATTTTGCAATAGAAGTATAAAAACCAGCCTCTGTCTGATCCTTTTGGCGCAGAGGTTAATTTCATCAAAATTTTTAAATATTTTTACAGTGGCAAAATACCCAACAACATAAAAAATTATGAATATGCCACAAATAATAAATTATAAACAATATGTTGCAGATGTATCGTCTCGTGTGCATATTGTTATTTTTCGTATATCTTTTCAGACTTCTGGAAGTTTGGTTTAGTTGTAGTCCTGAAGACAGTGTATTTCTATATTTTCGAAAAATTGCCTGCATTTTTCACAATGGCTTGTCTCCGCTTCTTTCTTGTCAATGCTTCTTTCTAGCTTTCATTTATGTTCCGCATCCGTTGTTGTTTGTCTAAAACTCTTTTATCTATTCATTTTTGTTTCCTTTCTTGTTGGGTTCATAAATGGCTTCTTCATTCTTAACGTTTTCGTTGCTGGATTAATGTCCAGTCTATTTCTTCCCCTGTTAAATGCTTTCTATTTCCTCACGGTATTTCGTACAATACTATTCGTATTTTAGTAGGAAAATGTTCCAGGTATTATTTGGTGTTTTTGTATGTTCCTTAGGTCTTTCCTTCTTTTGTATTCCCAATTTCCCACATAGTATTTTGTGACTGTGTTAAATTATCTTGTCCTTTTTACTTTAATGTTTTAGAACCGTTCCCTTATCTTCGTGTTCATATGGGATATTTGTAGAATTAATATACTTCTGAAGTAACGGGTCCGGCAGAATGAAGTATCCGTTTTCAAAGTTAATTCATGTCATAATATAATGAAATATAAATTTAAATCAAGTCGCCATGCTTCCGTGATAAATGGAAATTTGAGGCCGTTGTCAAAGCGTTTGCGGGAAATATCAGTTTAGTTGTGAATATGGAGCGTTGCGCGTTGGTCAAATATTCAACACGTCAGCTTAAAGTGTTAACCTGATATCCACTTGTGGGCACATTTTACAGGAGGATAAGAAAACGTTCTAAAAGTGGTGGTTATTGCTATTAAAAAAAAATTGTTCATTTATGTCAGTTTAAAGTGTTATCTACTTATGGAAAAATGTTACAGGAGGACAAGAGAACGTTCTAAAAGTGTTGGTTCTTGCTATATAAAAAAATATTAAAATTTGTTCATATATAATTACAAAATCTACATTTCTACTATGAAAGTATCATGTTTTTCTCTTAGTTATGTTTTATTATAAGCATTTATTGGAGATAAGCTGGTTTTCGATTCTTAAAAAAATATATATAGCAGTTAGCAGGTTTTACGACAACTATTCAGAATAAAACAGCATTGGTTCTAATGCGAAATGGCTCAGTTTGAAGGAAGTACCAGTCAACCATCCTAAGTTGGCAAGTAGCCGCGCAGAGAGAGAAGAAATACCGTCGCTGTAGGACAGAGACAAACTAGCTTAAGAAGCTTAAGAAGCTTAAAAAGCTTGTTTGTCTCTGTCCAACAGTGACGATATTTCTTCTTTCTCTGCGCGGCTACTTATCAACTTAGGATGGTCGACTAGTAGCAGTTTTTCTGCGTTTGATTCAGACCTAAGCAGATGACAGGTTTTCTCATCAAATGAAAATGACTGTTTCCAATTATAAATTGATATAGCTGGTAAAAAGATAGCGCGTAGAATTAAATACTCTTTAAATAAATGTCATTTTGCTTAAAAAGTAGAATTTGCCAGTTAACACTTTAAGCCGAAGAGCGTTCTTTTGCGGTTGAAGCTAATTTAAGAAATAACTATTCTGTTGTAATCACCCAGCATTTATTTCGTCATTCATTTCATTTTAATCCATGAGATCCAGTTCCTAAACGAATAACAATTAAAAAGTGGGTACACAAGTTTCGCAGTACTGCTTCATGTGCCAGAGAAAAACCAAAAGGAAGAACTCGTTCTGCACGCCCACTTGAAAATGATCCTAGATGATCTGCAATACGACAAGCATTAGTACTCAATATTTCGAACCGTAGTTGTCGCCGCATTCTGAAAGAATTACACTTTCATCCCTACAAAATTCAAGTCGTACAGAAACTTCTGCCTCGAGATTTTGGACAGAGATTAATGCAATCCCAATTGAAATGTGGGAGCCGGTGATGAATAACATTCGTGCTAGGCTTCAAGAGTGTCAGCAGCGAGGAGGAAGTTATTTGACTGATGTAATATTTAAAACCGCTGCCCAAGGAATCACTACTTCCACATCCAGATTTTCTATCCAAGTCATTCACAACGAAAAAATTTTGTATGTGGAAATAATTGCCCATGGAACTTTAATGATATAATATTTGAAATTCTCTACCCCAAAAACCTATAAAACAATACCCTACATCGGTAGTGGGGTGGGGGTGGTGGTAGGGGGGTGGTAGTGGATGAAGTAAAAGAATATTTTGAGGTTTCTGGTTCTTATACACACACTAAATCACAATTTATTTCATCCCCTTTAATAATGGAGTGGGGGTGGTAATGGGGATGGCTAATGCCAAACATTTTCTTTTAGACCTTAGCTTCTCTTGTATATACTAAATACCAATTTTATGGACTCTTACCTGCTTGATTTACCTGTTTTCCCTAAATTTACCCCCCAACCCTTCGACGGAACAAGATGAGTTCTAGATCTCGTTAAAGTACATACGTGTACCAAATTTCAAGTCAATATTTCAAACCGTTCCAGAGTAAACGTGCGCACAAAAAAAGTTAGACAGACAGACCGACAGACAGAATTTTTTTTTTTCTCTCAAACTTAAAATCTCGACGTTTCGTGACATGCTAAGCCTATTTGAACAAAAAAAAATTTTTAAAATTTTTTTGTCGTTACTATACTTCCACTGGATGTGGAAGTAAAACCAACTGTTACTGGCACCAGGTCTATTATAAATTGTGCAAACGAAAGAAAAATTATGCTATTTCATTAAAATTTTTATAAAATAAAGTGGTGGCACTTATTTGCACACCTTCGATACCGATTTCATTATTCTTGTCCGACATCTTTTTGTAATAACAAATAATATTAGCAGAGGATGATGGAAATTATCATAAAATTTATTATTATACTCTTCGCAAAAACGAAGAGTATATTGTATTTGATCGGCACATTTCTAAAATCGTAAATATCGCTCGTAGAGAAAAAATTTTCATATCATTGTGTTAGTGAACGAATTCTGAACAACTTTCAAAATGTCCGTCTGTCCGTCCGTCACGTTTCTTGCAAGCACGATAACTTAGGAAAGAAAAATCCGATTGTATTGAAATTTAGAAAGTAAGTTAGAGTTAGCTAGAGGAAGAACCCTGTTGTTTTTGAAGAAAATCGATCAGTAAATAAAAAAGTTATTAATTATTTAATTAAAAAAAAAATATTCTCTTAATTTTTGTCGCTTGTACCAAAATGGAAATCTTGCGAAATATTATTTCCCTAATATATTTTTTTTTGTTTATGAATTTTACTAATATATATTTCATAGAAGTACGAGTTGAAATACCTATGTATGATTGTCGAAAGAGATATATCACAGACAATCAATTTTGTAGCAATAGCTGGTGGCGCAGCGGCTAAAGCTTTGCGTTGCAATCCAAAAGTCCCGTGTTGGAATCTCACACAGGTTGGATATTTTTATTTCATATAATTTTTTTCACAACAAAGATGGTATCACAAAATTTGGAATGTCTAAAAACTAACATTATTTACAAGAAAACTGCGAAGAGTATCCTATAGAATGTGTAACAATTATATATAAAAAGCTCAGTAATTGGCGAAGAGTACGTTTTTAGCTTGTTCAAAATATGTTAGCAAAAAAAATGAAATATGTACAAACTAAACCACTGTAAGAAAAAAATGAATATAAAGTAACGTTAAACATTTTATTTAGGGAGGTTGAACTTGCTGTTTTGCAAAAAAAGAATCCTTAACTCTAACATTTCTAAAAACACGCCTTAATGACATATTTGAAGAAATGACGAAATAAAAATTAGATTGTTATAGCAGCGGAAATATAAGAAAGAGACTAAAAAAGCATTTAAGCAAACATAGTGTTTTGCGAACACAAAGGAAATACAACAGTTCATTTGAGTAATAATAAAGCTAAAAAGACTAATGAATTTTTAATGTCAGACAAAAGTCAGGCGAAGAAAACTTGGTTCATGAGAATGAATTGACAATTCTTGATAAAACTGCCGGTAAGTGGAGCTATAGCTGGATATTTTAAAACTAAAAAAAAACACGACTACTAATTTGAATGAATATCAATGTAAACAAGAAGTTCCAGATTTGTTATAAACATTCATATCGTGGATACTAAATATGTCAGCACAGACAAATTTGATTTAAACGTTATTCTATAGTAATGCAATTTATATTAATAATTATGAAAAAAAAAACAACCAGATTGCGGGTGTACCTGTGAAACAGTTGTTCATATACGACATTACTTCTGGCAGATTTCAAAACGAAACAATTTTTTACGGTTATTTGGTAAATATGTGTTTTCCGATAGGGTATATCAGAGTGTATTAGTCGTACGTAGTTCAGTTGGCACAAATTTTTTTTCGGACTAAAATAGAGAAAAAAAGTATTCTACACTTTTTGCAAAATATCACTTGGAGAGGCCTATCCAACGAAGAATTTGATGTATGTACATATGGGTTTGTCGCCCTTAACATACCTCTACGGTGCCCCGAAAACTAAATGAAGAATTTACATTTTTTGATTTAAGGGTAAATTTCGGGACACCGTGGAGGTGTGTTAGGGGCGACAAACCCATATGTATATACATCAAATTCATCGTTGGATAGTCCTCTCCGAGTCCTATAAGTTTAATGCAAGATTTTTCCTGAACAATTATTCAAGAAATCCCAAAAAGTTATTTTCCTCCATGCAATTTAAATGGCAAACTTCAGGTCTCCATAGGCACCATTTAAAATAAAAATTTTGAAAAACCAAAAAATACGTACTTACTTTTTTCGGATTTGGAAACGATCGAGACCCTCTATAAAAAATTAAGTCATTTTTGGACCACCCTATTGTACACACACTAAATGACAATTTAATTTTTTTCACCTCCCCTTTTATAATGGGGTGGGTGTTGTTAATGGGGAGTGGCTAATTGCAAAAAAAAAATTGAGACCTTAGCTTCTCCCATATATATTAATGGACTTTTATTTGCTTTATTTACCTGTTTACCATTTACCCTAATTTACCCCCTAACCCTTCAACGGGATAAGATCAAAATATAATCTAGTTCCAGATCTCGTTAAAATACATACCTGTACCAAATTTCAAGTCAATATCTTAAACGGATCCAGAGTAATCGTGGGCAAAAAAAGTTACAGACAGACCGACAGACAGAATTTTTTTTCACTCAAACTTAAAATCTCGACGTTTCATGACATTCTAAGCTTATCTGATCAATAAAAATTTTTAAAAAATTTTTGTCGATACTATACTTCCACTGGATGTGGAAGTAAAATACTGGAAAAATTAAAATGCAGACCATAATACTATAATAAAAAAAAAAACAAATTTTTATTAGTTTATTATTTATTGTTATGGTCTAAAATTTTATAATCACCTAGCATTAGAAATGATTAAAAATATTCATTTTTATTACAAAAAATTACCTAGTACCTAAAAATGCAAAGACCCAACTTTAGTACATTTCTAATATGACGAATAATTATAATAAATATAGTATTACTAAATATGACAAATAAAAATAGTTGTTCATTAATTTAAAAATGTGAAATTAACTCTTAGTCCTGTCAATGATTGGTTTCTAGAGGGAAATGCCGAGATCACAATTTTTGACTCGAGGGCTGTGTTCGGACTATTTAGGAGGTAAACATACCAAAATTCCCCGAACATAGGAGGTGCGGAGGCTGCAGAAGGCCTCTGGTTATGACCATGTATTAGGCCAAATTTCAATAGGGATTATTGTACTATGCTGTTTTACATACGTTCCAAATTGTAATTAAATATTTTAAGTTTAACAGAAGTTATCGTGTTTACAAGAAACGGTATACACACATACACATACACATACACGCACATGCACACTTATAGACACAAATACATTTTTTATTCGATATTTGAGTTCAGTCTGCTATGAAACGGTTATCTGTACAACGAATTGTTTTCTACGATGATTATTAAAAATTTGTTTAAATTTATAATTTTGTAATAAAGTTGAAATACAGTTATAGATACACAATCAGATATACAATCCATTACTGAACCATAACAGATACGACAAAAATTATTATAAACATTATTGTAGAAAAATTAGTCAGCTTTAATTTTGCATATAGTCACTATTTGATTATGGCTATTTTCGAGATATGAGCGAAAAACGAAAAACCGGGACCTTCTTCGTGCCCCCCTGCACCCCCCGCACCTCCTATGTTCGGGGACTTTTGGTATATTTACCTCCTAAATAGTCCAAACACAGCTTTTACGTCACAAATTGTGATCTCGGCATTTCCCTCTAGACCCCCTTATTGAACGTTCATTGACAGGTCTCTCTAGTATTGGTTACGATCAAAAATGTAAATGTCATTATTATTGTCACTAGTAACTTTTAAAATACTTAAGTGAATTTGTTATGAGAATTGATAAGTGAATTTCAAAACAAAAAATGATTTGGCCAAATGTTATAATATGTGAAGAAGAACATAAAAGGTAAGTGCGAGAAATGTTGATGGTAGAAATTTTATATAAATTATTTTTCCTTTGAAAAAACGTTGATTTTTTATATCGAAAAGGTTGTTCCATCAGACTTGTCGGCCGTGTTACGTACTTTTTAAGTGAGCATGAATGGATACCAAATTCAAATTAGTTTGCTTTTGCCACTGCTGAAACCAATGAACAAGAAATTAACGTATTGATCTAATTATTACATTACCTATACATTGAAAAATGAGGTTTTTCAAAGAATTTTCATACACCTAAGGTAAATAATTTGTACATACATCATCTATAGCATTCTGATTTGACTTCTATAAATTCCCAAAAAAAGTCGTGCTCAACACGCCATGTTGGAAAACGACGCGACGTCCAAAATTTGGTTTAAATGTCATTTCAGACACAAATTTCCCTGCTTCGGTATTTACTGTTTGCGGAAGAATAAAAGGACAAAGCGATTTTAAGAATTGTTCAGCGGTTAAAAAATACAAACTCTCAGAAGAAATGAAGCAAAGTAGGATTGTTTTTGTACTCAGCCATATAAATGAAGAAAACTTCTAGGGAAAAGTTGTCTTTTTTGACGTAAAGATTTTCAAATCCTGTAATTATAGAGATATTGGCGTATATAGGCCTAGTTTCAACAGAGACGACGGAAAATATACTTTCGATTTGCAAATATCGGAAATATTTTTGGTGTGTGTATGTGTATGTGTATGTTGGAACAGTGATAATTTCCTCAATTTCACCAATTTTTTTGAAATATTAGACAGTATTATGTTGCCGTCACTCTGTAAGAGATAATAATTGTATTTTCCAACAAGACAACTGCTCCATACACACCAACCATCATATCAAGAAATTGTTTATTAATAAAATCATAGAGTTGGTACTGTGGCGTTCTAAAAATCCAGACTTCAATCCTGTTGGGAATGTTTGGGGAATGATGGAGAAAAAATAAGAAAGTTAAATATTCGTCCATGAAATCTAATTTTATCCTTACCATAAAACTCCAGGCAGTTTCAGGTGCTGATGGAGCAATGACTAAATATTAGTAGTTGATCCATCTAGCGTTACACCATCAAATTACCGTTAAATAACTATTACGTGAAACTAAAGTTTATTTTCCACTTTCCTCAATATATATCTCCTTGAGTTGAATAAACCGTAATACCCGCAAAAACTCAAAACTTACACTTTCCTCCAGTACACTTTTTCAGTATAATTACATTTGCACTGTAGTCGAGTCAATGAAGTCAGGAAATCGTCATAACTTCAGAACCCACAAGGACAGAATCAATTTCAATGAATTTTTTTTAACAATAATTGTACTATATTATTTCGGAGGGCGAATTAAATTTTTTAAACCCCAATTTTGAAAATTTTGAACTTAAAAAAAATGTATAGATTTCGTATATTGAGTCCAATTCTCAGAAGACAATATTACCTAGGGTGTCTTGGGGTCGCTCCTTGCGAATCTGAAGTCAAAATAAAGAATTCAAAGTGGCGACTGGACATTTTTTCCAAAGCAAGTGTATTAAACGGACAAAGAATTGAGCATTTAGGTGATGCTCTATATTAACGAAAAATAGTATTTTTGGGAAAATTTTTTTGAATTAATGGGTAAGTACAGCAACAAAATTACGACATTTTGTTTTAAAAAATAAGACGCACGTTATTTCGGTCATAACTTCTTTGTTTTTTATGATACAGAAACAAAGAAAGAATTATTTTAAAGATTAACGATCTTCAATTCTGGTCCTTAGAATTTTTAATGCGTGTCATAGTTTCTAAGATATTCAACATTTAGACTGAATACTTCATCCTATAAACGTTCAGAGGTCCTCTCTAAACTTAGTTATCCCCGCAACTACATAGATATTAAAACAAAGCAAATTAATCCTCAGTTTATAAGCTTTGTCTTTGATCTCCACCATTTTTTCTCTGAAACTAATATTTTTGAGATATTTGCAAAGAAACAAAAATTAGACACTTTTTCGAAAATTATTCGAAAACTTAATTAACCATATTTTATTTTACTTGTTAGCAGCTTTTATGTAAGCGCCGTAGTTCCTGAGATATTTAATGTTTAAACTAAATACTTCTTCTCATAACCGTCCGGACACCATATTTATACTTCCAGATCTCCGAAACCATTAATTCTGCAGAAATTAGAAAACAACGAAATTCATCCTCAGGTTAATAGCTTTCTTATTTGTTTATAGTATTTTTTCACTAATATTTTTCGAGTTATTTGACGAAAAACCGTTTTGAAATTCCACCTATTTTGCTTAAGAGGGAGCAAGGCGATCAAATCAGAGGGGAGCAGGGAGCAATGAGCCAATGTGAAGAGATTTATAAACAAATTTTAGCTAAAAACTTCTTCAATAGAAATGTATAGGCGAGGATATATAGCAGTCAACCTTCAATTTTTTTTGCGCAGTAAGTCGGATTGAGATGTGGTTTTTTGCATTTGCTTCATTAACTCATCTAGAAACTTTGTGCCATATTTTGGTCTTGTATTTTTTTGAAATTGCATTGTTGCATCGAAAAGTGCATTCTTATAAGTGCATCTTTTCAAGTGATGCAGAAAAAATTCATATCTTCCAGAAAAAAACTCCCGAATCACGAATTTCAGTACCTGGGGGTTTTTTGAGTCGCTGGACCTGAATGTGATGTCCAAATGAGCCCCCTGTGCACCTGGAGATCAGGACGGCACCAGGAACGTCATCACCTGGAGTTCCCTGTAAACTAATGGAAAACCGTTCCCCGGGGGTTTTTCGAGTCGCTTGTCCCGAATTTGACATCGGTAACCTCCTCCGAAGGACCTGGTGCGCGCAGCCTGGCTAATAACGTCATCTCCTGGAGTTTTACTGAAATTTTGTCGTCAAACTTTCTAACATTGCTTTAATGAATGCTAGTTAATATATTATTATGGTAGAACAAGTTTTCCATGCAAAAAACCCCATCTCAATCCGACTTACTGCAAAAAAAATTGAAGGTTGAGGCTATTTTTGTGTTATATTTCCTCGACTAGTAGTATTCATTTACTTACAAGAATATCTTTTTTTCAGTTTAATAACGCCAGCCGTTTGGCTAAAAACTGCTTTTTCCCAGTCAAGATTTTTAGAACAGCGCTTTTTAATAGATGTGTTTGTATACGCCGTACTTAGAGCCGTACTAGCTGCAAGTAAATATTTAAAAATTCAATTAAATAATTTTTCAATATTGTTGATTAATAGACTGCTAATTACAGGTTAGACTTCCAACCTACAAAAAGAGTCCTATTTTATTACCTACTTACTACCGGCACGGTAGCTCAATCGGTTAAGGCGTATTGAGTGGCGAATACGCTGATCGACTCGCTACCGTGCTCTGGGTTCGACCCCCAGCCCCGGTATTGACAACATCGGGGGGTGTGGATGTATGTCTGCGTTTTTCCGAATGTGTAACCCCCTTCCGGACAGCCTTGGCTTTGGATTTGGGGGTTGTCTACTATCTGTGGTGTGTTTATGTTTATGTTTATGTTATTAGCACAAAGTATTTAGAACTTACACTGAACTACTAGTCAACCATCCTAAGTTGGCCAATAGCCGCGCAGAAAGAGAAGAAATATCGTCACTGTTGAACACAGACAAACAAGCTTCTTAAGCTAGTTAGCTAGCTTAAGAAGCTTAAAAATCTTGTTTGTCTCTGTTCAACAGTGACGATATTTCTTCTCTCCCTGTGCGGCTACTTGTCAACTTAGGATGGTTGACTAGTAGATTTTAGTTGAAAGTACGGGAAGCAGGCAGAAATTTTAATAATGCGTAATAGTCTTAAATCTTAAGAAACGCATATTTTTGAGGTTAGCTGTGACGTTACGTGCAGATGCCCTATAATAGTCACACTGCCTACCTTTCGCCCCACTTCAGCTTTAGCTTTACTGAAGAAATTTTGTGATTGGCGTTGTCTCCTTTTAAAATTCACGTAGTGGAATGGAAGTATAGTAACGGTAAAAGAATATTATTTTTTTTGTTCAAATAGGCTTAGAATGACATTTTGAACGTCGAAATTTTAAGTTTGAACAAAAAGACACTTGTCTGTCGGTCTGTCCCCGTCTGTAGTCTTTTTTGTGTGAATGATTACTCTGGAACGGTTTACGATATTGACTTAAAATTTGATATGTATTTTAACGAGATCTGGAAATATATTGTATATTGATCTTATTCCGTTGAAGGGTTGGGGGGTAAATAGGCGAAGCAAGCAAGTAAGTGTTCCTAATATTGGGAGTTAGTGTATGTACGAGAAGATATTGCTCAAAATTTTTTTGGCATCAGTGACACCCATTATCATCCCCACTCACCCCCACTACCACTCCCCCAATATTAAAAGAAGTAAAAAAAAATACGATGCTTGTATTTTAAAACATGTTTACGTGTAACCAATCTAGGCATGTATTAAAATTCATGCTTCAAGAAGTCTGGGCTTTAATCATTCCTATAAAATATATGAATATTTTTTTGGCGAATCTTTTGTCGAGCATAGGCTAATGTTCATCGAAACTTCTTTACTCCTAGTGCTTCGACTGTGCATAATTGCATAGGTATATCAAAATTATAAGCGTGTTTGGAGTATGGAGTATGGAATTAGCAGGAGGGTGGTCAAAAACCACAGCACTTAGGCCCCATTGGACCCCTTGTACATCCTCCCTCTAGGCAGACACTCGCCTAGGCCTTCAACCAACCTAATCTTTCGAAGTAGGTGGTGATGTTGCCTAGGGGCATCTCCCTTACATTGGCCAAGGTAGGCCAACGCTCTCCCAAGACCGTCTCATCTTCTTGTTCACAACCTCTGCAAAGAGGTGTTTCGCTTAATCTCATATTGTATAGATGTTTCCTTAGCGGACAGTGCCCAGTCTGGATTCCTGTTATAAAACGTAGATTCCTTCTGGTCATTGCCAGGTAGTCCATTGCTGTTTTCTTGTTGGGATACGTGAGTAGTTCCCTAGCGAGCTGACAGCTGCTTGTTTCATCCCACAGCTTCTTAAATTCGTTGTGGGTGTTCTCCTTAATTAATTGTATTGTCGCCGTAATCGGTAACAAACTGGCCGGGCCTGGTCCAAAGATAAGTTGGCCTGCTGCCTTATTGGCCAGTTTGTCGGCTTTTTTGTTGCCACTGCACTGTGCGTGTCCTTTCACCCAGCATACCGAGATGTTGTTCGTACTGGAGGCACCCACAAGTGCTTGATGACATTCCCATTCTGCTCCTGTGGTTATTTTGTAACTTCTCAGGGCTAGTAGTGATTGTCTACAGTCTGTGTTGATCCTGATTGTTTTGCCCGTAGTTTGTCTGCGGACAATCTCTTTTGCGGCTATGGTTATGCCCGCCAGTTCAGTTTGTACTATGCTGGCTCGCTCATCCATAGTCCATTTATATTGGATTTGCAGGCTTCTGGAATAAATTCCACATCCTGCCCCCTCCTTCTTCCTTGATCCGTCGAAAATGTTTATCACACCTTCACCAGCGGTCTCGTTTTCACTATTTGTCTGTATTGTGTAGGGTCTGTCAAAGACAAATCGGGGAGAGATACCATCTGTGCATGCCTGTAGAAGAGACGTCTTCCTGACAGCCTCATTCCACAGGCGACATCTGGCGACATAAGCGTGTTTAAACTTAACTCTTTTTAACTCATGTCGAAGACTCCGAAAATGGTCTCATACCGTTTTTCTGCCCAAAAATCCATTTTTATAGGTAGTTTATGCACCCCAAATTTCAAATGGATAAGCTAAAAAATAAAGTAAATGTAGGGGGAAGCCACTAGTCTGTGGCACCCGCTATATTGTAAATCTACTCGTGACAATTTATTAGTGATATTTTCATGAAGAAAACAAAATTTGATGCTTTTGAATTTTTTGGGAAATTTAAATACGTACTTAAAGTTGACTACACACTTATTATTCGTGTAAAAATTGTCGACGTCTTTGTCGGTGCCGTAAAGACACATTATTTATTTTAGTCATTTTTCATTTTTGTGTGAAAACTATCGTTCATTTTGTCACATTTTACACTCCCCTCTGAAAGCGAACGTATTTTTTGAATGGCCTCATAATATATCATGAACTTGTTAGATTCGTAAAATAATAACGGATCTTAACTGTATATCCTTATCAATAAACAACAAAATCGCAGATTCTAAATCTCTTCTAACGTATTCGTGGTTTCAATATTTAAATCTTCTCTCTACGATGTCAATAAAATAAATGTTGCAGTGAGAACGTGCGGTATTTCTTCACGACCTTCAATCGTTGAATGTTTGTCCCTTCTGAATAGAGTTCATACAATACCTGCATATGTAAACTATTAGGTATAATAATATTTATAAATAGTAGCAAATACTTTTTCTTGTTCTTGATATCAAAGATATTCAGTGGCGGAATGGGCCGGCGTGACACCGGGCAAACGAACGGTGGGTCGGCAGGGCCGCGCCAAACCTTTTGAGCGCGGTCGTGCAAATACGAACATGCGCCCTTCAGTAGCATATCTAGAATTCAGCTGAAAACGAAGGTTGAGGAAAAAATATCTCAAATAAATCACTTTAAACAATCTATATCAATCTATATATATATATATATATATATATATATATATATATATATATATATATATATATATATATATATATATATATATATATATATATATATATATATATACATATATATATATATATATATATATATATATATACATATATATATATATATATACATATATATATATATATATATATATATATATATATATATATATATATATATATATATATATAAAAGAATACCCTGACTGACTGACTGACTGATCAACGCACAGCTCAAACCGCTGGGTCTAGAAACTTCAAATTTTGCATAGAGGTTCCTCGAATGGCGTAGGCATCCACTAAGAAGGGATTTTTCGAAATTCGACCACCAAGAGGGGGAAAAAAAATTGAATGAAATTTTAGGTTCTTTCGGAAACGGTTATATCTAGATGCGTGAAATTTCCCTGTCAAAAAATCCTATTTCTAACTTATAGATAATTATACATTTTTTATGGGTAATCATAAGAGCCTATCTAGTTTATAAGGTTTTATACAGTACATTAATTTTGCCTTATAGAAATTATATTGGGATGAATAAGTATCTGGAGTATAAGGAGTCTTAATTGAGTTGGAATACCCATGTTGTTATTGGTATGTTTCCATAAGTGTTAATAATAAAAACAGTTTTTATATGGCATTACAACTTTTAATTTGATAAGTTCTCATGGGATCTGAATAGTGTTGAAACTGAAAAGGTTTCATCAGTAAAATCAAATAAGAGTTCTGTAATCTTTTATAAGAAACAATTAGTATATGGTTTTTGTAAGATCTGAGGGGTTGTTATCAGTTTTAGTTTATATAATAATTTAATGAGGATTTATAAGGATACGTATTAAAAAGTATTAACAAGGAATTACATCGATCATTTTGTGACTTTTTTTGAGATCTGAAGAGTAATGAAATTGAAAAGATATACTAAGGAGTTTCTAGTAGACATTTTATACATTTTTATAAGGATATATATTTGTACTTATTTTTATAAGACTTCATAAGTCCATATCAGTTTAGTTTATATAAGAATTTAATAAGGATTTATAGGGACATCTGTTATAAAGTATTAATAATGATTTACAACTATTAATTTGATAAGTGTTCATGGGATTCCAATAGTGGTAAAACTAATAATGTTTCATCAGGAAACCATGGATGAATTTTATAACATTTAATAAGAAATAATTAGTGCATGGTTATTATTAGTTTATTTTTATATTCTATAAGGATTTCTCAGTGCACACATTGAAAAGTATTATATACAACTATTAATTTGAAAAGTTTCCATAGGATTTCAATAGTAGTGAACCTAAAAAAGTTACAATACTTACTAAACTAAACTTACTAATAACTCTAGATTTCATATAATTTACATTAAAATCCATTGTAAGTATATACACATTGTATTTTAGAAAACCCTCTTATTCCCATAAAAGCATAAAAGTCTTACAATAGGCCTCAAGCAAGGAATATACATTAAAAACTCACAAAATCTATAAAATTTTCGTGTTTCAAACGTCATAAAAACTTATAAATACTTATCGACCTCGTACTGAGAATTTACATTAATATCTTTCTCATATAAAAACCTATAAAACTTCGCAATTTAATTACCATAAATACTTATAAATATACTGATAGACTTCATTCAGGGAATTTACTTTAAAACCCCATTGTATATCCTCATAGAATTTTATAAAAACTTCGTGTTTATTATTAAGACGTGTAAATGTTGATAGACTTCAGGCAAGGAATTTACATTCAAAACACATTTCAAATACTTCAAAAACTTAGATACATCTGAACCTATAAAATCTTCGTATTTCAAACACCATATAAGAACTTACAAATACTGATAGGACTCGTATGGAGAATTATTTTCATTAAAAATACTTTTCAAATACATATAAAATATCTATAACACTTCATATTTCAATTACCGTGTGAAAACGTATAACTACTGATAGACTCCATATAGGGAATTTACATTAAAAACCCATTGTAGGCAGCAAATCTTTTAAAAACTTCGTATTTCCTATTAATATATGCAAATGATGATAGACCTCAGGCAAGGAATTTACATTAAAAACACATCTCAAATAGCCACATCAAACCACATTCAGAACTTATAAAAAACTTTGTATTTCAAATACTATAAAAACTTAAATATACTAATACATATAACTACTGATAGACTCCATATAGGTAATTTACATTAAAACCCCATTGTACGCAGCAAATATTATAAAAACTTCGCATTTCCTATTAATATATGCAAATGCTGATAGACCTCAGGCAAGGAATTTACATTAAAAATACATCTCAACTAGCCACATCAAACCACATTCAGAACTTATAAAAAAATTTGTATTTCAAATACTATAAAAACTTACGTATACTAATAGGTTTCATACGAGGAATGTACATTTAAAACACACACACACACACACACACACACACACACACACACACACACACACACACACACACACACACACACATAATTAAAACTTATAAAAGTTTAGTGTTACATACCACAGCCTCCAGTAGAGGGAGCTGTTATACATGTCGCTAATTCATATCTAATCTAATGTGACCTAAGAAACTAATGTGGGCTTGTTAAATTCAAACTAAAGCAGTCTCTGTTACTGCTAACTTATTAACTGTGTTTAGGCTAGGGCTAGAACGCTAGAGGAAACAAGGACTTTTGCAGTATTTAGTATTTACCACTATATTACTATTGATATTTGAAATATTAATAGTAAGTAAATAACATTTATTTTACTATGTAAGTTTATGGGATTTGGCATTAAAATACACAACCAAAATCTGTAAAAAAACCTATCAATACTAATAGAATTTCTATGGGAAATTTACATTCAGAACACTATACAAACCTATAAAAATCTCTAGAAACTTTTAATTACATGTACTTTAAAAACTCATCAATACTAATAGATATCATATGGGAATTTACATTCAAAACACTAGAAAAACCTATAAAAACTTTTAATTACATATACTATAAAAACTTATCAATACTTGTAGACACCATATGAGAATTTACAATTAAAACACATTTCAAATACACACATCAAAAATTATAAAAACTTATACATTTTTATTTTTTTTATAAGGTTTTATAAGGATTTTTTGACAGGGTTGCCAGAAATATTTCTTAATGAAATCTATTAGATATGTGTAAGACAAAATTTCGATTTTCGCCTTTTGAAGGGGTCAAAACGGGGGTAGTAGATGGTTTAAACACATACGGTGCAAACGGCAAAGTATATCATTTTGATACTGAAAATGATGTCTATAATTAAGTCATTTTAACACGTCAGAAAATAAAATATTATTATGTTTTATATATGGTGTTATCATTTCCAATGTCTCCAATGGTTGCAAGGATTGGGAAATCTGTGAAATGGCTAAAGAAAATCTAAGTATTAATGGAGAAGTTGTACAACATACTGTTGTCCCAATTGTAGGTGACGGAGCCTGTTTATTCCGTTCCCTTCCATTCTTAATGTACGGCTCACAAGAAGGTTAGTGAACAAATAGTCAGCTTCGTGTTAGACAACTGGAACGAATTTTTAATTATGTCCCATAACAGTGAGGGCGGCAATTACTTCACATGAGCTGAGGTATCCGTATCTCTGAAATCGCGTAAGTCAGACTGACGGGATCTTCTGAGGAAATAAGGAGACCCGTATTCGACTGCTTTCAAAAAGAGACCCCCCCTCCCGAACGGGTGAACAGGGAGAGGGATGGTTTAAGTATGAAATTTGACACATACCCACCCATGTGTTCTATTGTCGATTAAAATAATTATTTTTTTTTTCGATGGGAAGACAGCTTCCTTAAATGCAACGAATGTGCAGTGGGTTAGTATCTCAATGTTCTTAATTCCACGCAGACGAAGTTCCACCCGAACGAAGTTCCATGCGGACGAAGTCGCGGGCATCAGCTAGTTGAATATAAAGATTCAAAATTTCTCAATTCATGCTAGGGTCGGATTAAGGAATGATACGCTTTTAGGCAAATGAAGTATTTATGTCCTCATATTTACAGACGGCGTTATGAAATTGTAAAAAGCACCGCAGGCGACATTTTCGAATTTTTCAAGGTCAAACAGCCTCAAATTAAAAGTTATAAATTTTACTTAAAATTATATTGTCTTCGAAAAGTGGGCGCAAGACATAAAAATATAAAATATCATTAAAAAATAATTTATTATAAAAAAAATGCAGTATTTATATTTTCCCCTGAAACAAAAATTAAATATAACATTAAATATAAGAAAAAAAAATTAAAAAACATATCCTTTATCGTGACTTCTTGCTTGCGCACATCGCAATAATATCTAAGTCTGTAAGTCTGTAAAATGTTGCTACAGAAGAGAGGTAATAAATGCGACAATTTTATCAAAATAAAATGATTAAATAACGAATAAATAATTTCCTTGTACATTTTATTTTCCAACAGATCAATGGTATATGTTAAACGTCACTCGGCCGTCGTCGGGAGATAAAATTAGTTAGTTTTGAACTGCTGGAGCGCCCCCTCGCGCGTTGAGTTCCCTAGGCAATTGCCTAGTTTGTCTCTTGGATAATCCGGCCCTAATAGCCCAGAAGTTTTAGGTTTTTACCCGGAATTAATTATTGTGAAGCTGAAAATTTCCAGGATTGTAGTTTTGGTCCAGGACAAAACGTAGCAAGAAGTCCCCTACTCTCCCCCGTCGGCTTCCCTGTTTTTTTCGGAGCAACAAGGACCTAAGTCGCAAAAATTGCAAAGCTGACTATAAAGTGCAACAGGAAGGTTGTTACTGGTCCGATTTGGGCCGAAATGATCATAAAAGATTAGAAGAAGCATATCCGTTCATATTTCAGATATTCCATGCATATTTTTGTTCATAATTTTCCGTTCTAGTTTTGTCAACATTTCAAAAATTTAAAAATTTTTAAAAAAAATTAGAAAAATTAAATTAAGACTCGGAGAGGAAAACGTACCCCAATAAACATTTATCTTCATACTCTGGGCTTTCCATTGATATATCTACCTTCTCTGTAGCGTCACCCGTTACGGAGTTACGCCACTCTGAGTGTCGCAGCGGCGACACTCAATCATTTAAGTGCATTCATTATTGCGTCTATCACGTCTAGTCTAAACAACCAAGAAGGCGCAAGACGAGCTATACCCTTAGTTCTTTAACTTTGACAGTTCTCTAAGTGTATGCATTGTTTCATTGGTGCGGCAAAATTGAGTGATCTTAGTAGCACAGGAATTTTAGTTTTTGACCAGGAATTAATTATTTTAATTGCAGGATTGTAGTTTTGGTCCAGGACAATACGTACCAAAAAGTCCCCTTCTCTCCCCTGTCGGCTTCCCTGTTTTTGCGGAGCAACAAGGGCCTAAGTCGCAGAAATTGTAGAGCTGGCTATAAACTAAAGCAAAAAGGTTGTTACTGGTCCGATTTGGGTCGAAATGATCATAAAAGCTTCGAAGAAGAATATCCGTTCGTATTCTACATGTTCCATGCATATTTCGTTCGTAATTTTCTGTTCTAGTGCTGTCAAAACTTCAAAAATTGGAAAAAAATCGAAATGGCTCCATTGTGGATAAGTGAAGACTCGGAGGGGAAAACGTACCCGAATAAACATTTCTCTTCATACTTTGGACTTTCCATTGGTATGTCTACCTTCTCTGTAACGTCACCCGTTACGGAGATACGCAACTTTGAGTGTCAGCGCGCGGAGGTCGCGCGCGCCATGTGCCTGGTGGAACTGCCCTGGCTGCGCTGATGAGACCAGTTACGAATTTCTGTTTATATATTATTGGTGTTTTATAAGATTTATTGAATGAAATTTAACTTGTCAGACTCAGAAAATGACTTTATTCGGCTAGACAATTGACATTATTGATCTACTGGGAAGTAGGGTCGTCCGGATCATTATCCAGTGGCGGCTGGTGAAATTTCAATATTTTTTTTCTCGTCTGTGGCGCATGGGACCCATACGAAACTTGGGAAATAACATCTAGAGAAGCACTTCTCTAATGACCCCTAAAAAATTTTGAAAAAGCAGTTTGCGAAAAAATTTTTGAAAATTCGCTAGCCTCCCCTGGGTCTAGGGACCCCTGTTTACTTTTATTTTTTTTTGTCATATGCATTAGACTTTTCATAAAAATGCATCGACAGATTTTGGAGTTTGTGAAAATATTTTCATTACTAACTGAGATACAACGAATTGAAATATTGTAATTTGTTAAATTGTAAATTACAAAATTTCAGTTCATTGTATTTCAGTTAGTAATGAAAATATTTTCACAAACTCTAAAATCTGTCGATGCATTTTTATGAAAAGTCAAATGCATATGACAAAAAAAAATAAAAGTAAACAGGGGTCCCTAGACCCAGGGGAGGCTAGCAAATTTTCAAAAATTTTTTCGCAAACTGCTTTTTCAAAATTTTTTAGGGGTCATTAGAGAAGTGCTTCTCTAGATGTTATTTCCCAAATTTCGTATGGGTCCCATGCGCCACAGACGAGAAAAAAAATATTGAAATTTCACCAGCCGCCGCTGTCATTATCCATATCCACGACTGGCTGTGTGTGCAGATGGATTCTCTACAGATTCGGCACATGATGTTGCAGTTCAGACCAGAATTCCTGCATTCGCACCGGGCACCGCAGTTCCTCTTGTAGGCACAAGAAATTAGCCGTAGCAGGCTATCGGGAACTGGCTGCCTTGTGGTAGAAACAGGAATCGGAACCAGGCCCTGGAGTTCTGATTTCCACTCCCAGTCCTCCAGGTGAGGAGAGGAGAGGAGTCAGGGAGAATATTCTGATGATTTAATCTCCCGAAAAGCTTGCAGCACTGAACCAATGTGCATGTGCTTTTTGCAGATCCAACAATGGCTAGACGTCACCAATAATATATAAAACACCAATAATATATAAAACACCAATAATATATAAACAGGAATTCGCAACTGGTCTCATCAGTGCAGCCAGGGCAGTTCCACCTTGCACATGACGGGCGCGACCGTCGCACGCAGGCTCTCAAAGTTGCGTAGCTCTGTAACGAGTGACGCTACAGAGAAGGTAGACATACCAATGGAAAGCCCAAAGTATAAAGAGAAATGTTTATTCAGGTACGTTTTCCCCTCCGAGTCTTCATTTATCCGCAATGGAGCCATTTCGAATTTTTTTCATGTGTTGACAGCACTAGAACGGAAAATTATGAATGAACTATGCATGGAACATGTGAAATACGAACGGATATGCTTCTCCGGAGCTTTTATGATCATTTCGACCCAAGTCGGACCAGTAACAACCTTTTTGCTGCAGTTTATAGCCAGCTCTGCAATTTCTGCGACTTAGGCTCTCGTTACTCCGCGAAAACAGGGAAGCCGACAGGGGAGAGTAGGGGACTTTTTGGTACGTGTTGTCTTGGACAAAAACTACAATCCTGCAAATTTTCAGCTTTACAATAATTAATTCCGGGTCAAAAACTAAAATTCCTGCGCTACATGGCTTAACTAAGATCACTCAATTTTGCCACACCAATGGGCCAATGCATACACTTAGAGAACTGTCAAAATTAAAAAACTCAAGGTATAGCTCATCTTGCGCCTTCTTGATTGTTTAGACTAGATGTGATAGACGCAACAATGCACGCACTTAAATGTCCGGGTGTCGCCGCTGCGACACTCAGAGTGGCGTAACTCCTTAACGGGTGACGCTACGGAGAAGGTAGACATACCAATGGAAAGCCCAGAGTATGAAGAGAAATGTTTATTGGGGTACGTTTTCCTCTCCGAGTCTTCATTTATACGCAATGGCGCCATTTCGGAATTTTTAAAATTTTTTAAAATTTTTTTATGAACAAAAATATGCATGGAACATCTGAAATATGAACGGATATGCTTCTCCTAATCTTTTATGATCATTTCGACCCAAATCGGACCAACAACCTTCCTGTTGCACTTTATAGCCAGCTCTGCAATTTTTGCGACTTAGGCCCTTGCTGTTCCGAAAAAACAGGGAAGCCGATGGGGGAGAGTAGGGGACTTTTTGCTACGTGTTGTCCTGGACCAAAACTACAATTCTGGAAATTTTCAGCTTTACAATAATTAATTCCGGGTAGAAGCGATATTTTGACTAAAATTCCTGCGCTATAACGTTTATATATACGTTTTAATTTTAAATTTCAAAACTCGCGGCGCCTTACGGCGCCTTTAGCTACGTAGCGCCGTCGTGCGCCGCACGACTTGCCATTATGGACGGCGCGGTCCTGTGGGTCGCCAGCATTCAGGGCCGTGCCATCCATGTGTGCCTATGTGGGATGCACACAGGCGCCCGGGCATCAGGAGCGCCGCGATATCATTATGCGCCTCCTTCGCTTATCAAATTTCTATTGGCCCCCCGCTCATCAAATTTTTTTTTTACTATCTTGCGCTCTTTTCCACCTTCACCACCGCCGGTCATCAATTTTCATAAAGAGGCGCTTCATACACACACATTCGCACACAGTCGCTGCCAATGGTCGGCTGGCCCCCCTGCCAGCATTGTAAGAAAAATGGCGCTGCTATTTATTAGACGTGGGCACATCCCGGGCCACCTATGCCAATCCGCCCCTGAGAGAGTTATTCAATAGCATATTATTTTAAAAAATGTTTATATCCCCATAAAGGATGATTTTAAGTTTAAATTTTGAAAATTCCTTAAATATCTCGAAAAATATTGATCAGGCAAAAAAAATAATACATTTTTTAAGAAGAGGAAAGTAAATGAAAGTCTCATGGCCATTTTTTGTATTACTAATAGTTTTTGGTACTTCCACATTCAGTGGAAGGAAGTATAGTAACGACAAAAAAAAAATTGAAAATTTTTATTGTTCAAATGGGCATAGAATGTGAACTTTTTTTGTGCGCCCGATTACTCTGGAAGTGTTTAAGATATTGACTTGAAATTTGGTGCACATATGTATTCTAACATTATCCGGAGCAAGATTAAATTTCCATCTCATTCCGTTGAAGAGTTGAGGGGTAAATTGGGGTAAATGAGAGTAAATAAATAAATCAAGGAGGTAAGAGTCCATAAAATTGGTATTTAGTATATACAAGAGAAGCTACAAGGTCTCAAAGGTTTCTTTGATATTAGTTTCCTCCATTACCACCCATTATTAAAGGGGGTGAAAAAAATTGTGATTTAGTGTGTGTATAAGAACCAAAAACCTTAAAATATATTTTTAATTCATCCCCCTCCACTACCACCTCCTATCTCCAGCCCCCACTACCGATGTGGAATATCGTTTTATTGGTTTTCGGAGTAGACGATTTCAAATATTATATTATTAAAGTTTTATAAACAATTATTTTCACATTTCCACAAAATTTGTTCGTTGAGAGAGACTTGGATGGAAAATCTGGATGTGGAAGTAGTGATTCCTTGGGCAGCGGTTTTTAAATAAAAATTTAGCCATTAACCTTACTCCTACCGAGTGGGGTACAAACGCACCCCAGAGTCACAATTTTCAGGATACTTTTGGAAAATTTGAATGTTCTGCTTTGTCCATTTGAGTTATCCTCAATTAACACCTGCTTAATGTATTTCTGGCTGATTTCCCAAAATTGTTTACATAATATTCACAAAAAAAAAATTGTGGCTTGGGGTACATTTGTACCCCACACGGTATTTCAAGCCATACTTTCTAAGAATCATTTGACATGCGTAATTTACGTATCGGTGGCGTTATTCGTGTTTATGCTTGTTAGTATTCGCTAGCTCGTCGTGAAAGAAAGACGTTTTATTTGTTTATCCTTTGTATATGGTACGAATCTGCTATATGTCAGCAAATATAACAGTGCGTAATTCCCAACAACTGACCGATGAGGAGTTGGAGGAGTTTCTTAGCCTGGATGATGTTGAAGTCGACTTAGAGAGTGAAGACAGTGATTGTGAGCCAGAAATAATAGAAGATGAAGATGACATAATCACAATGGAAAATATCGGACTGGACATTAGTGTTTCAGGAAGTGGGGATACAACTGATTCAAGTTTGGAAGGGAGTGATTTATATTACCAGACTAAGGCTAATATAAATTGGAATAAATTACCATTTAGATCCACTCGTCGCAGAAATGAAAATATTATAAGAAATAAACCAGGACTAAATCAGTATAGCTGCAACATTTCCTCAGAACTGGATGCATTTCAACTATTTTTGACTGATGAAATACTAGACATTATTGTTTTACACACTAACAATAAAGCAGAATGGGTAAAATATTCACAAAATGGAATCACAATCATCCAGATAAAAAAGCACGTACATGGAAACCAACAGATGCTGTAGAAATCAAAGCTTATATTGTTCTTGTTATAATCTTGGGTGCCTTACAAGTTTCAAAAGAACCCACAATAATGCTGTGGTGTTCTAAAAAAAGTTACACACGGCCCATTGTTGCTGCAACAATGTCTCGTACACGTTTTCAGGCCATAACGTCATTTCTTCGGTTTGATGATCTAAATTCAAGGCTAGGAAAGCAACCGATAAGTTAGCACCAATTAGAGAAATATTCGATCTATTCATAGAAAATTTTAAAAAGTCGTACAATCCTGGAAGCCATGTGGATGAGCGTCTTGTGTCATTTAGAGGTCGTTGTTCATTTAGGGTAAACATGAAGAACAAACCCGATAAGTATGGGTTGAAAATTTGGGCTGCAGCGGACAGTGAAAATGCATACACTCTGAATATGCAACCATATTTGGGAAAAATAAACAATAAATCGGAAAAAAATCAAGGAGAAAGGGTTGTTCTAGACCTTGTAGGTTCAATAGAATCTGGATACGGCATTACACTTGATAATTTTTTCACGAGTTTACTGTTAGCTGATAATTTGTTGGAAAAAGGAATGACACTTTGTGGAACATTGCGTAAAAACAAGCCATATATTCCTCGAGAATCATTACCGAAACCCTAAACCCGCTTTTTCTAGCATGTTTGCCTTCAAAAGCGACATACGATGGTGTCTTATGTTCCAAATAAATCAATGGCAGTCATACTGTTGTCTACAGAGCATCACGATGATGCAGTTTCAGGAAAGGATACAAATTTTAAGCCAGATATAATACTCCATTATAACAAAACAAAAGGGGCTGTAGATACTACCGATAAAATGGTCAAATAGTATTCAGCCTGTAGGATCACTAACCGGTGGCTGATGGTAATGTTTGGTCAATTATTAGATGTTGCCGGCATAAATTCGTTCATTTTATGGCGTCTGAAATTTCCGAAAGAAAGATCAAGTAAAGATTGCCGTAAAAAATTTTTGCTTGCACTGGGAAAATTGCTGACCAAAGGCAATGCGATCAGAAGATTTGAAACAGAAAAAACAATGCACAAAACTATTAGAAACTATATTCTTGATATTTTTCCAGAGTTGGAGGATAGAATTAGAGAGCATCAAGAACTAGAGCGACCTACACCTGGTCGGTGCTATTTATACGATAGGAAAAGGGATCGAAAATGCAGGCAAATCTGTTGCCACTGCAAACGTTTTGTATATGCTTCCCATTCTGGAAAACAAATTATCTGCCAAAAATGTGAGGAGCAGCATCGTAATTCTGAAGACTAGATTTGTTTTATCTTTAGTCTTACGTTTTGAGTTTAAGTTTTCATGTTTTAATGATTTGCAGACATGATCATTATTATATATAGTTCATAGGATTTTATGTCACCTACTATTTTGAATAAATATTTTATGTTTTATATTCGCTTTTTGTGTGTTTTCTTAAATAAATAAATGTGATAGATAAAATAGGAATGTAAATTTCTGCACTTTTACTTTGGGTACAAATGTACCCCGCACAGTATTTTGTGTTTCGTTTTTAGCACGGTACGAGTAAGGTTAATAAAAACAACCCAATTTAAAATGGATATTTCATTCTGTTGGACCCTTTATTATTGGGTATGGTATTATAAAATATACCTATTTTCAGTGTTCTTTAACAATAATGCTTGAATTATTTATAATATTGATGTGTCACTTATATTCTTAAGATTTTGATTGGTTTCCCTCACTTAAAATTAGGTTGGCCATGGTGATATTGCGATTTTTAAGCAACTATCTTCCTATTTTATTATTTCACTTTACACACTTGGGCGTAAAGTAGATTGTTTATATTTTAAGGCATTACGTATATTTTTTTGAAACGATTTCGGCATTAGAAAAATATCGTGTGCAATTCGTGTGTAATAGTATATTGTGTATTTAGGTGTGAAAGCAATACATTCCCGGACGACGATGCAAATTGTTGGCCGAGGCGCTAGCCGAGGCCAACAAGCATCGAAGTTCGGGAATGTGCTTTCACACCGAAGTACACATACTATTTTTTCTGAAATCCCAATCAATAGTATTATAAATTAAGGAATTTGTATTAATGCATAACATTTCTTCAATACAATCTGCTTACTAATAAATGCAATTTTAATGTGAGTTGGTTTGTCTGCGTGTATTTATTTACTGTCTAAAATATACATAAAAAACCGTACGGGAATGTTACTTTCCCGGCCTAGGCCGGGAAAGTAACATTTCCGTACGGTTTTGTTGATCGTTGCTTGGCAACGGATCTTTTCCGGTCTGTTTTGTGATAGTTTCTTAGCAACGGACTAAAATACTGGAATTGTGCATTTTTCGATCTGAAATCGCGCCGAAAATGTAGACATTGCCGATCGATTTCAGAAAAAGTGTCTTTTTTCACTCATGGGATTGTCGAACTCGCTTACAGCTCATGCGGCAAAATTCCCATTCGTGAAAAAGTATCACTTTATACATTTGTTGCATAAATAGCTATTTTGCATGCGAAGTAAAATTTTTAAACGCATGTACATCATTCAGGAGTAAATAATTTTAAAAAAATAAATCAATACATTTGAAGTCCACGCTTTCTTCATTAAGGTGATTTTTTGTTTCTTTGTGACGTTTTTTACGAATTTGCATTTATGAAATTTCAAATTTTATAACTTCGCTTGCAAGAAGAAATTCGTAAAAATCATGTGACCTTTTTTCTCTAAGTATCCTCTTTAAAAAATAATTTAACTTTTTTTTAAGAACAACGTAAATTTCTAAAATCAAACTGAATATTTTCTATGAAACCCCCCATATATTAACAGCAGCTGACACCACACTAAGTTAAATAAATACATTTTTATTCATATATTATTTATTTATAGAAATGTAAACATTTTTTTTAAATAATATTATTGGAGTGCCGTTAGGTGTGAAAACTAAAAAACCTATGAATCAACTTTAATGAAACTTTTTGCATTGTGTTGCTAAAACCTAATACTAAAATGTTTATGTATTAGAAATTGAGGTTTTTTTTTATTTAAAAGTTTATCGAGATCTTCTACAAATCCTTTGAAGAAATACTCAATTCACATAAGTTTTAATAGTTTTTGTTCTGTAGGCAAAAAAATCGTACTTGAATAGTATTGTACTTTACCTTTACCCTTTGCTGGTTTTCGAAAATAAATTTCTCGATCATTTGGGGTTAGTGCTGTTAATAATACCAGGACATCTATATCCTGCGAAACTACACAACATTGAAAACAATTTTAACAATACCATACATTCCCGATGATAAAACGATTAAGTCGCGATTTTTGTCACACTATAAGGATAATATTGTATTGTCTAGTAAATTTGGGTCAAATACAATAATATGCTACCGGAAAAAAACACCATGAGATATCAACAAAAATGGGGATAGAAACATTATCGTGGGATGTTGAGACCGATAACAATTAATAAGCCACCAGCCCCTGAAAATCTACTTAAAATTATTACTTCCACGTCCAGTGGAAGTATAGTAACGACAAAAAAATTTTTAAAAATTTTTATTGTTCAAATAGGCTTAAAATGTCATGAATCGTCGAGATTTTAAGTTTGAGCGAAAAAAAAATTTCTGTCTGTCTGTCGGTCTGTCTGTAACTTTTTTTTGTGCGCACGTTTACTCTGGAACCGTTTAAGATATTGACTTGAAATTTGGTACACGTATGTACTTTAACGAGATCTAGAACTAGATTATATTTTCATCTTGTTCCGTCGAAGGGTTGGGGGGGTAAATTGGGGTAAATAGGTCAATCAAGCAGGTAATAGTCCATAAAATTGGTATTTAGTATATACAAGAGAAGCTAAGGTCTCAAAAAATTTTTGGCATTAGCCACCCCCATTACCACCCCCACCCCCTTATTAAAGGGGATGAAAAAAAAATGTGATTTAGTACAGGAACCAGAAACCTCAAAATATTTTTTTACTTCATCCACCCCCACTACCCCTATCACCACCCCCTACCCCACTACCGATGTGGGGTATCGTTTTATGGGTTTTTGGGGTAGAGGATTTCAAATATTATATTATTAAAGTTCCATAAACAGTTATTTTCACATACAAAGTTTTTTTCGTTGTGAGTGACTTGGATAGAGAATCTGGATGTGGAAGTAGTGATTCCTTGGGCAGCGGTTTTTTTTTGTACATGTAAGACAGGATGCGGAGCTGCTTGTGGATGTAGAAAGCATGGCATACCTTGCACTGCAGCTTGTTCCGAATGCAATAATGATAGTTGCTCGAACCCTTTTCCTATTATAGAAATAAGCAAAGTTGAAAACAAAGACATCGAATATAAATAGTATATTTTGTTAAAATTATTATGAATTATATGATTTAACAATAAGTTCATTTCTACAGAAATTCTAATATTTGTTGTATTAATTATGTCTTATTTTAAAATTTTTTGGCCGCCATTTTGGGTCCCACATTTTGAATTTGTAATTTTTTACCTTAAATTTGTAATCACAAACCTACAATACTATTCAGGTACGATTTTTTTGTCTACAGAACAAAAATTATTAAAACTTATGTGAACTGAGTATTTTTTCAAAGAATTGTAGATCTCGATAAACTTTTAAATAAAAAAAACATCAATTTCTTATCCATAAACATTTTAGTATTAGGTTTTAGCAACACAATGCAGAAAGTTTCATTAAAGTGGAATCATGGGAACCGGATTCCTAGGTATAAATCTAACGGCACTCCACTATATAATTTGGATGTGCAATCGTTCTTCTTTTTTCCAAGATTAAAATCTTTGGTAACTGAACTAATAATGAATTTGTGTCGTACATTTTTGGGACACCGTGTAGAATAAAACAGGATTTGTACTAGTGTTTATTTATATGTATTTATCGAACACATTATGAATAGGATTTTAATTTCCTGTGGACATATTGATATATTTCCATAAATTATCCACTTTAATATGATATATTACTCAATTATTAGTTTTGACAAATAATTATGTAAGATATATATTTTTGAACGTCAGTATATAATAATTTGAGGTGAAGCAAATGATAATGAAGTTGAGATTCTTTGTTTTATTGTGTTAATTTTTCTTCTGATACACATCAGTGGACATGGTGTTTTGTGATTAATATACGGTTTGCCCGGGTGTGATAAAGATAGGAGAACGGGTACGTTATTATGATTGGTTTTATCTCAGACAGGCCTCCTCCTGTGAGGACTTTTCGCTACTTGACAAGAGTTGATCGGTTTTAGACCTTTTGACCTCATGCAATTTGGATTTTTATTATTTCGTAGCTATAACTATTAGGTAAGTTCGTTTCCGATTTGAAATTTACGCAGCTTATTTAATTACTTATGCTTAATTTTTCGATGCTGAATATGAACTTATAATAAATACCGAAATGGAGTTCATTCACATACAGGGTGTCCTGGAGCATGCGGCAATACTTCAGGGGCATATACTGTGGCTCAAATTAATACTAAAACATCCTGTTTTCTGTCTCTACAACCTTCTTCGGAGCAGGGACAATCCTAAAAATAATAAGGGGGAATGTGCAGTTGCGGGTAATAAAAAATTGGAAAGCTCTTCTTGCTTAATGTAAAAATTACTTAAAAGGGTGTCGCCGGTTAAGTATATAGTTTTGGGCCCAGCGGCTTATTAGGCTATTCATTCATATGAATGTTGCTTACGACTAGGAATGCTCAGGGCCGTGCGGTGGAGTGAGGCGGCGAGGGACCGCATCAGGCGGCACAATTCAGGGGCGGCATTTTGGCTCGAATCGATAAAAAAAAATCTAAAGATGGCCGATGATTTTTTTTACTAATTAGAAATGCAAACAAAACCGGAGCCAGTTTATCCATAATGGGCAATAGGCCGACGGCCGACATTTACCGTTTACCACTAATTGTTGGAAAATAATATGTATAAGGAAATTATTTATTTTTTACTTTTTCATTTTATTTTGATAGAATTATCGAATGTATTACCTCTACATCGTAGCAATATTTTACAGAATTGTTTATAGGAATACATTATAGCATAGTTCGCAAGCAAGAAGTCACGAAAAAGGATATACGTTTCAGTTTCAATCTATTGTTATTATAATATTTAATGTTTATGAATAGTCAGAGAAAAATATTTGCAATTTTTTTTTTATAATAAAACATTTTTTATTGATATTTTATATTTTTATGTCTTACGCTCATGAAACCTATATTTTTAAGTCAATAAAATTTTATATAAAATTTTTAACTTTCAATGCCACGCCGCTTGACCTTGAAAAATGTTTCGTCTGCGGCGCATTTTGGAACCTCATAACCCCATCTATGAATAAAAGACGTAAATATTTCATTGGCGTGGTGGCGCGCCAATCTTTAATCCCGCCCTGCAAACAAGTAAATACCTTCATAAAAATATGTAATGTTTTCATTAATAATATGGATACAGCAATTGAGGCGGCATTCGAAAGCAAGACTTCACCTTTGAAAAAGCCACCGCACGGGCCTGAGAATGCTCAATAAAATAGATAATAAACCTCTGTCCCCTATATTACCAGAGTTATGGAAGTAACAACCCTCAACTTCTAAATTAATTTTCTTCAAAACTATTGAAGATAATTAAATGAAATTAATAGGAGACGTTGATAAAAAATAGCTTTATATTTCAATTTTTTTTTACATTTATATTACATCATTTAGTATAGAGTACAGTCGAATTGATGTAATTTAATTTTTTTCGGCGACAACATTCCACCTGAAATTTTATCGTTGTTTCTTATGCATTACGACCTCCTGCTTACGGGAAAAATATTTGCCCCCAAAAATTCTGTGTGCGTCAAAAGTTATATGTACTTCTTGACGCGCTTTCACGAATTTTCAACTTATTTGCTTAATATATCTTGTACTAGTAATCGGATGGGAATTTTAAAAATATTGGCTTATTTGGAATAAAATTCTTTAAAAAATATAGACCTGTCCGATATGTATTGGTCAATCCGCCATCTTGGAAAAAAATAAAAAACACCAAAAATAGCCGAAAAAATAAAAATTGAATATCTTTTCTATAAGAAGGAGTAATTTCACCAAAGTTGGCAAAAATAAAACTCATTTATGATCAAATATAACGCACCAAACCCGGACACCGTATGCCAAATAGAACGGTCAAAGATGGCGGATGAAATAAAATTTTTAATTCTTCGTCAATTATCAAGGAGGAATTGTACGTCACTTTTTTTTCCTTTCGATTTTACGTTATCTTGTGTACTTTTAGGAGATAGAGTTCGTTTTTTTTAATTTTCAAAAAGAGTGCGTTTTTTTTAATTTTCAAAAAAAATGCATTTTTACAATTTTCAAAAATGTATTTTCTTTTGACTCTCATTTTTTTCACCCAATTTTCATCGAAGCAAAATGAAATATACTATATTAATTTCATTACCGTAATATGCCATAATATTACCGCATTCCTCATCGATAGCCGATTCATCAAAGATAGAAGAAGTATTGGCACAATTATTATACTCTTCGCAAAAATGAAGAGTATATTGTATTTGATCGGCACATTTCTAAATCAGTAAATATCGCTCGTAGAGAAAAAATTTTTGTATCGTTATGTTAGTGAACGAATTCTGAACAACTTTCAAAATGTCCGTCTGTTCGTCTGTCTGTCTGTCCGTCCGTCTGTCCGTCCGTCTGTCCGTCCGTCTGTCCGTCCGTCTGTCCGTCCGTCTGTCCGTCCGTCTGTCCGTCCGTCTGTCCGTCCGTCACGTTTCTTGTAAGCACGATAACTCAAGAAAGAAAAATCCGATTGTATTGAAATTTGGAGAGTAATTTAGTGTTAGCTAGAGGAAAAACCCTATTGTTTTTTAACAAAATAGATTGGTAAATAAAAAAGTTATTAGTAATTTAAAATTTAAAAAAAATTTGTTTACATTTTTTTATGGTTTGTAATAAATAGAAACCTTGCGAAATGTTATTTCCTATCACTATTTTTTTTTTTAGTACATTTTACTAATGTGTGTTTCCTAATAATCACAATAAATTTTCTAATGGTATATATTTCACTCTTTAACAATTTTAGCAATAAGAAATGGTGGTGTAGCGCAAGAGTTTCGTCTCGCAATCCAAGGACACCTAAAGCAGGGTTTTTCATTTTATTTTCCCTGCATTTCCAGAAGTATTACTTTCATCTCTCATTAAAAAGTAAATTCATTTTATTAATATAAAATCTATGATATAATCACGCTAAAATACGATTGTGCTAATTGAAATCGTCTAATATACTACAGTAACATGAGCTTGAATTTCTTTTGCCGAAGCACCTGGCCGTTGTGGCACTTCTCGCGATCAGTAGCGAGTATGTGACGCAATGTTTATTTATTTTGATTGTACAATAAAATAATGAAATTAATAATGACATGTTCGCCACATTTAAATAAAATAAAGAAATGTAATTTGGCAAATTTGGCAATCCAAAGGTCCCGGGTTCGATCCCTCACATCGTGATTTTTTTTTTATATTTTTTTTTTCACAACAAAGTTGGTATCACAAAATTTAGAATGTCCAAAAACTAACAGTATTTACAAGAAAAATGCGAAGAGTATCCTATAGAATGTGTAACAATTATATAAAAAGCTCAGTAAATCGGCGAAGAGTATAATGCTTCCACTAGTTTCCTTTGCAATAGACACATAGAATAATCAGTTTTCTACAGCTACACTGATTACACAGCTCAACAAAAAAAAAAAGAATTTGGAACTGCTATCGAGACAACTGTATCGCTATGTAATTTTCGACGCTGAATCCGAATCCGAGGTCAAACAAAATAGTACACTCCTAAAATCAACCCCTAGCGTTAAAAAACACTCCCTAAATCGGCTAAAAATGATTTAACGCTCCACGAAGTCTTGAATCTCAATAAATCGAATTTAATATAAACATCAAGTGTATAACGCATAAATACAGAGTTAACACTACTTTTCATTGAAAATCACCCCCATGAGTGGGTGAAAACTACCTCTCATACAACAGGAAATTTAAAAAAACTGCAGTGATTACAAAAAAGCTTACGATGCCCAATTATTTTAGAAACAGTATGTAACTGCATTAGTCTCGATGCGATGCTCAAAAACTACCCCCATAGAGTGGCGGAAACCACCCCTAAATTTAAATTGCGGTTGCTTAGATGACTCCTAAAAAGAATTCTCTGAAAATACTATTACTTATTTATACGGCCTCTAAAAAGAATCGTCTAAAAATTCAGAAAAAACCTCTATATAATTTTCTGACTATATAGTTTTTTGACCAGCCGGTAGGTGGCGCATTGACAACCGCATACGAGTGTTGAATGCCGATTAAGTATACGTCAAGTTGGGCTCTTATTGGGACGTTCATTGTTTCTGTTATTACCTTTTTTTCTCTGTTATATTGTTAAGTTTTTTTTTTGTAATTTTCACCCTCTCATGGGGAAGTCACTGAATGATTTTGGTGCAATGCAAGTATTCACCTTTAAACTGTAGTGCTGCATATCTTTAGCCAATTTTAGCATCGATTAAAATAGAAATCACGATGACAAAATTTTTTCCCCGATTTTCCTTGCAATTTTAATCTAGGGGTGGTTTCCGCCACTCTATGGGGGTAGATTTTGAGCATCGCATCGGAACTAATGCAGTTACTCACTCTTTCCAAAAAAACTGGACATCGTAAGCTTTTTTTGCAATCACTGCATTTTTTAAGTTTCCTGTTGTATGGGGTGATGGGGGTGATTTTCAATGGAAAGTAGTGTTAACTCTGTGTTTATGCGTTATATACTTGAATGTTTATATTTAATTTCATTTATTGAGATTTAAGACTATTCGTGGAGCGTTAAGTCATTTTTACCATGTTTAGGGAGAGTTTTTTAGCGCTAGGGGTTGATTTTGGGGGTGTATGATTTTTTTTGACCTCAGATTCGGATTCAGCGTCGAAAATTACATGGGGATACAGTTGTCTCGATAGCAGTTCCAAAAATTTTTTTTTGTGGGGCTGTTATTTTTACAGCGTTTCTTACATTTACAAGAAATATCACTTAGTAAATTTTTAGGAAAAGCATTACTTTCACTCATAACATCAGACATTAAGCCATTCGAATTGTAACGGATCTTCTCAGAACATAACCATTTTTGGATTTGCAAATACACTTTTAAACAGTGTTTTTCTATTACCTCTTCAGTAGATGGAATTGAAGATAATTATATTTTCATCATAATGTTTGTTAATTATTTTTTTAATTTTAGGTTTGCAAAAATAGATTTTTTTATGATTATTTCATGCTAGTTGAGTCATTATAACCAAAAAGTCAATGTCTTCAACAACTATTATAACTTGATTGTCTTCGGTTTTCAAATCAATAGCAGTTTTAACGATTGTAGTATGGGCGCGTTCTCTGCATATTTTAACGTTAAAATCATTATCTATTAGCTCTTTGCGCATTGATTTTATAAAGCTATCCTTATTTTTACTATTAGCTAGAAATTTTTTTTGTCTAACCGATGATTTCATAATGTCACTTGAAATAACTATGCAACCATTTTTTTCTAAACGACGAATACACTCGTTATTCTTGGTGCTATTCTGTTCATCGGCATATCCATCAAAAATAATACTACACTAGTCTTGACTGCTTGGTTCTGATTATTTATTGATCATGTATTCATATATTATTATTATTACCATGCGTATGCTTAATAAATTTCCTTTTCAAATTAATGAAGTTTCATTTGGTATTAAAGTTATACGAGACTTTCCATAGCATATTTCATTGCCACTGTTACACTTGGTATGAAACTCAAAGCAAACGAGGTGCATCGGAAATATCAAGTTGTCTATACTTATTTTTGAAAAAGTGTGACGAAAATAGGGTTGAATCTGTGGAACAATTTTCTGATGGTTGCTATGGACAGAACAAAAATTCAATCCTTCCCGCAATGTTTGCTTACTTGTTATATTATGACAGCAAAAATATTACACACATAACCCTTCATTTCTTTGAGGCATGCCATGGTCAAAATGACTCGGCGCACAGTGCTATTACTACAGCTATTAAACAGGCTGGAGACGTTTTTATACCCAGTCAACTAATACCAATAATAAAATTAGCTCATAGAAAACATCCCTATGTTGTCCACGTCACTTTCTGGATTTTAAAACTCTTTCCCGAGATATGCGGATTTTAACAGTGCAACAATCTGGTGAAATAAATCCTCAATCTGATGATTCCTTAAATTGGACAAAAATGTCTGCCATGAGGGTAGAACAAGAAAAGAAAAATAAGATCTTTTATAAAACCAGTCACAGGTCGTCACACTATTCCAAACAATTTTCTTGCCAAGAAATGCAGACATCACAAAGGCAAAAGTTAAAAAACTTAATAATGCTCGCCTTATAATTCAGTAACTCTGTCATCAAAACATTAAATCAGGTATGGCTGCCTTTTTAATATGTTTTATAGGATTAAAAAGTAATGTAATCCAAGTTTACGACCTTTTTTAGTATTTTTTAAAAGTAGATTAAATTTGCTACAAATTGGTACCAGAGCGGACTCTGTAGATCAAATAGTATCCAAGATATAGCTGTTCAAAGTTTTGCAAAATTTTCATTTTTCGACATTTTTATGGTAGTAGTATGGTAGAATTTCACAGATTTTTAAGTTAGAAGTTGTTAAAAATGTCGAAAAATTAAAATTTTAATTTTTAACAATTTCTAACTTAAAAATCTGTGAAATACTAAATACTACCATAAAAATGTCGAAAAATAAATGAAAATTTTGCAAAACTTTGAACAGCTATATCTCGGATACTATTTGATCTACAGAGTCCGCTCTGGTACCAATTTGTAACAATTTTAATCTACTTTTAAAAAATACTAAAATGTTTTTACCGAAAAAGTAGGTCTTAGGTGTTAAAATCGACAAGAACTGAAAAAAAAAACAAAAATCTCGCAGTTTTTTTGATTTTTGACCAAGATCCGGAGGTCTGCCGAGGTCGTAAACTTGGATTTAACATTATAGAGTGAGATCCCAGAGCCGCCACACCTACGTCATTTTAGCAAAGCTAATATTTTGACAACAAATAGTGTAATATCTAGTTGAGAACGTATGCGTATTTGCTAGTTTGAAAGCGGGGCCCTTTTGCAGAAAACAGGTATAAAAGGTACATACAAATTTTACTCAGTACGTTAAAGTATGATAGCTGGATTATTTTACAAGTGACACGCTAACTACATGGTGTAAGCGTCATTGTATGTACATTGTCAACGCGATCCTGCGATTTCAGCACTGGCCCAGCCAGTGGAAATGCGCCGTGGTCGTGCCAATCCTGAAGGCGAACAAGAACGCGAAGCTCGTCGGCAGTTATCGACCGATCTCGTTGCTGTCGGCGATCTCCAAGTTGGTGGAGAAGGTCATCCTAATCAGATTAGACGCTGCGCAGGATGAACTTCACATCAACGACGAGTGCCAGTTCGGCTTCAGGAGGGGCAGGGGCACTGTGCAGCAGGTCGTCAGGATCGTGAATGACGTCAAGGTACAATGCAACCTCGGGAAGAGTACCGTCATGGTGCTCCTCGATATTGAGAAAGCCTTCGACACCGTATGGATCCCGGGATTACTCTACAAACTAAATTCGCTGGACTTTCCGACGCACATTACCAAACTTATTCACTCTTTCCTGTCAGATAGATCGCTGCAGGTCAGAGTGAATAATAAACTATCAACTCGGCGGGACATTCGCGTGGGCGTCCCCCAGGGGTCGTGCCTGTCGCCAAAGTTGTACAACTTATACATCTCCGACTTCCCGGAGTTTCCGAATTCGAACCTTGCCAAGTACGCCGACGACACGGCTATGTACGTGCACTCACACAACGCGCAAGCGGCTAATATGCTGCTGAAGGCACACTTGGCCCGTGCCACGGCTTATTACGATAAGTGGAAGATTCGGATCAACGCCGAGAAGTCGGAATCGATTCTATTCACGCGCCGCTTCACCGAAAATCGGATTTTAACACCACTTTCGATCGGGGGTAGAGAAATTCCAATCAAACGGTGCGTGAAATATTTGGGGGTGAACTTAGACAAACGACTGACGTTTAATACACACGTTAACGAGACGGTACGCAAAGTATACTTCATGTCCAGGAGTCTGTATCCGCTCCTGGCAAGAGGTAGCGGACTCAACAGGACTAATAAAAAGTTGTTGTACACAATGGTAATCAGGCCGGCCATCACATACGCGGCGCCGGTGTGGTGCAGCATCCCGGCCACGACAATGCGGAAGTTGAGAGTATTAGAACACAAATTTATGCGCCTCATTTCAGACTCCGGTAGGTACACCTCCCTCAGAGATCTTTATGCACGTTGCCACGACATAACCCCACTAGCGGACTACGTCCAAGAAACCTCACAAAAATTCTACCAGTTTAAACTGGACGGTAGCCCGCTTACCCGCAACATTACCCGAATCAGACAGCATAATGCCATACTTTTCGATATAAGACACCCCCTACCATACCAGGCGTTGCCTATCTTCCGGCAGCTCCCTTAGCCACACTTCCTTCTACGATAACTTACCCCTACCCCCTTACTTTTATCTTTCCTCAACTTTACATATTTTCAATCCTTCTTTCTCCCCATTTACATTTTTGTACAATTTTGTTCTTTTATCTTTTTTGTTGTTTTTGTTCCCTTTTTGTCTCTCGAAATCCCCTCTAGGCCGAAAACTTACCTAAATCCTAATTTTTTAAAACCACAATTTTATTTCCACCCTACCTTCCTTGTCGGCGATCAGACCACAAGGTCGTCATTTTTTCGAACGGGTTTTTTCGTTTAGTTGTGTTCCCCGTATCAACAATCAAAATTACGAAGTGCGCTCGCCTACGATTTTAGTGTTCTCAGTGTTGTATTTATTTTTAAGCTACTTTTAGGTCCATGTGGACACATAAAAATTGTAATCTAGCTTTTAAGTCTGCACGTGGCAGACAGGAGATTCTACCCCCCCCCCCCCCCCCCCGAATTTACTTCCAAGCCGAACCGGACCTACTCCGCCCAGCCTCACACCCACCTCTGCGATGTTCGCCGTGGTTGTCTGGCTGGCTCCGGGCTAGGCTCCGGTGAGGCACATAATGTATAAAACTGTTAATAAATTGTTTATTCATTCATTCATTATTCCGAAACTTAAGGTCCGAGGTTCGATCCCTGAGCGTTCTTAGTTTTTTTTTTCAAATATACGTACTAAGAAAAAAAGTTATGGCCAAAAATAATAAATATTTCCCTATCGGTTGTCTCTTTCTTGGTAATAAAATAAAAGTTAATATTTGTTGGAAAAAAAAAGCTGAGAACGCTCAGGATCGAACCTCGGACCTTAAGATTCGGAGGTTGACGCTTACACACGTCGTTAGTGTGTCACGTGGAAGATAAACCAGCTATCATACTTTAACGTACTGACTAAAATTTGTATGTACCTTTTGTACCTGTTTTCTGCAAAAGGGCCCCGCTTTCAAACTAGCAAATACGCATATGTTCTTAATTAGATATTACACTATTTGTTGTCAAAATATTAGCTTTGCTAAAATGACGTAGGTCTGGCAGCTCTGGGATCTTGGACTATTACTTTTTAAACCTATACAACATATTAAAAAAGCAACCATATCTGATTTAATGTCAGGTAGAATGTATAAAGTTACTGTACTATTATGCTTCCACTAAAATATTTATCTCTGTTGTCACTTTGCGAAGAATCGACTCCTGTTATTCGAAATGAAGAGTATCAATGTTTTTTTAGAAACCTTCCTCATTTAAAAAAATGATTCTTCTTAATTTGTCTCGTTTAAAGCATTTATTTCAACATTTTGTAATAGAAATAGATAATTCCTTTTGTATTTTCTCCAATATTTTCATGGGCATATATGAAAATGTTTAATAAATAAAACTACTAAAAGGCGTATATCATTAATTTCAAAATTGCTCTCTCTAGCTGACATTTATGTCTGTCATTTTGTCCATATCGGCATTTAATCACCTACAATAAACTGTGTGTTCAAAAACTCAGTACAAATAGTCTAATGCTTCTCCGGTAGTGGCAAAATTAAAAACCGGTAAAACTTTAAATGTATCTCCTCCAAAGTTGTTAAAATCCATGTACGCCACTTTGTTTTAACGATGATACAATGTGTCTCCGGATGGGGGTACCGCACTCTTGTAACCTTTCTTATTTTTGATTTTCCTAGAGAAAGTAATTCTTTATAAAAAGTTTTGCTTGTCTTAGGACACTCTTAGGAGCGTCGATTATTATTAACAATAAAATAAGAAATTTTATCCATATACAATGTATCCCCGGATGGGGTACCGCACTCTTGTAAACTTTCTTATTTTTGATTTGCCGAGGAAAAGTATTGCTTGTCTTAGGAAGTCATGAACAGTTGTCAAACTTAAGATAAATTATAAAGGGCAGGTATTAAAAATTTAAGCTTTTCTGCATAATTGAGAAAACTTTGTCAAACCACATTTTCAATAAAAATATTAAAAAATGTAGTTTTCTTAAAGTTGATTTCATATTTTCTAATTTTTAGAGTACCCTGTATAATTTGTCTTAAGTTTGACAACTGTTTATGACTTCCTCAGACAAGCAATACTTTTTCTCGGCAAATCAAAAATAAGAAAGTTTACAAGAGTGCGCATCCTCAGTACAAATAAATTCGAACTTTGGATCGTAGCGCCACCTAGTAATGGGAGACAGAATTAGCGAAGTTGAACTTTAGCATTCTGTTCTCGGTTGTACTTGTTTCTAGGCCACGTTACTTATTTGATTGGCGCTTGCACATTATAAATAGCCCAGAGATATTGTATGGAATGAAATTAAAATATCGAAAAATTAATGTATAAATCTGAAAATCTGCACAGGTTTTAGTGCGGTAACTAAGGTGAGAAAGATGCAAAACTTAAAAAGACTGTCGATGTAATGATAATTTTCTTTATGGGTGATTTTCGTAGTAAAAGATTTCTTCAGTTTCTATATCGTCCCGACACTTACTCTTAAACAATGGGATGGACCTCTAAACCGAAAAATTTAATGTTAAAAAAGTCATGGGCGCAGCCAGGGGGGGAGCCATGGGGCCCGGGCCCCCCCAAGCCGTCTTCCATGAGCCAAAAAATAAAGAAGCAGTACATAGCAGTATCTAAATTATCCCTTGAAATAAATATTTTGTAATTAATCCCAATATTATTTAATAGAGGAATTTACATACACATCCGTTTTCAACCATTTTCTGAAAAATGTTCCTCATTCTCTGGGGAGACCGGTTCTATTGCCCCCCAGATGAATTTTCTGGCTGCGCCACTGAAAAAAGTATTGATGATTTATTTTTGAAACGTGGTATGAATATGGTGGACGGAATTATTTCTAATGCAAGTGCTTTAAACAAAAGAATTTGAGCTGCCAGATAATACTATATTTTAAGAAAAAACGATATTTAAGAATTTTTTTAACTGCTGGCTAATTACGGTGACAAAATGGAGACATTTTTATTTAAAAATGTGAAGACGTGCAGTGTTTCGGTTATAACTTCTTCGTTTTACTTCCACATCCAGTGGAAGTATAGTAACGACAAAAAAAATTTTTAAAAATTTGTATTGTTCAAATAGGCTTAGAATGTAATGAAACGTCGAGATTTCAAGTTTGAGCGAAAAAAAAATTTCTGTCTGTCGGTCTGTAACTTTTTTTTGTGCGCACGTTTACTCTGGAACCGTTTGAGATATTGACTTGAAATTTGGTACACGTATGTACTTTAACGAGATCTAGAACTAGATTATATTTTTATCTTGTTCCGTCGAAGGGTTGGGGGGTAAATTGGGGTAAATTTGGAGTAAATAGGAAAATCAAGCAGGTAAGAGTTCATAAAATTGTTATTTAGTATAGACAAGAGAAGCTAAGGTCTCAAAAAAATTTTTGGCATTAGCCACCATTACCACCCCCACCCCATTAATAAAGGGGATGAAAGAAAAATGTGATTTAGTGTGTGTACAAGAACCAGAAACCTCAAAATATTTTTTTACTTTATTCACCGGCATAAAATCTGAACTAATAAAAAAAATTAGTGCGTTAATAATAAAACCATTTACTCACCTAATCAATAAGGCAATTAATGAAGGTATAGTACCATCTGTGTTTAAGGTTGGAATTGTTAAACCACTTTATAAAAACGGAGCAAAAGATGAGATAAGTAATTATAGACCTATAACCCTTATATCTAATTTTGCAAAAATTTTCGAAAAAATTATTAAAAAAAGATTATTGAGCTTCCTAAATAGGTATAAAACAATTTCAGATAAACAATATGGATTTAGGGAAAATAGGTCTACTCAAGATGCGATATGTGATTTAACCTCTAAAATCTATGAGTCTTTAGATAAGAGCGAACCAGCCTTGGCAGTCTTTGTTGACCTTGCAAAGGCGTTTGACACTGTCTGCCATGATAAGCTGCTCCAAAAACTTTATGCTGTCGGTATCAGGGGAAAAACTCTTCAACTTCTCAAAAGCTATCTTGAAAACAGAACTAATTATGTTTCAATACAAGAAGTATATAGTAATCCCAAAACAGTCATGTATGGAGTCCCACAGGGAACCGTACTGGGACCATTACTATTTACGGTATACATCAATGACCTACTGAGCTTGAACAGTTTGGGGAAAATAACAAGCTTCGCTGATGATACGGTTATATTATATAAAGGTAAAACATGGGATTCCTTACGGGCTGACGTACAAAAAGACTTTTCCACAATAATAACATGGTTTAACAATAACACCTTAACACTAAACTCGGACAAAACAAAATACGTAGCATTCAGTTCATACAAAGTCGGTTTACCACAATATAAATCCATATCGATAGAAATAAATCATGATGCTATAAGTCTGAAAGAAAGTGATAACGTCAAATACCTAGGTATCATTATAGATTGTCATTTAAGATGGGATAAACAAATAAACTTCATTGTAAGAAAAATCAGGGGCATTATCTCAAAAATAAAATATCTAACCGACTTTCTAGAATTTCGCGACCTTAAAACAATATATTTTTCCCTAATTCAAAGCCATATAAATTACGCAATTTTAGCTTGGGGGGGAGTTAATAAGAACTACTTACACTCATTAGACGTAATGCAGAAATGGTGTCTAAAAATAATTTTGAAAAGAAAATATACGTACTCGTCTAATTTATTGTATAAAGAAGCAAAAGTGCTGGATGTGCGTCAGTTGTTTGGTTTAGCCATGTGTACTGAAATATTTAAAAACAAAAAACTTCTAAATTTTTCCGAACATCAATATAACACCAGGACAAAAACTGCGTCTATTTCTAGAAACATAAAATGCACTAAAACAGTAGGTCAAAGATGTTATATATACCTTTGCTCCAAAATGTACTCCGCATTACCGCAGGATATTAAAACGCTAAACAGTCTCCATTCATTAAAAAAAAGAATTAAACAATGGATGTTTGATGCACCTAGAAATGTAGTACATGCGATAATAGACAAAACATATTATTATGCCTAGTCTTAATCAGTAACGGTGTTAGCCCTTGCTGTGATATATTCTGAGAAAGTCAAACATAATTTTATGTTCCAGATTGTACCACCGTTGATTTGTTTGCGTAGTTAAGAAACTAAGTATATTTATATGAGTGAAAAAATGAATTTATTTTACCTTATATAATCGATATGTTAAAATTAAAAAAAATACTTATAGATAGTATTTAAAAAAAATGTAAAGAAAAAATATGAAAAAAAAAAAATGTACATATATCTAAATTTAACTAAACAATGCCATATTATAAATAGATTTTGATAGGTTTTAGCTCACAAACAAGTACTCACCGTCCATGACGTGTGAGTGCTTCGTGAGTCGACTATACGTTTATTTATTAGTATTATTATTATTATTAAAATGTCATAGGCTATTGTTCTCTTTATTTATGAATAAACGTTATTATTATTATTATTATTATTATTATTATTACAGATTTTTTCGTTAATTTTTTTTGGGGTGATCACCCTGTATATTTTCTTTATGTTTTTCCTTGACAGTTATGTTAACTGCATGCGAAATATTATCGTCCTCCGTCACATTTTTTAATTATTTTTTGGTTGTTTTTTAAATATCTTTCTTTTTTGACAGTTGTGCTAACTACATGCGAAATATTGTCGTCCACCATCACATTTTTACTTCCACATCCAGTGGAAGTATAGTAACGACAAAAAATTTTTTTAAATTTTTATTGTTCAGATAGGCTTAAAATGTCAGAAAACGTCGAGATTTTAAGTTTGAGCGAAAAAAAAATTTCTGTCTGTCGGTCTGTCTAACTTTTTTTTGTGCGCACGTTTACTCTGGAACCGTTTAAGATATTGACTTGAAATTTGGTACACGTATGTACTTTAACGAGATATGGAACTATATTATATTTTCATGTTGTTCCGACGAAGGGTTGGGGGGTAAATTGGGGTAAATTTGGGGTAAATGGGTAAATCAAGCAGGTAGGAGTCCATAAAATTGGTATTTAGTATATACAAGAGAAGCTAAGGTCTCAAAAAAATTTTTGGCATTAGCCACCCCCATTACCACCCCCACCCCCTTATTAAAGGGGATGAAAAAAAACGTTTTTTAGTGTATGTACAAGAACCAGAAACCTCAAAATATTTTTTTACTTCATCCACCCCCACTACCCACTACCACCCCCCTATCACCACCCCCACCCCACTACCGATGTGGGGTATCGTTTTATGGGTTTTTGGGGTAGAGGATTTCAAATATTATATTATTAAAGTTCCATAAACAATTATTTCCACATACACAGTTTTTTCGTTGTGAGTGACTTGGATAGAGAATCTGGATGTGGAAGTAGTGATTCCTTGGGCAGCGGTTTTTTATCTACAGAAACAAAACAAAACCATTTGAAAGCAGACTTCAGAATCTTTAATTTTTAATCTTAAGCATTTTGACAGTTTCTGCGATATATTTAACTTTACTTCTAACCCAGGTAGCAGGGTGACATCATTATGACGTCTTTTAAAGGTGATTTTTCGTCGCCGACGTCATTGTCCCAATAAATGACGTACCAGAGATGTGATATTTAAAACGTACTTCTGACGTCATCATGAAGACGTCATCATGAAGACGTCAAATACACGTTTCTTTTAGGTAATTATTTGGACGTCATTAAAATGACGTCATTTTGTCGTCAAAATTGGTCATTTGGTTCACTATATATATGTATATATGTATATAAAGATCTTTGACCAATCATAATAGCAACATATTATTACAATAAAAACGTACATATAGAAACATCAGTAACTTTTGACATAGTTGCCGAATATATTTTGCAACCTGAAATTTTAATTTAAATAAATCATTATAAAATAAAAATAAATAAAAGTATTTAGTGACTAGTTCAATTTTTGCCACATAGTAATAATAATTTTGTTTTACTATTTCTAACTAGGTATACAGTTTTTAAACATATTTAAATAAAGATGTTCAATGGTCCAGTGAGTTAAGTGTTAGGTTGCGAGTCAAGAGGTGTGCGGTTCGATCTCTGCACACTCCGGTTTTTTTTTTCGTCAAAAACTTTATTAATAATTGTGGAAAAATATTATGAAAGGTTTGCATCCCTCATCGCAAAATTCACTGATTACCAATACGTCATATTGGCGTCATATGTATGACGTCATTGGGCTGTGACATTCTGCCATCTTTTTCACGTCATTATTACGTCATGCTGAAGGTGAAATTGATGTAATTAATGCCGAAAAAACGACGTCATAATGACGGCACCTTGCTGCCTGGGAAGTACGTCTTGTTATAAGCGCTCGGACGCCATCCTTCAACTTTCATATTTCTGAAACTGTTAATCGTACAGGAACGAAACATTAAATTTATCCATATAATTAGAAGCTTTCTTTATATGATTTAAACACTAAAGTAAAAGTTATAAAGTAAATAAGCATATCCTATCGTCGACTATTTATAATTTATTGCACATTGCCTCATTGTCCCTCGAGAAAGTTGACACTCACACAACTCAAACACTCGAGAGCGACAATGACATACTACGCTCGAGTTACACACATGATTTTATCTACAATCATTTTAAAATATCAATTTAAAGAAATAATTATGTTTAATTTTTGACTGAAAACCGCGATTCATCAACATTTTATGAGTTGTCATGCATGTGACCAAGATAAAAAAAAGAATCAGACACAGACGCTGTCAGTTTTGCTTCTGATTGAGTTAATATTGTGATTTTAGGACAAAATCAAGCAGAAAATAGTGACGATACCTTGTCATTAACTTTCGTTCCATTAACGAAACGGTTTTAGGGCATTATTATTTCGTAAAAATACATTGAGTTACACTAAAGCTAGCTTTTCGATCGTCGTCAAGGTAGAGACGAGCGGTAAAGTGACATTACTCTTAAGGCGCAGTTACACGGCGCGTGGTTCGCCGATCCACGAACCTGGTGCGTGGTTCGGCAAACCACGCGCCGTGTAACGGATAGCGAGCCAGATGTGTCAATACGGCGCGTGACCAATGCAGATTTCTTGTGGGGTTGTGGATTGTAGGCTCGTCAAAACTGCATGGATCGACTGATGACTGATCTTCAGGCGCGTGTTTCGTGACTATGTCACACGGCGCGTGTTTCGTGACTCGCCGAGCCAGGCTCGCCTAATCACGCGCCGTGTAACTGCGCCTTTAGGTGCTCGGCAAACGACAACTTCGCGCTGTTATACAGATTCCGCAAATGTAGATTTATATATGGTCTTGAGATAAACGAGCGCAAGAAAGAGAACAGATAAATTAGGAAAAGAAAGACGTATCTACCCATTACAATGCATAGGCAGTTAGAAGCGATGGATACCAATGTCCTACGTTAACACAGGACAAGGTGATAAAAATAAGATTTCATGAAATGTGGAACGTGTGCTGGAAGCAGTATATCCGTTAACCATCTTACTTTCCATAATTTCTCTATTTTCTTCTTTGGTCTCGTTTAGCACATGATAAAACTACATTTGCCAAATCCGTATGTGAGCTACTGCTCGGAAACTGTCGGTCTAAGGAAAGAAATGTATACAACTTTTTTTATAAAAAATTTGATTTTCTTTAACCACCACTATTTGTAAGATCGATAGAAAACGAGTTATTGCACAAAAACCTGATTTTGGTACCAAAGCATAATTAAAGATAGTTCCATATCTCTGCAGTGTTTACACTTTTGATATGTTATTCCAGATCTCGAAACAAAGCTGTTTAAAAAACCACTGCCGCCTTAATTTGCAAAAAAAAAATTCTTATCGCCTGGACTAAAACTGAGGACAGTCATAGAAAAAGTATAGTGTGCAACACGCATGAAAGTCATACGAGTGTGAAAAGTGAGCCAGGTGAGCCTCATAAGTCATACGAGACTTATGAGACTCACCTGACTCGTGTCACATTTGTGCGAAAAGTGCTATTTTCAACACTTGTTGCACAATATATTATTACTGGATTCCTGAGCCTTCGGGACAGGCTACTCATCTGGCACGATAGCGCAAAAGACTAGAGCATATTGTGTGGCGGGAATGTTTGGTCACATTGTCAATCATATACTGAATTCGATTCTCCCCTCCGACACTGACGATGGGCAATGAATGTGTGTCTGAACATTTTCAAAAAATACAACAGTTTTCCGGACAGCCTTGGCTTTGAATTTGAGAGTCTAATATGTGTGACGTTTTTACGTTTTACATTTATGCTTATTCAGTAAGGTGATACTTTTCGGACTTATTACCTAATATAATATTGTTGTATTACATATTATTACATTCTGATTTTTTGTAGATTTCTTGATAAAAATATGGATGAAGACTATAGTGAAAATGAAGATGTAGATAATAATAAAAAGTATAAAATAATTATATGGGGCCTGCTAGTCCATTTTTTGCTGTTGTTCGCAGTATTCGATGTGTATTTTGCCAGTCCCCTAGACAAGGGCATGACTCCTATAAAGTCTAACGAATTTCCCCCTGCAAAACGACTAGTTCTTTTTGTCGCCGATGGACTACGAGCTGAAGCTGTGTTTGAAAATGATGAGGATTACCGTATACCATTTTTAACAACGTTGAAACAATTTGGATCTTGGGGGGTTGTGCATACCAGAGTGCCAACAGAATCTAGACCTGGTCACGTGGCAATGCTAGCAGGAATATACGAAGATCCTAGTGCTATTTTCAAAGGATGGAAAGAAAACCCAGTTTCTTTTGATTCTGTCATCAGTGAAAGCACCAATTCATGGTGCTGGGGCAGCCCAGGCGTAATTAACATTTTTAATAAAAACGAAGTAGCAACAGTGCATGTAAGCTCTTATGGATTAGAAATGGACGACTTTGGCAAAAATAATACTGGTATTTTAGATATTTGGGTGTACAATAAGGTACAAAAATTTTTAAGCGTGGTACGTTCATGCAATAAAACTAATAAATTCTGTAAAGAATATTTTAAAGATGGAAATTTCTTCTTTCTGCATCTGCTTGGAATTGATGCTGCTGGTCATGGCTACAAACCATATTCCAAAGAATACATAACTAATATAATGCTAGTAGATGAAATTGTAAGAAATACTACAGAACTCTTCGAGACTACATTTAATGATAAATCCACAGCCTACGTTTTTACTTCAGATCATGGTATGACGGATTGGGGATCACATGGTTCAGGATCTAGGCATGAAACTGAGGTTCCCATAATTGCGTGGGGTGCAGGTATTAAGGTTAATCATGAAAGACAAGATATTAATCAAATCGATATAGCTCCATTGTTGGCTTCCTTAATTGGTATTAATATTCCAATTAACTCTTTGGGAATTGTACCTATTAATTACCTAAACCTCAGTGAAGAAAAGTTAGCACAAGTCATGCTGTCGAACACTAAACAGCTGCTTGAAATATTTAACATTAAGAGACTGAGAATACACAATCATGCTCTCGTTGTTATACCATTTAAAGACTTGACTACTAAATCTGTAAATAAAAAGTTAAATCATTTACAGAAGATGGTAGTTAAAAAAAAGTTTAAGGAACTGATACGCTACTGCAAGGAACTGATGAAACGTTTTGTAGATGGTGTAAATTATTACCATAATTATTATCAATATCCTGTATTGATTTCCATCAGTGCCGGTTTTTTAGGTTGGATTGTATTTCTCTCAATTTCAGTATTTCATCATGATAACAAAAATAAATCTGAGCATCCAGTTGCATCAAAAGACGGTCATAAGGCTCTTATCGTTGCAGTAATTCTAGTTGCCTTATTGTGTTTCATACACAAATTACCTTTGATGTATTATTTATATTTTTCTTTTCCCGTTATAATGTCCTCTGTAGTTTCACAGAGTTTAAAAACCAATGGTATATCTCGTGATATATTGAGTAGTTTATCGTCTGTTGACATCAAAAATACGATTATAAATGTGACTTTTTATTTAATTGGCCTTGAATTGCTAATATATGGTTTCTTTAGCAGAACTGCTCTTTCAGTTTTGATGCTTTTAGTTGGTATTTGGATATTTGCTTCAAAAAATTTAAACAGTACCACCAGCAAGAAAGAAAAATTAATTTGGATTAGTTGTTGTTTTGCTTTAGCAGTTTTTCCTTCCTTACCTGTTATGAAAACATCATTTAACATATCGATGTATGTATTGGGATTTATTGGATGGATGTTTTTATTTAAACAGATGTTTATAAACAAAATTAAATTTTACTATCAACTAGAAGGAATTAACATGCAATATAAAGCATTTTGCGTACAATTCTGCTGTCTAATCATGGCTGTGCTATATGTTCTGCTATTGGAATACGATTATATTTCTAGTGACTCCAACTTGAAGTATGTATCATGGTTATTTCTTGTTATACCAATTTTAATGATACCTTTAACGAGCACTTTTATTGCAGTAAGATTGATAGCGACATTTTTTGCATTTGCACCATTTTATTTATTAGTTTCTCCAAATTACGAAGTTATTTTCTCGGTATTTTATGTAGCATTATTATGTTCTTGGTTACTCATTGAATCAAAATCATTTCATTTTAAGAACACCGCTAATATTATTTATTACGTCAAATTTGAAAGCTATAAATGTAAACATAGAGTAATCACCTCTGACTGTTTTAGAAGAGCTTTCTTATTTATGTTATTTATTTTCCTGGGTTTCTTTGGTACAGGGAACATAGCGAATTTAAATTCGTTTGACCCAATGTGGGTGCGAGCATTTTTGACTGTATATAGTCCCTTTAAAATGACAGGGCTTATTCTCTTGAAACTTACAGTACCATTTATATTTACGTGTTGCGTTTTTAGAGCGATAAATTCAGTAGGCAAGGAAAGTATATTAAAAACCTTTTGTATTATTTTGATATTTTCTGATCTCATGTTATTACAATTTCTGTATTTAATTACCAATGTAGGATCTTGGCTAGATATAGGTACGAGTTTGTCACATTTTATTATTATGGAAGCGTTTGTTACAATTCTACTTCTATTGTATGGATTGGCTCATTTATTAACGACTGTTACCTATTCATTTTAATTAATGCTATTTACACTTACTAGGCACCCTTCCCTTTTCAATAGTGACTGTATTATATTTAAAAATTATTTTGTATATTTATATGAAATAAAATTTCTTGAGAAATCTTATGTTATTCTTATTTTAATTAACTAGTAAATATTTGATAGGCCAAACTAATTAGGTATGCTAAACGGGAAAGGTGAGGTGTTCGTTGGTTTCTCTGGCCCTGTTAGTCTATTTTAAACAAAAATTATAGTTTTCGTCGTAAATTTTGAATCCGTAAGGCGACCAGAACACTGGGTATCAGACTTAAGGAATCATGAGATTCCGATTAACTCAGTTGTTTAGGTCTTCCAAACGAAAACTCCAGGGTTTAACACTAGCAACAAGTCCTTACATCAATAAAATGCAATTAGTTCAAAGAATAGCATTTATTTAATAAGTATGAAATAATACAATATTTTGTGAAAGAATCACGCTTCCTCAACTAAGGCAAATGAATTTTTAACCATACAAGTGAGAGCGTACGCTAACAATCGATTTGGTAGAAAAGAGTCACGCAACCTTCCCAGAATTAATTATAAGCCTTTTTAAAAATTTATATGACTTTTGTTATTATGGTAATTGCGACTGACTGAAAATAACATAAAAATGTTTTACAAAAAAAAAATTAGTTTCACTAGAGACTACCTTGCTTGAAAGTTCTCGTAACGTGAGATTTCGCGTACTAAAACGACATTCAATTACTACATAAGTTTGATAACGTTCGGTCAGTCCACGACTTACTTGCCCTTATGTAGGTGTTCAATATGGGAAAAATGACAGCGACTCGCCTCCGAACGACTTTTGGGCAAAATGGACTTTTGAGTCCTTTGTGCACAAGGCGGTTTTCTCTATAACTTTATTATTTGAAAAGCCCTACTATTGGCTTTCCTACCATCGCTTTGTATTGACCACCCAACGCACTCGACCAAATTGCGAGGCGCTGGGTTAATACAAACTTGTTTTATGCGAGAAACCGGCCTTGTGCATTTTCGTTGATTTTTTGCCAATTTTCGCTTATAGGCGCTACGCCGCTTTTGCCAAATTCGTCGGTTTCGCCTTTTTGATACATTGCCTTGCTAAAATTTTATAGTCAGTCTTTAGAATAGGGTATGTAATGACTATACCTCCATGGTCAATGTCTTCGGCAGGGGAATCAAATTTGAAAATATTTTGAATATTTTCAAAGTACTTTTTTGGCGTACTTTTAAAAAAGTATGTGATTCATTTTTCCATGACCACCGTCACTCTCATATCCTGAACCAAAATATATTTTCCTAAGTAAAAATTCGGTGTTTCTTCGAATTTTTACCCTGTTGTGCCTAATGTCTTATCGAACTCATAATGGTCCTTTTGGACTAGTCTGTGGCTTTGAAGTCCCTCAGACTCTTGAAAATGTCCTTAAATGAAATGTTTGCCTAAGTCGATTTTTTTTATTTTATCTTCAACTTAGGTCAATTCTGGAAGGTTCTACAACAAAAACAGAGAAATTAGAAAAAAATAAGATGGATCAAATTCTCCCAGCACACTCCACACTTCGTGAAATCTTATTTTTATCACCTTGTCGTGTATCAACGCAGAATATCGGCACCTATTGCTTCTAACCTAGAGCGCATTGTAGTGGGATAATATCCGTCTTTCTTTTTCTAATTTCGCTGTTTTCTTTCTTGCACTCGTTGAACTTAGGATGGATATATAAAACTACATTTGCCGAATTCGTATAAAACATTACGCAATTAGGAAGTTTCCATTTTTATCATTTTCTCGTAATAAATAGTCGTAAAAATCTAAAAAATAACTGTAATTTTTTTTTAATTATCTCTATAAATAAAAAGTTAACGCTCATCTCGGCTGAGGCTCGATGACGTCACAGTTCCTGATTCCGTCAACAGCGAGCGGGCGCGAGCACTGGAAGTTTAGTTCATTCAGTGTTATTCTTACCGGACCAGTGTAAGATACTTTTTAGTTGGGCTTGTTCAACGTTTTAATCGTTTGAAGAAGTAAGTTATGCCTAAAATAACAGCGAGTTGTGTACTATGATGTCACAGTCTAACGCGAAGTATTCAAATAAGAAATTAAATAAGTTCGTGAGTTTTTCAGATATCGAGATGATTTTTTTTTGTTTGACTAGTTAACTGAAAGACTAATAAATGAGGTTGAATGTACATGATATTTCTAAAATAGGAAACTTCCTAATTATTTGCCATAGTTTTTGAGTATAGTTCATCTTTGGTATCAACGTTTTCCCAATAGAATTGGCAATGCAAGAATACATTTTTTCAAAAAACAATAAATTCCAGACGCTTTTGGCTGGAATATTCTTTGGAACTTGTTCTTTTTCAGGTTATATTACAGGGAAATTTCACTGGGGAAAGTAATGTAATGTAGACTCCATTTAATTGTTTCTATAAAAGTGGTTATCATATTTTGACAGATTTAATAGATTTCGAGTTATAGGATGCTGAAGTAGTCGGATGTTTCTTCTTACAACTAAAAATTTATAATTCTCGCTAGATTTTCTCGAAGACGGTTTTATCACATAGAACGAAGTTTATAAAGCAACATTTTTTCTATAAGATATTTCTATTTTAACACGCTTTTATTAGTAGCCCACAGAAATTAGTCAAAAAAACGAGGAAACCTAGACAAAATTAGTAAAAATCGGAATTTTTGCACAGACGTGGCTACCCAAGATATTGAAGGTCAAAATCTTTTGCAAATATCTCGCGTCCTATGCATCGGATGCCCATGAGGTCATGTGAAAGTTGTAGAGAATTAAATTATCTACAAGTTGTCTTTTTTATTTTTCCCAACTTCCCCTCTCTTTTCGAGATATTCAAGGTCAAAGTTTCAAAAACGTGGTTTTTTGCGAATATCTCGCGTCAAAAAAATCGGACAGCAATAAAGTTAACATGAAAGTTGTAGAGAATTCAATTATCTACAAGATTGGTATTTTGCATTTTTTCCCAAAACCTCGCCCTTTTCGAAATATTCAAGGACGAAATGTAAAAAAACTGTTTCTTGCATGTAGACTCCACGAATATCTCCCTCCCTATGCATTAGACCGCGACGAAGTCTACATGCAAAACACCGTTTTTTAACTTCCACCTTTTGACGCGAAATATTCGCGAAAAACCACGTTTTCGAAATTTTGACCTTGAATATCTCGAAACGGAAGGGGGAGGTGGGAAAAAATAAAAAAGACAACTTGTAGATATTTTAATTCTCTACAACTTTCACATTGATCTCATGAGCATCCGATGCATAGGACGCGAGATATTTGCAAAAAATTTTGACCTTCAATATCTTGGGTAGCCATGTTGGGATTTTTGTGATTTTTGTGGATTTGGGTTTGGGACACCTCAAAGAACGTCTGTGCAAAAATTCAGATTTTTACTAATTTTGTCTAGGTGAAATGCTAATTTCTGTGGGTTATTTAGGTCCACTGTAAATATCTATCTATGTCTAAGTAAAAAAGTCTAAGGAACGGAATTTCACCCACTTCTAATAGTTGTATCATCATGAAATTTGGCAATTGTGTGTAGCTCTAATGACAATACAATATAGTATACTCAATATTATAATATGTTCAAAATAGCCGCCGCCCCAAGATGACGGATTATCATTTTCTTTACAACCCCCTTCATATAGATGGAGAAAACAAATATGTGATCAAAACTTAAAAATTCAAAATGGCGGCGTCAACATGGCGGATAGTTTTTGTCAATTATCGTCGGATTCGACTGAAAATCGGTATCTGTGGGTTATCGAGGTTGCAGATTACAATTATCCGGTCTAAATTTAACTATCCACTTTAATTATCCACTAGCCGAAGTGGTTTGATGATAGTATTCGTCCAAACAAGCAAACTTGTCTCTTGTGAATATGGGCTTAAGGGCCGGCAATTTATATTGCGGGCTTGTGAAAAATTGAACGTATTTCATCGAAATCAAACCACTAGGTTCTTCGGTTTGACTGTAGTTGTAGGTGAAAGGATTGCATTGATACAGTCGGCGAGAGTTTTTTCATTGAGCGTTGCGGTGCGCGCACTCAGAAAAAAAAACCGAATTGCATAGTAATCAAACCGGCCAAAGTTTGTGGCAAATGTTTTCAATTGTCCAAAAAATGAAAGAAATACAATTGGCGGGAATTTTGAAAGAGGGGAGGAAGAGTTATTGGGGCAATTATGAGCATAAAATCCAGGTTTACACTGTAAATGTCGTCAAACAAGGAATTCAACCTAAAAACTATCGCCTAAATTTTTACATACTCAAACACCCTACAAAACATTATATTATCATCGGCGAGAATTTTTATTAAAATCAACCCCCCCCAAAACTACCCCATTGAGGGTGAATCGTAGTAACGTTAACTATATTGCCGCCTATTGCAATTTCGAGCATTTTTTTGAGCAAAAATTTCTAGTGTCATTTTATTCTTGATTATACAACGGTACTTACCCTCAAAATACGCTGAAACCAACCCTGAAAGGGGTGAAAACGAGAATCTGCACTGCAAACTGTTTGATTTTAGTCAAAATAACATTCGTCCTGTAGGTAAGTTTATGATGCAACGGTTATTCATCCCTTTCTTCTACACAGGGGGTGGGGGTGAGGGGTAAGTTCGCCCCTTAAATTTTAATAAAAGTTAATTTCGGATAAAACCGAAAATTTTTTTCTACAGCGATGGGAACGAATATGTACAAAGAAGGATTTTGACTCCCTCGAAAGTACTCTTTTCATCCCCATTTTATTGAGGGGAGAGGGGAAGGGGGAGTACTATCCACAAAATTGTATATACGCCGATTTTTTTTATACTCTTCGCAAAAACGAAGAGTATATTGTATTTGATCGGCACATTTCTAAATCAGTAAATATCGCTCGTAGAGAAAAAATTTTTATATCGTTATGTTAGTGAACGAATTCTGAACAACTTTCAAAATGTCCGTCTGTCTGTCCGTCTGTCCGTCCGTCACGTTTCTTGTAAGCACGATAACTCAAGAAAGAAAAATACGATTGTATTGAAATTTGGAAAGTAACTTAGTGTTAGCTAGAGGAAGAACCCTATTTTAACAAAATAGATTGGTAAATAAAAAAGTTATTAGTAATTTAAAATTTAAAAAAATATTTTTTACATTTTTTTATGGTTTGTAATAAATAGAAACCTTGCGAAATGTTATTTCCTATCACTATTTTTTTTTTAATACATTTTACTAATGTGTGTTTCCTAATAATCACAATAAATTATCTAATGGTATATATTACACTCATTAACAATTTTAGTAATAAGAAATGGTGGTGTAGCGGCAAGAGTTCCGTCTCGCCCCCTACCATACCAGGCGTTGCCTATCTTCCGGCAGCTCCCCTAGCCACACTTCCTTCTACGATAACTTACCCCTACCCCCTTACTTTTATCTTTCCTCAACTTTACATATTTCCAATCCCTCTTTCTCCCCATTTATATTTGTACAATTTTGTTCTTTTATCTTTTTTGTTGTTTTTGTTCCCTTTTTGTCTCTCGAAATCCCCTCTAGGCCGAAAACTTACCTAAATCCTAATTTTTTAAACCACAATTTTATTTCCACCCTACCTTCCTTGTCGGCGATCAGACCACAAGGTCGTCATTTGTTCGAACGGGTTTTTTCGTTTAGTTGTGTTCCCCGTATCAACAATCAAAATTACGAAGTGCGCTCGCCTACGATTTTAGTGTTCTCAGTGTTGTATTTATTTTTAAGCTACTTTTAGGTCCATGTGGACACATAAAAATTGTAATCTAGCTTTTAAGTCTGCACGTGGCAGACAGGAGATTCTACCCCCCCTCGAATTTACTTCCAAGCCGAACCGGACCTACTGCGCCCAGCCTCACACCCACCTCGGCGATGTTCGCCGGGGTTGTCTGGCTGGCTCCGGGCTAGGCTCCGGTGAGGCACATAATGTATAAAACTGTTAATAAATTGTTTATTCATTCATTCATTCATTCCGTCTCGCAATCCAAAGGTCCCGGGTTCGATCCCTCGCATCGTGATTTTTTTTTTCATATATTTTTTTTTTTTCACAACAAAGTTGGTATCACAAAATTTAGAATGTCTAAAAACTAACATTATTTACAAGAAAAATGCGAAGAGTATCCTATAGAATGTGTAACAATTATATAAAAAGCTCAGTAAATCGGCGAAGAGTATAATGCTTCTTCTAGTTTTTTTTTTTTTCATAAAATCGCCAATATTTCATAAAATATGCGTTTTGAAGTAAAACATCAAATAGGTAAAAAGAAAAATCGAGAAAATTCCTATCGAAATTTTCTACTCCTATACTCATATTTTCCAACGGTACGCTCAGGAAAACGTATTAACCAATTTTTCCACGTATAAGAATTTATGTTAAAAAATTGTAATGACACGGTTTGTATCTAAATATTCGAACTACCAGTTTTCTTGTGTACTCGAAGTCGGTTTTCTTATGTATACGAAGTTTGAAAATTATTATTTTCATTCGGTTTTCCCGAAAATAAGAAAAATTAATAAAATGTGAATATTATTATGGGTAATTACAACAAAGGATTAATTTTGATACATTGTTTAGAGAATATAGTTTTTGACCTAGAAACAATAGATTATTTCTTATGAGTTTTCTATGACGAATGCTCGAAATTGCAATAGACGGCAATATATTTACTGTTACTACGATTCACCCCCAATGGGGTAGTTTTGGGTTGATTTTAATAAAAATTCTCGCCGATGATAATATAATGTTTTATAGGGAGTTTGGAGTATGCAAAAATTTAGGCGATAGTTTTTAGCTTGAACTCCTTGTTTGACGACATTTACAGTGTAAACCTGAATTTTATGCTCATAATTGCCCCAATAACTCTTCCTCCCTCTTTCAAAATTCACGCCAATTGTATTTCTTTCATTCTTTGGACAATTGAAAACATTTGCCACAAACTTTGGCCGGTTTGATTACAATGCGATTCGGGTTTTTTTTTTCTGAGTGCGTGCATGAAAAAACTCTCGCAGACTGTATCAATGCAATCCTTTCACCTACAGCTACAGTCAAACCGAAGAACCTAGTGGTTTGATTACGATGAAATACGTTCAATTTTTCACAGGCCTGCAATATAAATTTCCGGCCATTAAGGCCCATATTCACAAGAGACAAGTTTGCTTGTTTGGACGAATACTATCTTCAAAGCACTTCGGTTAGTGATTTGATACATTTTTCGCTTTTCGACACTGGCTCCTAGAATATTACGGAGATATAGGGCAAAAGAGTTAGCACCCTTTTTTTCAAAGATGGCAGCCAAAAGGCCGCCGACCCTGAAAACTCAATTTTAAACTTATGTCAGCCCCCTTACACAACGAAAAAAAACCTTGTCCTACCCGAAATTCAAAGTTAAATGTAACATTTCAATGTAGGTACTATTTCCCAGAATTACAAAAAATTTCAACCAAAAGTAAACTTCGATGTATTTAATGTGGGCTCCTTTTATCGGACTTGCATTAAAATTGGCAGTTAGGTATTTTAGAAGTAGCTGATACCGAATACGAAGTCAAAAGAATTCAATGTGGTTGCGATAATTGCAATATTTCAGGATTTTCTGATAACGAGTATGATGTTAAAGCTTAAAAATTCAAAACGACGAATATTTTCTTTTATTCTGTAGAAGTTAAATAAAGAGACCACTAAAGAGGGTAAAAAAATTAGAAATAAGAAAGTTGAACCGCTTTCAAAAAACATTGCTAAAAATTATGACAAATAAAATGTCACCGTCCGCGTCCCCCAGTTACTTAAACTTTATTACCTAATGTCGATATTGAGATTATTGGTATAAGAATTGACAAAAAACACATTCAAACCTATTTTTAACTGACTTCAATATCGATAAAGACAATAAAGATAATTAACTGGGATACGCGCGACGGTGAAATTTTATTTCATAACTTTTACCGATCTTTTTTGAAGGCGGTTGAATCTATTTTTTTTTTAAATTATTTCTGTAAAAGGATACTGGTAAAGCTCGCTTCATAGGGGGCGAGAACGTTAATTTTTAATTATTTACTTTGTAAATATGTCATTAAAGTTTTAAAAGATAGTTAATTTTCTCAAATTGAAATTATAGAATTAAAAACCCAGGTAGCAAAGGCAAAGGCACGTGAAAATGACGTGAAAAAATGGTCAGTGAGTGACGAGAAATGACGAGTTAGATGACGTAAATGAAACGTGAAAATGACTTCCTAATGTCTCAGATGAATGACGTCTTATGCTAGACGTTAATTTGACGTCTTTTTCAGGTTATATCTGCGTTGATTAAATGAAATTAAACAGGCTCTAGGAGGTCTCCATTTTCCAATATATGATGGTTACAGGATGAGCCGCTATGTAGATGAATGGACAATTATAGGTTAAGCACCCACTGGTTTTATCACAAAACCAGTGAGTGCTTAACCCATTAAACAGATAGCATAAAACTTATGCTGCGCAGCGCAGCTACAGAATAAATGATCCTTAACACCTGATTGTTATAAGATCCAAATAAATCGATGTTCCCTGAAAGAATTTGAACATTGCAATCGATGTTATTTATTTTCTGTAACCAACTTCCCAGCAAACACAAAATTTGCGGCCCTTAAATGGGCCATTGTAGCGATCAATGGCTTTCTTATGGCATAGGCTAACCTTTTGTGGCCCATAATAAATTATATGCAGGCGTACCAGCTTCATGTTGTTATGAATTGCCACATAATAACCAGAAAGGGTCAATTATTGTGCAACCATAAAAAATGCTCCTTCAGTTTATACGTTGATGGTACTTTTATGGTAATATGCAGGCTAACATTTTAAATGATTACGCGCATGCGCATTTCACAAAATAAAGACTTCATACACATCACCATAAATATTGCTTTTAGCATCCGAAATAACACTAAGATAGCTCAGTTGGTCAGAGAGTCAGTACTGTAATACGGACAACGGAGACATGCAGGTTCGAACCCCACCGACAGCAATTATTAAAGGTAAGTAAAAATGTATTTAATAACTTAATAAACATTACAATTTGCAGGCAACCCTTGTGAGAATAAATTGGAGCTATGGTAAGCAATATTAAATATGTAAATAAAATATACGGATGATAACAAACAAATTCATAGTACAATATTTTTGCATTAATTATTTCATTTTTATCAAGTATTTAAATACTTTTTGCAACAAGTATTTGTATTTATACTTGCAAATACTTTATCTGAAATATTTACTACTTAGTATTTGTGAAAATGATCCTAAAGTATTTATAAATACTTAAACTATTTAAATAACTGAGAAGTATTTAAATACTTCTAAAAAAGTATTTAAATCCTTTTCTGACAGTATTTAAATACTTTCAGAAGTATTTGAATCTCAAAAGTATTTAAGTCAATCGAACAAATATAATCAAATACACCAGGGAGACAGGCAGATACTCGTCAAGAATCAAGACATGTACTATACTATGTAGTTAATAAACACATTGCATCATTCAGTCTTCAGTCATTCACGTTTTAATTCCCAGAAAGTTGGTTGAGCGCAGACATAGACAGTAAGTGTTAACTGTAAAGGTTAGACTTTTACAGAGTGAGAGGGAAATATACGTTTATTTTTGGTTTATTATAAATATAATTAAATAACCAAATATACTATAATCTTTAAAACTGTTTTAAATAATTGCTATTGTTCTAACGAATACAACTAGGTATATATTTTTTTATTGTAAATTTTTGTTGTACTTGAATATCGTAGTTTGTCAATGAAAATAGTTCCTAATTTCATTATTAAAGTATGGCATTTAACTATATACAAAATTTATGATAAAAACTGTATATGGTTGTATTCTTTAGAGCAATGGGGAGTATTTGAAACTATTTTATGGATTATACCATTTATGATTTTTTAAATATTTATAATAAACCGAAACTAAATGGATGTTTCCCTCTGACTCTGCATTTCTATGTTTTGTAATTGTGACAGAAAACAGTTGAGCTAGTGCCATAGTCTCTGTGCTTTATTTGGGTATTTGCAGAAGACGCAAAGGTCTAGCTCTACGGATAAGTAAAAGTCCAATACCCAACTAGAACTGATGATTAAGTACAGAGGTATTAAAATAGTGTTGTAGAAGTTCATGAAAGTCATGAAACCTAAAATTTTGACTAGTCAAATAGTATTTAATATAATAATAATAATGATAATGATAATATTAAGTCTTTATTGATTTCTACAAAAATAGAAAATACAATTTGGCGAAATTTAGCCATTAAAGGCTATTTTTACACTTAACTATGCTTCAAAATATTTCAGTGTTATCAAAGTATTTAAATATTCACAAGGTATTTAAATACTAAGTTTAAACTATTTAATTACTTTTGTTATTTATTATTTAAATACTTTTATCTTTTGAAAATACTTTTGGAAATACTTAATATTTAAATACTTTCAATTTTCTTAGTATTTAATATTTACTTTTTCAAAGTATTTGCCCAGCTCTGCTATCTGGGAAAGGAACTCACAACGCAATTACATTTAAAAGCTAATTAATTAAATAAAATTAAAAGTGCAAAGCAATACTTAAAATGGGTGTACATTTTATAGAAAAACAACTGCTCCATAAATTTAGTTCTATGCATTGTTGTAAGCGTTGGAAAAACAGCTCTCAAGAAAATCTAGTGCAAATAACTTTTAGTTGTAAAGTGATACATCTCTACTTCAGCAGCCTTTAACACAAAATTTTTATATAAAATGTTATGGACAACATTTTCTCTCTACCCTTTTTTGTATAGGACACCGTTTTGCTTAAAAAATAAAAAAAACCGAAAAAGTGCATATTTTTGAGGTCAGCCTTTATAGGAGGGAACCTTTTAGTTCCCAATTTTTACCCACATTCTAAACAAGTTACCAAAATTTCAGAACATTATAAATGTTTTCTTCTATGTTCTATTTTTCAATATACTATTATGTTTGTCAAATAAATATTCACAGTGGGCAAGCTAAATTGCAACTTTTCCCCCATTATCTTCTAAAATTATTTCCTACTTCCTCCCTTAGCTACGGCACTGTTTAACTTTTATTTATTATTTAATATACTTGTACATATTAGAGTTGTTTCCTCAGTTGTTTTCACATGTTTTTCATTATAAAATAATGGTGTACCTAGGTATTTTTTATTTGCTTACGACATTTTAGGGCTGAAATGTTTTTACTATTGAATTTACCCAACACACCATAGCAGATAGTTATTTGAAATGCGCGCTTATCGAATAACGCTAGACATGTCTGGTATGAATCACACCGGCTCGAACCGTAAGTGATCGTGAACACTGTGTACGAGATAGTGAATTATTAGGTTATATATCCAATAAGAATGTAGTTTACATAGATGTATTATTGTATTATTAATGTTTTTGCCACACTATTCCACATTAATTAATCTGAAGGTAAGATTTCACTTGTGTACTATAGAAAATTATAAACACAACCTAAACACTTACATTCTTGACCCGTTTTTCTTTATTTGTTTCATCATGGCTAATCGTAACTATCGTGTCGACGATCACAGATGACATATAGTCGCTTTCGATTAGTTGTGCACAGCCTATTACAATTCAGTGGCGGAGCGTTGCTGTTACGGGCCTGGGTTCGAATGGTTTTCCGCGGGCCACCAACCCAATCAAACTTTTCTTGCGGGCCTTTTGAGGAGCCCCTGTAAAACATGTTGGGTCTGGTAAAGATTAGGTATCACGGATTTTGCAAATTTTCTAAATAGTAACGCATAGTATGTAATAAATAAAGCATATTTATGAAAAAAAAATTTGCGGATGAACCATACAATTAAGAGAAAAAAAATGAGAAAGTTGCGGGACCAGGGACCCACCTCTGAAATTTCTCCAATTTTTTTGCACAGATGTGTTCACAGACGTTAATAGTAATCACTTCTGATAGTTGAAATGTTTGTGCTTATGTAAATTATTTAGGGCAAGGACAAAGGTATTTTTTTCCGAAAAAAATACCCCCCTGGACAGGCCTACATTGGTGCAAGAAATTAACGGCAAATGTTTTGTGCGATCGATAATGATGTGTAGTTCTAGATATTATGACGTGTTTCCACCCCTAGGAAACCACCCTTGCAAATTCCGTGGGTTCCAAAAATTATAACGAGATAACCACTAACACACTTTATTAAATAATTTACTGGATACTTCACAATACTGTTATTAACTTAAATGTACTTTACTGACTAAAAATAACAATGTTTATTACTTTGTAGTCTTAACCTCACTTGTCAATTCAAAACTTGCCTTCCCGCCGAGAATGCGGCCTTATGTACCTAAAAATGACAGATCCCGAATTTTCTGTGATGACGTCACCATTCTCTAGAAGTTCCAGAACAGATGTCATCACTCTAGAGCTTCTAGTAGGTTCTTTCTCTAGTAGGTGCAAATCTCTACATTCAGACATCCGAACTAATTGAATTCTGTGTTGTCTACTACATAACAATATGAATTTATAAAATATAGAGGCACTTTGATCAATAAATTTAAAATTAAATTTTTCTTTTAAAGGTGAAAATGTCACCGTTCCAGAATTATAATAATAGAATCTAGCTCGATTCCTTTAAACTTCGATTCGATTAAACCAAAAAAAATATTCTCGTGAACTTTAGATGGTTATACTCTGACCACGTGAAATACATCGTCGGTAGCTCTCTCAAAAACTATACGAGCTGTTAAGTTGTGTCAACTCTGTACCATAAAAATGACGGAGATGCGAGAGCATCCGAAAAATAACAATTTTACAATTTTAGAGACGGCGGGCGAACTACCTTCATAAACGAATATTTTGAAAATAGCTACTGATAAGAAGTGAATATCAAAATCGCCTATTATAAAGTTGAAAATTGATTAATAAGGGTCTCACCGGTTAAGTATATGGAATTGGGCCCAGCGGCTTATTGGGCTCTTCATTCACATGGATGTTGCTTATGACTAGGAATGCTCAATAAAATATGTAATAAACCTCTGTCCCCTATATTACCAGAGTTATGTGGGTAACAACCACTAAACTTTAAAATTATTTTTTTTCAAAACTATTGAAGATAATTAAATGACATTAATAGGAGACGTTGATATAAAATAGCTTTATATTTTAATTTTTTTTTATATTCCTATTAAGTACGTCATTTAGTATATTAAAAAAATAATTTAACTTTTGAGGGTGCTGTTATTATATCAACCCCTCGAGTGACACCTCGTTCAGAGATGTTCGTCTGCAGGTTTTTGAGAATTCAAAAGTTACACCCCCATCCCCGCTGATCAGGGTTGGGGGGAGAAAAAAATTTTTGGTACAAAAGTTATGTAACTTTTTTCCTAGAATCAGAATACGCGATAAAAAATGGAGAGTGCCATTAAAAATTCAAAAGTTAGCCCCATCCCCTGCTCATCAGGGGTTGGGGGTGGAAAAGTGTTCTGGTCAAAAGATGTTCCTCTCTTTTGTCAACTTTTTGTCAACAACTTTTGTCTGAAAAATTTTTCACTAGTGTCCCTTCCTGAGGAGATATTACTATGGATTAATTAAAAATCATTGAAGGCCAAGCTAAAAGTAGTAGTATATTTTTTCGATTATGAGTAGGAATTAAGTGGTCTAGGTCTTCGCACTTAATTTTTTTGTGTGCCTGTGTTCATTACCTAGGTTTATATTTTTAAGCATCTTCCACCAATCTGACCTTGAAGTAATTTTTACACACGATAATTATATTAGTGTTAAATAATATAGATTTATTTGGTATTTGGTAGGTGTCACTCAAGAAGTTGACATAAAAACAGCACCCTCAAAAGTTAAATTATTTTTTTTATATACTAAATGACGTAATAGGAATGTAAAAAAATATGTAAAATATAAATCTATTTTATATCAACGTCTCCTATTAATTTCATTTAATTATTTTCAAAAGTTTAAAAAAAATTAATTTTAACCCATAACCCTGGTAATATAGGGGATAGAGGTTTATTATATATTTTATTGAGCATTCCTAGTCATAAAGCAACATTCGTGTGAATGAATAGCCCAATAAACCGCTGGGCCCAATTCCATATAAGTACTTAACCGGCGAGACCCTTCGTCTACCATTCTATTTCTATATGACTAAAATTCACTGATTTACAAAAATAATTATAAAAAACCGCTGCCCAAGGAATCACTACTTCCTCATCCAGATTTTTCATCCAAATTTCACAATGAGAAAAATTTGTTTATGGAACTTTAATAATATAATATTTGAAATCGTCTACTACAAAAACCCATAAAACGATACATCACATCGATAATGGGAGTGGGGGTGGGAGTGGATGAAGTAAAAAAATGTTTTTGAAGCCTTTAGTTCTTATACACACACTAAATCACAATTTTATTTTTTTCACCCCCTTTAATAATGGGTGGGGGTGGCTAATGCCAGAAATTTTTTTGAAACCGTACTTCTCTTATATATGCTAATTATCAATTCTTTGGACTCTTACTTGCTTGATTTACCTATTTACCCTCATTTACCCCAATTTACCTCAATTTACTCCCCAACCCTTCAACGGAATAAAATTAAAATATAATCTAGTTCCAGATTTCGTTAAAATACATACGTGTACCAAATTTCAAGTCAATATCTTAAACGGTTCCAGAGTAATAGTGCGCACAAGAAAAGTTACAGACAGACGGGCCGACAGACAGACAGAATTTTTTTTGTCAAACTTGAAATCTCGACATTTCATGACATTCTAAGCACATAAAAAATTTGTTTGCGTTCCTATAATTTCACCGGATGTCGAAGTAATTAAAAAATTGCTACATTTCAAAATATAATTTTTTATTTATAACTTGTCATCTGTTTAATCTAAGTAAAAAACCAGAGGACTTGTTCGTTCGCTTTTGGAAAAATCTTGTAAAGTATTTTTTTGTTCAGACATAAAATTAATTCTTGGCTACAAATCATAATATTTTTTTTTAAAGTGAATAAATTAACGTGACAAATTTTTTTCTGTTTTTTTGCGGAAGCAGCTACTTTCTTTTTTATTTTAGTGAACTAAAAAGCTGTCTTACTATCATCTAATATGTCAGCAAGATGACAGAAATATAACTTTTCATATTTATCTGCATTAGTTTTCTGAAAAAAATGTACAGTAATGTACCTAGCTTATTCCCTAGACTCGTTTTCCTCGTTTATTGTGCACTCGGGAATACTGGGCAAAATTCTTGTTTTGTTTGTTAATATTAATCATTTATTTTATAGCTCGGCGCTTCGTACTCGAAGTAGATAAAGTAAAACGAAAGCAATCACTATTTAGAATAATGCCAACTCATAGCGCCATCTAGTAATGGGATATAGAAATAAGCACAACAGAACATACCGCTCTGTCCACGTGTTGAAAGTACTTGATTCCAAGCCATGCCACTTATAGTACAGGCAAAATAGATGAAAATGTGGTAGATTTTATTATTTTATTATTTTTTATTTGTTTTATATATTTGAAATCAGGGAAAAATGATCTAAAAGAATATGTAAAAACATACAGGGTTTTCTATTTAAAAAACGACCTTCATTGTTATATCACGTGACCTGCAAGCAATTATTTTTTTAATTGCATTGAAAAAATATATACAGTGTGACATGCGGAAAATTTATCAGTAGGTTGTCCCCACCGAAATGAATTTAAAAAAATGGAAAATTTAAAAAAAATGACCAGAAAAATGACCTTATTTTTTTGTAGAAATGCGTCTCCAATGACTGTAACCAATCTTACGGCAGGGACGAAATCGAAATTTATTTCGGTTCGGTTTTGGTTACGGTTAACTGACGTACTTACACTATTTTCGGTTTTCGGTTACGGTTTCAGTTTTCAGAGCAGCGTTAATTTGCTTTTCAGTTTTGGTTTCGGTTTTCAAAGCAGCGTCAATTCGGTTTTCGGTTACGGTTAGGAAAAATTCGTAATTACGGTGCGGTTTTCGCTTAGGGCTTCGGTTAAAATTAAATTAATGTTTGCAGGGACTGAAAGCATTTTCGGTTTTCGGTTACTGTTTGGGTTTTCAAAGCAGCGTCAATTTGATTTTCGGTTTCGGTTTTCAAAGCAGCCCCAATCCGGTTTTCGGTCACGTTTAGAAAAAAATCGTAATTACGATGCGGTTTTCGGTTACAGTTTCGGTTCGGTTACGGTCCCTGATCTGACGTAACGTGGTACAACCATATCACTTTATCAGACTTGGGATTGACACTATTGACAGCAAAGCTGAAGGGGGTAGAAGTGACTTTTTGAGTTTAATCAAATCAGACCACAAAAATAGCGAAATAAATCGAAATGACATTGACCCTACGCTAGTGAACTCTACACAATAAGTAGATATAAGAGATATTTACTTAAACCCGTCAATAACACAAAAACACCAACTTCGGCGGTTCTTTGTACCTGCGGTGTCCTATGTAAACATCTCTAATATGTTCTTTCACAAGTGAGTTCGTCGCCCTTTTACTGATCTAGACAATAACTTAGTGTATATTCGTAAGTTTTAACCATTTTTAATATACTAAATTAACTCGGAGTACTCTAAAATTTTGCAGGGGCTTCCCACATTGAAGACTAGTAGGTACACCATTTTATTTTCCACATATCATGGTAAATCACGTTGTACACAACCCTACATCTTTTATTCGAAACTTTTTTTTATTTCCAATAATGACGAATGACGAATGACGAATGACGAATGATGAATGGTCAATATATAATGAATAACCCTGTACCATTCAGGGTGGACCAAATTAGATGGGATTTGAGGTTTTCTCTAAAACTAAACTAATATAGGCGTCTTGAGCTCGATTTTCGAGAAACAAACAATGACGCATCGTCTATCTTTTTCGACTACCGAGCTACAGAGCGTTTTTGGAAAATTGACATTTTTGGATGACCTCTATATCTCAAGTGTCGAATCGCAAATCGAGTAACACATTCTTAAGGCACATTTTTTTGAGTAGAATCGGTTGCTGATAAGAATAAAATTATGCATGCCTCAGTTTTCGAGATATAGACTTAACTTGTGTTTTTTTAAATTATTCGATCACAACTTAAATTAGCTATCCAGCGATATATTGTCATATTTATTGTTTATCTCTAGAAAAAGTGGTTAATTTTCGAAAAATTGAATATATTTGTGGAGGAGGAAAACACTTTAAAACACTCATTATTGGAGAACCAATGAAAACAACTACTCTTCTAGCTAATACTGACGAAGTATTGAATTACATGATAGGATTCCTAGCATTTTAAGGTACAAATTAGTGTTTTAAAATGTTTTCCTAAGTAGTATATTACCGTGACCATATTAAGGTACCAATATACAGAAAGTAGATAATTTCATATTAAATAAAAAAGTGTGAATGACTGAATTTAAATAAATGATTTAAGTATTTTCAACATATTTTTTTAATGCTAGGAATCATACCATGTAATTCAATACTTCGTCAGTATTAGCTAGAAGAGTAGTTGTTTTGACTGGTTCTCCAATGATGAGTATTTTAAAGTGTGTAAGTTATGATTTGCTTAATAATGATACTGATTTCATATTAAATAAAAAAATGTCAATGACTGAATTTAAATAAATGATTTAAGTATTTCCAACATATTTTTTTTTAAAATGCTAGGAATCATACCATGTAATTCAAAACTTCGTCAGTATTAGCTGGAAGAACAGTTATTTTGACTGGTTCTCCAATGAGCATTTTATAGTATATTGAGTATCAAGAACCGTAAGGGGAGTTTACCGGTCGACGGCAATTTTGCCGGAGACCGGTAAAACGTTTAACGTTCGTGAAGCTCATACTGTTTTTTGCACGATCGTATTGAATTACACTTCAGTTAAAAAGATTTAATTTTTAAGAAATAAACAAAAAGTCAAAAGTGACGTTTATATTTCGTGGCAAGTCCAATTTGTCAAATGTGATATTTTTATTTTGTTATAAAATTAGAAGGCTGTGCTATATGTTTCCAAGACAATATTTGGTGTTATTTACAAACAAGCAAACATATTTGACAATTTTTTATTGTATTACTTTCTTTACAATGAGTGATTCCGAAGGCAATAGTGAAATAGTAAATGCATGGAAGATCGGATGTGCAGCAATAATTCCAGAAAAATCCAATGATCGCTATGAAATGTATTATATTAATTTTACTTACCGTTCAGACGTCGGTAAGTAAATCACTTACCGACGTGTTATGCCTAGCAACCAGTAAACAAAACCTACCGTCTTGGAAACGGATCTTGTAAATAAACAAAAAGCTCAATCGTGCAAAAAAGTATTTACTTAACTAGTATATTAGCATCCCCAGATTGGGACAACAATATACAGAAAGTAAGTAATTTCATAATAAATGAAAAAGTGTGTAAGATGTGATTTGCTTAATACCTAAATAATATTATTAACCTTAGTTTAATCAACTAAAGTTTTTTTGAACTTTATAAACACATAGGCGAAGTCTGGGGATCGGTTGTCTGACATTAGTGGGATTTTTCTAGTTTTCTGAAACTTAAATTTTTTGACTGTCTATGCGATTCGTGTTCACAGTCATCAAAATCTTTTCATTTTTACCTGCTTTGAAGAATAAATTGCCGATAAATTAATTGTACAAAATTGTGTTTTAAACGATTCAGTGTACACGGAAAAAACTGCTATTGTATTGCCGATGATAGTCCTATGTTTGATGACCTTTCTTTTAAATTAATATTAATTAGCATTGATCTAAAACAGTGTTATCTAAACAATGAAATATCAAAATTTCTTTTAAGCACAAATTTTTAATTGAAAATCAATCATATTTAAATTTGCTTTAAAAAAAGTAAATAATCACATGAATGCTAAAACCACTGTTAATAACGATCTGAAGTATATAGTTATTTGAGAAATAATTAGCTTTATTGCAGTAAACCTCTCAAATTTATCCAATAAAAATAATGAGTATTTCAGCAATAGTTTGTTTCTTTTTATTTAATAAAGAACGTCATCGATCTGAAATATTATCATTTGCTTAAATTATAATAAATAATGGGTACAATGTTTTATATTTTCTTCCATAATATTAATAAATGTAAATGTTCCTCCCTTTATAAGAACTATATCCAGTATTAGCTTCATTAATCCTCATTATTGAAGTGAACCTCTTATAATTGAAAAAATATGAAGTCGCATTGTCGCTAAGGAAAAAGGTCATAGGTGGGAGGGAGTCCTTTTGGCATCCAACTAACACCGAACAGCGGTCTATCGCAGAATTCGCAGCGCACTAGTACAGTTTTTCAGTTCCGCACAATAATTATAGCTGGTGTAGGCATAGAAAAATTGTTGGAAACTTGGGAGTTACAGGAATTAATCTTTGTATTTGTCGGTAAGTACCTATTTATTTATATAATACACTATATCTAAGAAACAACGCGGAAATACGAGGTACATGGGTGGGGTATATCATTGTTATTGTGATCTGTTGGTAGACCAACGCAAATATGGCAAACTTATTTGTATACTTTTGTTAAAAATGGGTTGTCGATTTTCTGTGTATAGTCTCCATTGAGGTATAGAAATGTTTAGATCATTTTTAACTGATTGCATGTGCCCATGCAATGTTGTTATCTTTTAAAATTTAATAGTATTATTTTGATATTGTATAACACGTGTCCCATGCAAATTTCATAAAACGACTCAAAAATATGTGTGTATCTTTATTAAATTTGATAGCTACTGCTCCTCCCCCGTTCGAATTTATTTAAATAGTAAAATTTGAAGGATCACCATAGGCATGCATTTAGTGAGGTAAACGTAAGAGTGGATTTTCCGAAAATTTATATTAGCAATTTAAAAAAAAATCTAGTGCGATATTCTCAATCAGCCTTTAGCCCCCCTTCGTGTAAGATTACATATGTAGTGGGTTCAAAGGTGTTGAAGATAGAAGCCGTCAAAAAAATACTTTCAACTATAGAAATAGTTTTATCTGCAAAATTTTTTCTTATTCTTAATTTTTTGTTCAGAATAATGTACAGGACTGTTCATAAGTTTGTGGAACAGTTTATAAATCCAACACAAGTAAACTACGCAACGGATAGTGGTAATTCTTATGCCGATAGAAGGTCAAACTGTCCAGTTTTTTTTTTTAATTAACAGAATTACTATACTGTTTCTTCATAATATATTTGCTCCTAGCCAGCAAACATGGCAACTATTCACCCGCGCGTGCTCTGTAAAATAATCTTTGACAGGTTATAGACGTCAGAATTACCAATATTCGCTGCGTAGTTTAATTGTGGTAAATAGAGTTCATAAAATATTTCACAGACTTAAGAATAACCCTGTACCTATTTTACTAGTTTGATTTGGTTTTACAACAAAATGCTTATTTATTTAATAATGCAAGAAGGAACTAACAAAAACTAACTTAGTTACATTTGACAATAAATTGCAGTAACTTTTGTTTTCATGACTTACCTTGGACTTTATTGAATATTATTTGTTACAAGAATATCTGTTGCAACCTACATATGTATTAGAATTTTTGTATATTATTTTAAATAAATAAGTATTTTGTTGGAAAACGTATACTGGTATAATAAAAAAATACAATAATCAAACTTCCTCCCTTACAGAACAGTTACCAAAAACTTGTGAATCCCGATGTACTACAGTGCTACAAGTTTTAAATTGTTTAAATGGTGAATAATTCCAGGGAAACAATAGTATCCAGCTGAAAACAAGTGTACTGGTTAGTTTTTTTTTTTTTATGTTTGGACTTATATACCTACTAATATTTTTTACTGATTTGTTAAACAGTCTGTTCACGAGTATTTTACTAAAGAAAATCGTGTTAGGTTTGTTCTGATAGAATTAAGTAATATTATTATTGATTTGTTAAACAGTTTCTTTAAGAATGTTTTACTATAAAGAAAATATATTTTTGTTATATAAAAATTATTTTATTTCTTGATATCTTGTATACCATTTCTTAGACGCACGCATAAATATGTACAAAAAATACACAAATAACAAGTCAAGTTCATCATTAAATCTTGCCATTTAAAGTTCAGTAGAAAACAATTTTTATAATTGATAATCTTATATAATTATTCATTTAATATAGTTATAGTATTGACTGACAATCAATTAATATTTATTGTATTTTTGGTTATAGTTGAGTATAATCTAAATTGGGTTTGGTATGAGTTGATAATTTACCTAAGATTCCATATGTGTTGCACACAAAGTTACTATAATAATATAAACGTATACGAGATAAGCGACATTTTTTCGGTATTATTGCAATAATTTTATGAGCGGCTTATATGAAATAATACGCGTATTATCAAAACATGAGTTATTTAAAAACGTTAACTTATTGATTTCCATCATCGCATGCGATGAAATTATTAAGTTAACGTTTTTAAATAACACATGAATCTTGATAATTCGCATATTATTTCAGATTGCCGCTCATAAAATTATTGCAATAATACGGATGTCACTTATATCGTATACGTTTTTTTAATTATAGTAACTTTGTGTGTAACATACATATATGGTGTCTCAGGTGAATTATCACTTATACCAAACCCATTTCGGATTATACCCAACTATAACCAAAAATACGGGGTAAGCATGGTGTAACTACCCCCAAGCGTCTGGCGCTTATATTTGTGCAGTAGGAAGCAATCTCGGAAAGTAGCAATTTCACAAAATATTAGCCCGAAAAAGGGACCGGTTTGGGGTGAGTAAGGGAGGGTTGGTTTTAGCAAAACTATTTTTTTTCTAAGAAACGGCGCATTCAATCGTTTTGTAAAAAATATATGTTAAAGAGAGAGTACTAAATAAAAAATCACGCTCAAATTCCGAAAACAGATACAGTAAAAAAAACATATATATTATTTTCAATTTTTTTTTAGGGTAACTTATCCCTGGGGTACCAGCCTGAATTTTTTTCTGTAGCATATCTGAGGACTCACTTATGTTATATTTTTTTCCCAGTCTTGTGCGAAGATTACGCCATACTTAAAAAAAATGTCGAATTGTGCAGTGTCGTATGCATATTTTGTGGACAATTAACCCCTTGCAAGTAAAGAAGGCCAAAATCCAAAGTAAATATGGATACCTGAGTAGTGTATACATACTAGTGATTAGTGATTATGGAGATGGTGAACGTTGTAAGAGAAAACAATATAAAGCTGCAACGCTGAGAGTTAATTAGGTGATCAATAGAATTTAACTCTCTTGCGCCGCAAAAATCAGTTTATAGCCGTACCTAATGTTAAATATCATTAAGGGTAAAAACTAAAGTCAGCGGTACTATCGTTATTATCGTCGGCGGGTATAAGAGCTTGGTCTTAACAGTCATGTGTTGTTAACAATTTGCAGCACTAAATCGTAGCATTACTAACCTGTGATGGATATGGATGTTAATCTTCCTCACTGTCATCTGCAATCACTGCACTCATGCTATCCTTCTGAAACAATAGAGAAAGAACTTCTGCCGGTTTAGGTATGCTTGATAGATATCGTCCTTGCGAAAGATAATGCACGACAGCAACTACATGGGAACAACATCCAACAGTTCGATTCCCATTGGCACATTTAAAGAAATTGCAAAACTGCCTTTTGTAGATATTTCCAGCAAATATGTGCTGGACTTTCCAGAAATGACGGATTTAAAACTGTCTTTTACCGGATCGTATCAATATAAACAAACGATTTCGTACCTCGTAGTCATAAATGAAGGCGGAACATTTAATCTTCAGTACGTTAAGCACCAGTCCAATGTACTCAAAATACAAGTTTGTTCACGTCACATCAAAACGAAGGTTTACCGATGTTTCATCGACTATATTCCCCACAGTGTCGGAAGTTCCGGCGTTAGAAGACATTTCTGTGAATGTGCCAATGGGTATCGAACTGTTGGATGTTGTTCCCATGTAGCTGCTGTCGTGTATTACCTTTCGTACGAACGATATCTAGCAAGCCATCCTAAACCGGCAGAAGTTCTCTCCCTATTGTTCCATAAGGCTAGCATGAGTGCAGTGATTGCAGATGACAGTGAGGAAGATTAACATCTATATCCTTCTCAGGTTAATAATGCTACGCTTTAGTGCTGCAAATTGTTAACAACACGTGACTGTTAAAACCAAGCACTTATCGCCGCCGACGGTAATATGTGAATAATGATAAGCTTTGACAAGGTACTCCATAGTACCGCTGACTTTAGTTTTTACCCTTAATGATATTTAACATTACGGCTATAAACTAATTTTTGCGGCGCAAGAGAGTTCAACTATATTGATCACCTAATTAACTGTCAGCGTTGCAGCTTTATATTGGTTTCTCTTACACCATCTCCATAATCACTAATCACTAATATGTATACACTACTCAGGTATCCATATTTACTTTGCAGTTTGGCCTTTTTAACTTGCAAGGGGTTTATTGTCCACAAAATATGCATACGGCACTGCACAATTCGGCATTTTTTTTAAGCATGGCGTAATCTTCGGACAAGACTGGGAAAAAAATATAACATAAGTGAGTCCCTAGACATGCTACAGAAAAAAATCAGGCTGGTACCCCAGGGATAAGTTACCCTAAAAAAAATTTTTAAATAATATATATGTTTTTTTTACTGTATCTGTTTTTGGAATTTGAGCATGATTTTTTATTTAGTACTTTCTCAGTAGGTCTTTAACATATATTTTTTACAAAACGATTGAATGCGCCGTTTCTTAGAAAAAAAATAGTTTTGCTAAAATCAGCCCTCCCCTACTCACCCCAAACCGGTCCCTTTTTCGGGCTAATATTTTTTGAAATTGCTACTTTCCAAGATTGCTTCCTACTGCACAAATATAAGCGCCATATGCTTGGGGGCAGTTACACCATGCTTACCCGGCTATGCCCTTTTAATTGATATTTTCAGTCAACAATATCACTATATTAAATGAATAATAATTATATACTAGCAATCAATTAAAGTAATAATCTACCAATAATTATATCTCAAAATTGAATCTATATCGATATACTTTTGAGGTAATATATCCTTCCTATTGAAATAACTATATCTACATTAGGTAGGAAAACATACGACAATAAAATTACGATAAAAATATATGCATTCAATGATGCCTATTATACTTGAAATTAACGTAAGTAATAATAGGACAATGAAATAATTTATTGTCTTAAATTAAATATTATTATATTAAATTATTATATTATCCTTCCAAAAAGTTATCTTGTACCACGAAAAATAATATAGTGTAGAAATAGTAACAGAGTATTATTGCAATGAGAGCCCTTGTCATTAAATCGTTGTTTGGTTTCCAAAAGAAGTTTATATTTAACCTTTTAACTGCTCTAAACGTATATATACGCAAATCAAGTAACTGCTCCAGACGTATATAAACGCAGTACATTTTAACTTGTTTAAAGTGATACTAAGGTCTTGAATTTTGTCAATATTATATTTTTAGCATAAAATATATCGATTGGCAGCCGTATTTTATGAAAAAAATATTTTATTATATTTTATATGTTGACTGCTCCAGACGTATAAATACGCCGAGAGTTCCCCACCCGCGCATCAGAACCGTATTTGCTAAAAGTGGACATAGGAAAGACACGCGTTACATGTGCAGCGAATGCACTGCGCCACTTTGTATAATTAATTGTTTCGAGCGATACCATAGGGTAAAAAACTACTAATATAGTTGTGTTTCGAAAGTTCCTTTTTTAGTTACCTACATTTATTGCGGTTTTTTTATTTAACTGTACATTCTTTTGCTTCTTTGTAGTTACTTTTATTTAGTTATAATTTATTTTGTTACTTTGTTTGTTCATTTTTTTTTAAATTATGTCAAATAAGAGTAATACTTTAATTGGTAATTCTGCATTTTAACGTAACATCGGAATTTTTGCGAAATTTTTTCAGGATACACTAATTTGGGGTCATAGAACCCGAATATGAAGTCAGTTTTCGGTGCAAATGCATAGTTTTTCCAAAAAAAAATTTTCAAATTTTCCACCATAACTCACTCTCCGTCACTGTAAACATTAAAAACCCTCCATTTCGGCCGATTTTCATGTCATGTTCACCGTATAAAGTGTTCCAAGCACACCAAAAGAATTGCTTTTCCATAAAAAATAAATTATTAATTACCAAAACTCTAGAAACCAGAAAATGAAAAATCATCAAACTGTCAAACTAATGCGCATGCGTATCCTCATTTTAAAGTTGTGTCTAAGGTATCGAGCAAAATATCTATGATTTTGAAGTGGTATTTGCATATTTGTGGGCGAACGATGATGTCACGGTTTTTTGCAAAAATTTTTAGTAAGTCAAGGTCGTTTGGCGAAAGTTATTGTTTGAGTATTCCTAGGAGGGCAAGGATTATTTTTGAATATTGCAAAAAATGCATTGCATATGAATAATTTTGAACGTTTGTTTTTGGTTTCAAAAATTTTTTGCGCAAAAATTTTTGGAAAACCAAAAACAAACGCTCAAAATTATTATTCCAAAAATTTTTGCGCCAAAACTTTTGGAATAATAATTTTGAGCATTTGTTTTTGAAATTTTTGGAAAACCAAAAACAAACGCCCTCCTTTATTTTATTATACTAAATATAATATGTAAACGAAAAACCACTGGTTGTTTTATTCTACCTTTGCCAAAAGTAAATAAATCCGGTCCTGAACATATTCGGAAAATCGGCTTGTTTTACGGTTAATTGCTCCAGACGTATATATACACTATGGACCTACGCTGCTTCAAACGTATAAAAACGCAGCGCTTAAATTTTGCCGCACACGGGAGAGTCCGCACACCGAAGACTTAGCAGTTAAAAGGTTGAGGTAATAAGATAAACATGTTGTTTACCAATAATAAGTCTATATTTACAATAATTATAACTATATCCGAGGAATACTGAACAGAGTGTACCATTGCCTGAACAGGTATATGATTCAGAATACAGTAGTGTTTTTTCCGTGTACCTATATCATTATTTGGTCATAAGGAAAAGTTCGTTATGTCCTGATTGCCGGAGAAATATATTAAGAGTATAATTTGCGGTCAGTGAAATGAAGAAACGAATTATTCGGCTTATTTTTGAAGATAGAAACTTCAAATTTTGTACGTATGTATTAAAATATATATTCTAGTTCGTCACGTTTTTAATTTTTTGTTTTAATCAAAAACACGTGATCAACGAAAAAATTGACGTCGAAAAATTGGAATTTACAAAAAACGAAATCGTGACGCCCTAGATAGTCCTTAATTAATTACGTGGATAAATTATAACCTCTTAATTTTCAAACATAGATTCAATAAATAGTTTCCAATTTTGCCGTCAATAGATGGCACTCGCCTCGGCATTCGCATAGCTTTACGCGCTCTCAGACTTTAAGGAGGAACTTGTCATGGAGACCAGACGCGAATGAATACTTGCCAGGGAAGCATTTAGCAGTTCTGGTAATTGTAATCTTAAATTTATTTATAAATTATTTTATCTTACAGGAATGACTTAATAGATGAAATTCTTGAAAATGTAATGTATACATAAATAAAATGTGCCAAATAGAGAGGACCGTTTTGTATAAACACTCCTACAAATTTTATTATGAAAATTTGAATTCGGTTTTTAGTTATAGTTATATAGTTTTTATTCGAAATTATTACCAAGCAAAATGTACAGGGTGTCCCAGTCAACGCGCTATGCTCGGTTTTCACGGTAGTTTCTGAGATAAGTTTATGGTTCAAAATCCAGTCTGACGTAGGTTTTCCGAGGAATCTCATACTGCTAAGATATTTAGGAATCCAAGATGGCGGACGAATTTCGTCATCTATGGTCCTATTCGACTGAAAATCGATATCTGGGGGTTTTCGGGGATGCGGGTTATGAATTTTTGATCAAAATTTAGGACTCCAAGATGGCGGACGAATTTCGCGATCTATAGTCCTATTCGACTGAAAATCGATATCTGGGGGTTTTCGGGGATACTCCAAAATGGCGGACGAATTTCGTCATCTATGGTCCTATTCGACTGAAAATCGATACCTCGGGGTTGTTGGGGATGCGGGTTACGAATTTTTGGTCAAAATTTAGGAATCCAAGATGGTGGACGAATTTCGTCATCTATGGTCCTATTTGGCTGAAAATCGATACCTCGGGGTTGTCGGGGATGCGGGTTACGAATTTTTGGTCAAAATTTAGGAAACCAAGATGGCGGATGAATTTCGTCATTTGTGGTCCTATTCGACTGAAAATCGATATCTGGAGGTTTTCGGGGATGCGGGTTACGAATTTTTGGTCAAAATTTAGGAATCCAAGATGGCGGACGAACTTCGTCATCTGTGGTCCTATTCGAATGAAAATCGATATCTGGGGATTTTCGGGGATGCGGGTTACGAATTTTTGGTAAAAATTTAGGAATCCAAGACAGCGGGCGAATTATAACTATATTTTGACCCCCCTTTATTTATGTTATTATTGGAGATAAAAAAAAAGTTTCGTATAAGAGTTGTAGGGTTGTATACATATTTTTTTAAATGCAATTAAAAAACAATTGCTTGCATATGTCACGTGATATAACAAGGAAGGTTGCTTTTTAAATGAAAACCCTGTATATTTTTACATATTCTTTTAGATCCTTTATCCCTAATTTCAAACATATAAAGATTGATAGATCTAGTAATATTTTTTGATATATCGGACATTAAATATGCTCCAAACATGCATATAGGTATTTTAGGGTTTCTGACGGAGCGCAGTCAGTGGCGGATTTAGGGCGGGGGGGGGGGGGGCTATAGAGGCTATAGCGGCAAAATCCAAGGGCGGCAATTTTTTTGAAAAACACCAAAGACATAAAAACAAAAAATTATTATTATTAATATGTTCTATCAGAACATGTTTAATTTATTTGAGAACGTGTTTTTTATATTAACTAGACTAAAGTTCCTTATTATAGTCAACAGTACAGGGTGGTTGTGCAAACGTTAGAACCTCATTTAACTTCTTTATTTTTGGAGTTACGTAAATAAGTTCAAAAATAAAAGTTATGAGATATCACATGTATTTTCCAAACATCATTTCAGCAAAACAATTCAAACAAGTCGAATTTCGGAGATATGAGCTTTACCTTGGTTTTTTTAAATAGAACACCCCCATATATTTTTACGCCATTTGAAAGGCCATAGAAAAATCTTTTCAATGATATATGACACAGTATTTTTCTTAAAAACTATAGTAGATATTAAGTTTTATATTTTCTTACATTAAGTCATGGTAGTCCGAAAAATATATACAGTGTATTTCACTTTTTAATTTGTTTTTCTGATTTGAATAAAATTGTACTTAAGTATAGAACAAATTAGGATCTACTTATGACCAGAAAAAAATTCATCGCCTACAAATGCAAAGCCACCTGCGTTACCAAAATATGCGGATAAAATCAAAAAATCATATTAGGCATATTTTTATTGGAAAATTTTGTCAATGAAACTTGTTCAGAATTGTTCAGAAACTTTAAGTCCAAAATTTAATCAAAATAAAAAATATATAAATTTTTATTAAAATAATGTCCAAGTCCAAAAATATCATTTTAATGGGTTTTTTCGTTTAGAAAACTGTACTATGAGAATTTTATTTGAAATTAAACCCAAGCTGCCAGGTAGTTGTAAAGCAATTTACAGTTTTTTTTTAAATAATTATTTTCAAAATTTTTAAAGTTTCAAGTTTTTCATTTTTTAATTTTGATTAAATTTTGGCCATTTTGGGCAATTCTGAACAAGTTTTATTAACAAAATTTTCCGATAAAAAAATGCCTAATATGATTTTCCGATTTTCTCCACATATTTTGGTACCGCAGGTGGCTTTGGTACCGTAGGAGGCGAATGTTTTTCTGGTCATAAGTAGATACTAATTTGTTCTATACTTAAATAATTCTCTATTTTATTTAAAATAAAGTGAAATTAGACAGAACTAACATATTGTTTATTTTAATTTACATACTTTTGTTTTCCATGGCTAATTTGATAAATTGTAAATTTATAGTAAATTAGACAAAATTTGTTTAAGATAAGCACCATGTATTATATTATAAATACAAAGCTTTTTTTATGGCGTTTCAAATGATATATATGGAGTGTTCCTTTAAAAAAAAGCAAAGTAAAGTTCATATCTCCGAAATGCGACTTTCAATAGGCATGTCCACAAAATTTTAATTTCAATTGTAAATGATAGAATTATCGATATTGTACACTAATTTAACGATTAAAAAAAAACCGCTGCCCAAGGAATCACTACTTCCACATCCAGATTTTCTATCCAAGTCACTCACAACGATAAAATGTTGTATGTGGAAATAATTGTTTAATAATATAATATTTGAAATCGTCTACCTCAAAAACCCATAAAAACCCCCACATCGGTAGTGGGGTGGGACTGGTGATAGAGGGTGGTAGTGGGGGTGGATAAGGTAAAAAAATATTTTGAGGTTTCTGGTTCTTGTGCACACATTAAATCAAAATTTTTTTCCATCCTCATTAATAAGGGGTGGGGGTGGTAATGGGGGTGGCTAATGCCAACATTTTTTTTGAGACCTTAGCTTCTCTTGTATATAGTAAATACCAATTTTATGAACTCTTACCTGCTTGATTTACCTATTTACCCCAATTTACCCCCCAATCCTTCGACGGAACAAGATGAAAATAATCTAGTTCTAGATCTCATTAAAGTACATATGCGTACCAAATTTCAAGTCAATATCTCAAACGGTTCCAGAGTAAACGTGTGCACAAAAAAAAAGTTACAGACCGACAGACAGAAATTATTTTTCGCTCAAACTTAAAATCTCGACGTTTCATGACATTCTAAGCCTATTTAAATAATAAAAATTTTTAAAAATTTTTTTGTCGTTACTATACTACCACTGGATGTGGAAGTAATATATGTATCCTTATTTTGTCAGTTATTCGTAATAGAAATCACCCCAACATAGCAAGGATTTTTGGTAATTTTTCAATAAAAATTCTTGGCCTATGAAGTAAAAAAAATTTTGAAGTTTTTGGTTCTTGTACATACACTAAATCACACTTTTTTTTCGTCCCCTTAAAAAATGGGGGTTAGGGGTAGGGGTCGTAATGGGGGTAGCTAATGTCAAAAATTTTTTTGAGACCTTAGGTTCTCTTATATATACTAAATACCAATTTTACGAACTCTTACCTGCTTGATTTACCTGTTTACCTCCCCATTTACCTCAATTTACACCCCAATCCTTCGATGGAATAAGATGAAAATATAATCTAGTTCCAGATCCCGTTAAAGTACATACGTGTACCAAATTTCAAGTCAATATCTTAAACGGTTCCAGAGTAATCGTGCGCACAAAAAAGTTAGACCGACAGACAGACAGACATTTTTTTACGCTGAAACTTAAAATGGCGACCTTTCATGACAGTCTAAGCCTATTTGAACAATAAAAATTTTCAAAAATTTTTTTGTTACTATACTTCCACTGGATGTGGAAGTAATTAATATTCTATTTTCAAGAAAAAGAACGCCATTGCCATGTAAACCGGAAGTGATATTTAAAATTTACATGCCTTTTTTTACTTTCCTTTAATAGTCAATTAAGAACGTAAATAATCCGATCAATTCTTCTTTGATGTTTAATTATATGTTTCTTAGCGGCATCGATTCCCCGGAAAAAATACTTATCTCAAAAACTACCGAGAAAATCGGACATAACGCGTTAACTAGGACACCCTGTACACTGTACATTTACATTATGTATCTACAGATAGTTTTTCTTTTAATTAAAAACCACTGCCTAAGGAATCACTACAACCGCATTCAGTTTTCCTACTCAAATTACTTTAAATAAAAATTCTTGTGCACCCAACGCGAAATTCGACTCTGTACGACAGAAATATATTTGAACTATTTCTCTTATATTACACAATCTCCTCCTGTTTACGTAGACGGCATATTTCATTGGTCAAAGGGGCACGCCCACCCGTATAAACCTTTTTCATATATATCAATGAAAATATTATTTGTCGTACCACAGATTATACTCTTAATCACGTGCATATTACGTAGCCGTAGGTATGCTAATAAAATCAAAAATCCCTGAAAACTGAAGCAAAGACTAATAAGTATAGCACCTAGAGGTAAAAAATATGTGAAACTTCGGAATAATTTCATATGTAATGATAATTTTTCTTTATGTGTTATTATTGTAGTAAAAGGTATCGTCTTCAGTTTCTATATGGTTCGGATACCTGCTTTTATCCTCAAGGGGTGAAAACCAACCCCTAAATTTGAATAGAGGTAAAAAATATGTAAAACTTCGGAATAATTTCATATGTAATGATAATTTTTTTTTATGTGTTATTATTGTAGTAAAAGGTATCGTCTTCAGTTTCTATATGGTTCGGATACTTGCTCTTATCCTCAAGGGATGAAAACCAACTCCTAAATTTGAATAGAGCTAAAAAATATGTAAAACTTCGGAATAATTTCATATGTAATGATAATTTTTCTTTATGTGTTATTACTGTAGTAAAAGGTATCGTCTTCAGTTTCTATATGGTCCAGATACTTGCTCTTATCCTCAAGGGATGAAAATCAACCCCTAAATTTGAATATTGAATATTTGAAAAAGTGTTACCATTTCATTTTTGAAACGTAGAATAGTTATGTTTTCGGGATCGCTGATTACGAATCTGAAGTCAAAATTAAAAAATTCCAAATGGCGCCTCTAATATGGCGGATGGACCCTTTCTTCTAAAACAAGTGTTTTAAAGGGACAAAATAAATTGAGTATCTGGGTGATGCTATTTATTAAGGAAAAACAACATTTTTGAAAGAAAAAATAATTGCTAAGCAACAACAAAATTGCGACATTTTGTTAAAAAAAATATGAAAACCCACATTGAATCAGCCATAACTTCTTTATTTTTTGTGATGTAGAAACAAACAAAACATCGTTTTAAAGATTGATTGATTATCTTTAATGTTGTTCCTTATAATTATTTATGGAAGTTTCACAGTTTCTAAGATATTCAACATTTTAAATTAAATACTTCATTCTAAAAAGGGTCGGATGCCATTTGTAAAATTAAATATCTCCCAAACTATCAACCCTATAAAAGTAAGTATATAAAAAGAATAAACTCATTCACAATTTATAAGCTTCATTTTTGATGTCCACTATATTTTCTCTAAAACTAATATTTATTGAGGTATTTGCAGAGAAACAAAAATATTACGTTTTTTCTAAAATTCCTTTACAATGTATTTTTTTCTAAAGCAACCACTGTAAGCGGACGAAAAAATTTGGGCGTCTATGTGATACTATATGTTGGGGTTTTTTAAATAATTTCGTGAAATAACTGTACATGATCTGGTGCTTCAAGAGAAACTCTCTTTACACTGGATATCAATTTAATAAAATTAGGATAGCACTTCTGATTAGACTCAACAGTTATATGAAGCCCATGGGCTGAGCATATACTATGACTATGTATATGATGCACGTTCTAGTATGTTTCCTTTTAAAATTTTCCAGCAGCTCTCTGCATCACGTTGACAACAAATACTTTATAGGTATTTGTCGCCTCATATTTCTCACAGAGAAGGATTATCCATAAAACTCGTAATACATACAGGAAACGAGGTTCTCTTTTCGAGCGTTGTCTCTTATTTAAATTATATTATTAGTATTTGACTAAAGTTTAATTTACCACCATAGCGGATATACATAGATACCAAAAATGAAACTCTATACGCAGTGTTAAAAAAAATCTGCACGGATATACCGAAGATAATTAAACATTTCTGAAGAAAAATTGCGGTCAGTAACAAATATTCGGTTATAATTTATCTATTTGATTAATAGCCAGTATTTCCATCTCCCGTTAAATCTAGATCCCATATAAACAAATATTACTGGTAAAAAAAATACAGATATAAACTGAACGTTTTTATTAATTTGTGTTTAGTGTTGTCCTTACTAACAAATAATAATTGTCGTATTATGTATTATAACACTTTCTTTTTTTTTTTTTTGTAGTTCTCTTGATAAAAATATGGATGAGGACTACAATGAAGATGTAAATAATAAGTATAAAATAATTTTATGGGGTCTGCTAGTCCATTTCTTGCTATTGTTCGCAGTATTCGATGTATATTTCGCTAGTCCTCTAGATAAGGGTATGACCCCTGTAAAGTCTACCGAAGATCCACCTGCAAAACGACTGGTCCTTTTTGTCGCCGATGGACTACGCGCTGAAGCTGTGTTTGAAAACGATGAAGATTACCGTATACCATTTTTAACTACGCTGAAACAATCTGGGTCTTGGGGAGTGGTACATACCAGAGTGCCAACAGAATCTAGACCTGGTCACGTGGCGATGCTAGCAGGAATATACGAGGATCCTAGTGCCATTTTTAAAGGATGGAAAGCCAACCCAGTTCCTTTTGACTCTGTCATCAGTGAAAGCACAAATTCATGGTGCTGGGGCAGCCCAGATATAATTAACCTTTTTAATAAAGACGAATTACCGACAGTGCATCTTGACGCTTATGGATCAGAAATGGAAGACTTTGGTCAAAATAAAACTGGTATTTTAGATACGTGGGTGTACAATAAGGTAGAAATTTTTTTAAGCAAAGTACATTCATGTCGCTTTAGTACTAATGAAATCTGTAAAGAGTATTTTAAAGGTGGAAATTTCTTTTTCCTACATCTACTTGGAATTGATACTGCTGGTCATGGTTACAAGCCACATTCCAAAGAATATGTAACTAACATAAAACTAGTAGACGAAATTATAAGAAATACTACACAACTCTTTGAGACTACATTTAATGATCAATCTACCGCTTACGTTTTTACTTCAGATCACGGTATGACAGACTGGGGATCACATGGTTCAGGATCTAGTCATGAAACTGAGGTTCCCTTAATTGCGTGGGGTGCAGGTATTAAGGCTAATCATGAAAGACAAGATATTAATCAAATCGATATAGCTCCATTGTTGTCCTCCTTAATCGGTATTAATATACCAATTAACTCTTTGGGAATTTTACCTATTAATTACCTAAATCTGAGCGAAGAAAAGTTGGCACAAGTTATGCTGTCGAACACTAAACAGTTGCTTGAAATATTTAACATTAAGAGAATAAGAATACACAATAATGCTCTTGTTGTTATACCATTTAAAGACTTTACTACTATATTTGTAAATAATACATTAGATCACTTAGAGGACTTGGTAATTAAAAAAAAGTTTAAGGAATTGATACGTCACTGTAAGGACCTTATGGAACTTCTCGCAGAAGGTGTAAATTATTATCATAATTACTATCAATATCCCGTATTGATTTCCGTTAGTGTTGGCTTTTTAAATTGGATTACATTCCTTTCAATTTCAGTATTTCATCATGATAAAAAACATAAAACAGAATCTGTAGTTGCGACAAACAAAAGTCACAAGGAGCTTACTATTGCAATTATTATAGTTACCTTATTATGTTTCAAACACAAATTACCTTTGACGTATTATTTATATTTTTCGTTTCCCATTATAATGTCCTCTATAGTTTTACAGAGTTTAAAATCTAACTATGTATTAGGCAATTTACCGTCTGTTGAAATAAAAAATACGATTGTAAATGTAATTTTTTATTTAATCGGCCTTGAATTGCTAATATATGGTTTCTTTGACAGAACTGCTTTTACAATTTTGATGTTTTTAGTTGGCATTTGGATATTTGCTTCAAAAAATTTAAATAGTAGCACTAGCAAGAAAGAAAAATTAATTTGGATTAGTTGTTGCTTTGCTTTAGCAGTTTTTCCATCCTTACCTGTTATGAAAACGTCATTTAACATACCAATGTATGTACTGGGATTTATTGGATGGATGTTTTTATTCAAGCAAATGTATGTAAACAATATTAAATCTCACTATCAACTAGAAAGTATTAATATGCAATATAATGCATTTTCTGTGCAATTCTGCTGTTTAATAATGGCTGCATTATATGTTTTGTTATTGGAATATGATTGTATTTCTAATGACTCCAACTTGAAGTATGTATCGTGGTTATTTCTTGTCATACCAATTTTAATGATACCTTTAACCAGCACGTTTATCGCAGTACGATTGATAGCGACGTTTTTCGCGTTTGCACCATTTTATTTATTAGTTTCCCCAAATTACGAAGTTATTTTCTCAGTATTCTATGTGGCATTATTATGTTCTTGGTTACTCATTGAATCAAAATCATTTCATTTTGGAAATACTGCCAATATTATTTATTTTGTCAAATTTGAAAGCTATAGAAGTAAAAACAGAATCAGTTCAGACTGTTTTAGAAGAGCTTTCTTATTTATGGTATTTATTTTTCTTGGTTTCTTTGGTACAGGAAATATAGCGAGTTTAAATTCTTTTGATCCAATGTGGGTGCGAGCATTTTTGACTGTGTTCAGTCCCTTTAAAATGACAGGGCTTATTCTCTTGAAACTAACAGTACCATTCATATTTACCTGTTGCGTTTTTAGAGCCATAAATTCAGTAGGCAAGGAAAGTATATTAAAAACCTTTTGTATTATTTTGATATTTTCTGATCTCATGTTATTGCAATTTCTGTATTTAATTACCAATGTAGGATCTTGGCTAGATATAGGTACGAGTTTGTCACATTTTATTATTATGGAAGCGTTTGTTACAATTTTACTTCTTTTGTATGGATTGGCTCATTTATTGACGACTGTTACATATTCATTTTAATTATTAATATTTATACACTACTTCCTTTATAAACTGTAATGTATAGTTGAAGCAATGGCATTTGTGAACGACATAGAGAGGCAAGAGGTGCAGAACGCAAAGCCGGATTTAACTATATTGTTCGCTCGTTTACTTTTTATATTAGACTTACAATATCCCCCAAAGCACTGCTATGAATTGGACGAGTTGATTCAATGAAAAATTGCCGCGCGAAAAAACGTTTTTATTGACCAAATTTAAACATCATAGATAACGATCAAATAACATTAAGAAAACGATAAATATTCGTTAATTTTCAACGTTTACGAAGCGAAAGGAAACGTAGAATATTAAAAGTTTAAATAACGTTAAATATTCACTAATCATGTACGTTAATGAAACAAAATTCAACAGGCTCTAAGAGGCCTCCATTTTCCAATATATGATGATATATGAGCCGCCATGTAGGTGAATGGAAAATTAGTAGGTTTTACCATAAAACCAGTGGCCCAGCCACCGAACAATGATCTTTAACTTGATCGTTATAAAATCCATCCAAATCGATGTTCCGTGAAAGAATTTGAAAATTACGATCCATGTTATTTATTTTCTATAAATTTATAAAAATATAAGATAAAGCATTACGGATTATTGTCAGTGGTTTGTATGTGGCACCATTTAGAAATAATTTCTGCAACAAACTACGCGGTAAGAAAGCAAATTGTATGCATTAATATAGAAGTAGAAAAACGTTAAAGAAACGTCATTATCTACCATTTATTTCACCTGTGGATTTAAAATGTCAGTTCATTTTAATAAGTTTTAACGTTGTATAATGTTTATTTTTGCTTTAAATAAAACATTTCAGTTGCTATATTATCTTAATGCAATAAGAAACGTTTCATTCTCTAGTTTCACAAACGATACATTTAGTGGGTTATTACAACTTCTCACATTAGGAACGTGTATTATACGTTAAAATATCAGTAAAAGAAACGTTTTAATCATAACGTTTTATTTCAGTAATTCCTTCCACTACTGGTTGGGAATGTGTGTATAGGAGTAACGTATTTTAGTTTTATTTAAATATAAAATTTTACAACTGAATTTTATGCGTTGATATGGATTAGTAGCAAAACGTTTAAAAAACGTAATCTTCTACCATGTATTTCACCTGTGGATTTAAAATTGGAAACAACAGTTATTATAACGTTGTAAAAAACACGTTTTATTTTTCTTTAAATGAAACATTTGAATCGCCATATTAAATATATGTAATATAAAAAATGTTAAACTTTTTCGTTTCACTAACGTTATTTTTAACGAATCGATAAACGTGTTTTATACGTTATTACATATTTGTGAAAAAAAAACGTACTTACTAAAACGTTCTGTTCCAGTATTTTCTTCTGCTAATGGTTAAAAATGCGTGTAGTAGTAACGTATTTTAAACGTCTTATTTAAACGTTGAAATTTTCAACCAAATGCAACGTTGAAAATTTCAACGTAAAAGTTTAATCAACGATTACGGATGTTTTAAAAACGTTTAGTAAATGTACGTGTGCCCATTGGGTATTTTCTGGTATGCAATTTAGACATTATTTGTTTGAAGTTGTCATTCATAATTTCCTCGTTGAATATAAGGCAGCCTCAATACATAATATAATATACAGAATCGGAAATTTTTGCTTTTGGGATTGCATAGTTTCAACAACTTAACCGACCGCCCACAATAAAGGCGTCTACCAGTACCCTAGCAGAGGCAAAGTGTGACACGCCCCTTAATATACGTCATTGCTTGCTTCGCTCTCGCTTGCTCTTATTGCCGTACCAAATCGAACACTTTCCGATACTGTATATGAATACGGTTGAATATACAAAAGTTTAGTAAGAGGTAAACAAGTTTTAAGATTGATCCAGTTTTCTAATGAAGTAGTTATCTTAATTGTTATCAAAGAATATACCTGCGAAATATTTACACCTATTTTCTGAACATCCTGTATAACAAGTAACGTTTATGGAAATAAATTGGTTAATTTTGTTAAGTATTTATTTTTTTACCTTACCTCAATAAACCTGATGAATATCTTTTCTCCAATTCCCAACAATATGATTGCTCAACAATCAACATGGCCTGCTTTCCTAATAGCACAATGCATTGTCCTATGGATATCTGAAGGACGTCCTCGACGGACCTACAGGACATCAGATAGGCGTTCGTTCCTGGTTCAAAGTACATCCTCTGGGCAGCCGAGGGACGTCCAAATGTCACAACCTTGAACAATATTTGTACATCCCTGAGGGATATAAAAAAACGAAGTGGGTAGGGATCGAACCGCCGACCGCCTGATTTGTAAGTCAACGCTTTAACTCACTTGTCCACTGAACTTATATGCTACTACTTACTTTAAAACTGTATAGTTGGAAGTAGGCAACGGCTAGACATCGGCTGTAATTTATTATGTTATCATTAATCTTTTAGACCACAAGCCCATGCTACATTTTTAGGGGGTCATATGATACCGCTTGGAAAGGTATAATTTTTGTAGTCCTACTGAAATAAATCACTTTGAGCCCTATGCCGTACATTTTAGGTGGGACATGGGAAAGCCGCGGAAAAGTGAAAATCGTAACCCACGGGGGTTGCATTTTTTCAAAAGATCATGTACGGCTTACGTTTATTTGGACTGTATTTATATCTGTGACTCTTAAAAAGAGAATGCCGTACAAAAATAATGGGACAGAAGTACAGGAATAATTTTCGTTTTACGAAAAGTGACCTGTATGTACTAAGGTGATACGATACCATACGGCTTTTATGAAATTCGATTTTTATATTAATACAAGGATGAACTTTTTTGCTATGCCGTGCAAATCAGTTGCACCATGGGGTGGCAAACGCGAGATCAACCTATTAAGAGTGGTGATTTGATACCACATAAAACTTGATTATTTTAATACTATTTTATATAATAATAATTTTTAATTACCATTACCAATAATTACCATGCCGTACATTTTAGTTGGTACATGTGTCTGGAAAATTGAATTTTCCGTCCCAGAGTGAGCTTTTCTGAATAAAAAATTATTGTAAGACTTTATTACATTCGAGCAATATTTGATATTGTAATTATTCGAAACCAATAATTCAAAATTAATGGATCTGAAACGCAAAAGGATTTTCCGAAAATTTTCCGCTGTATTATGTCGAAACAGTGCGTAAATAAATTATACTTTATAAAAATTAATATTTATCAAAAGATGAAAGAGAAAACTGAAAATTAAACATTAAAAAACCAGTACCTATGTCTCAATTCCTGAAATTAACTATAAAAATGTATAAAATATAGTATTTTATAAATTTTCTGTTTAGGAAACCATCACGCGAAATTGAAAGTTTTTGTTAAATCCATTATAATAGATCAGTAATTAATTTATGCATATTCTTTTTATCATATGAATGATCAGTTACATTTTTTAAGTTTTCCAAATGTAGTAGGTTGCAAAATTAAAAATGTTGGAAAAAACGTTTGCCTAAAAATAAACTTATGAAATATACTAAAATTTTTTACATTGCAAAGACTGTAACACATAATTTTTTCATAAAGTTTCCAAATAAGTTAACCCAAAAAAGAAAATTTTGGGTAATTTGTACACATTTTTTTATAATTAATTACGTTACATTTTATTCTAAAGTTTAAAAGTGATATATACCAATTTCTTACTTTACTTCAAGAAAAATTCGTCTCTGAAATATATATTTGGTTCTGGTATTTCATTGCGGCCCATCTAAAATGTACGGCATTGTGATTGTTTATCAACTTTTGCTATTTTCAGTTATATTTTGCAATCGCCGTACGGTATCTAATGACCATTAAGGGTCGTGTAAATCGCATGAATAACGTAATCTAGTGTCCAAAATCCCAACAATGAAAATGTACGGCATGGACACATTTGTATTCTTTTATAGTTAAGGAAATTAAAAACGATGTAAAGTTGAAAATCTATCCATCGTATTAAAAAATAGAGGATTTTTTAATTTGCATAATCCTCAAAAAATTTCACTTGTTTTGCAATTTTCTAATTTTATTATTTTCCATTATTTTTTGTATGGCTACTAAATGAAATAAAAATTCTAACCTATGTTAATCCAAAAAATAAATAGCCGTACAGTATCAAATAAATTTACCGTGGAAAACGTGAGTTTTTCCATTTCTCGGGAGTGATTTTTTTATTTACATTGATAATACCCATTCTTTTTAGACGGGTCATTTTTTTTTAAGATTTTAAATGTCGTATAATATTTTGGAATTGATGCCGTACAGGATCAAATCACTACCCTTAATAGAGGTCTAGAAAGGCGTTTGCCACCCCATGGTCCAACTGATTTGTACGGCATAGCAAAAAAGTTCACCCTTGTTGATATAATCGAATTTCATAAAAGCCGTACGGTATCGTATCACCTTAGTACATAAAATCACTTTTCGGAAAACGAAAATTATTCCTGTACTTCTGTCCCATTATTTTTGTACGGCATTCTCTTTTTAAGAGTCACAGATATAAATACAGTCCAAATAAACGTAAGCTGTACAGGATCGTTTGAAAAATGCAACCGTCTTAAATCAACGGACACGAAATGGACCACCATCTCCTGTCCCTATATGGACATAACATGTACATACTTCCCGTGCATAAAATAGGCATTTAGACGACATCCAATCCGTACAATTTCAAAGTAAATCCGATGATAGACGTCCGGTGGTCGTCCAATCAGTACATTAAATGGACATAAAACGGACATCCGGCGGCCATCGTGTGTTATTAGGGTTTGTGAGGCAAAACCCGGCCTAATATTAAAAAAAAAATGAAATAGAGAGCTAATTAAGGGCATATTCTGCATGGCTGAAACAGGTACAAACAGTAGAGGACAGACTCTGTACAAGCAGATCAATAAGGCATTTTGTTTTGTGTGTTTGTACAGGGTGGTCACGCAAAGATTAGAACCCCATTAATTTTGGAAATACCTAAAAAAGTTATAAACAATTCAATTTATTTTCCAAAAATAATCTCAGAAAAAAACTGACAGCGCATTCCGGAGATATGGACTTTATTTGAGTTTTTTGTAAAAACCCCAAATTAAGTTCATATCCGCAATGCAATTTTCATTTGTTTATCTGGCTTCCTAACTTCGACGCCACTGGTTAGTTTTTGATGAAACTTTTCATATATGTAGTTGCTATCAAAATTTTTTGCTCAAAGAGAAATCCTATTAAATTCGCCCATTTCTAATCACGAGTGCGGAAACAACCAATCAGAACAACATTACACTGATAATCTCCTTAGGACAATTATCACTTTGTCATCCAGTTTGACAGTTCAATAATTAAAATTAATTTTTTTGAAATAATTAACCTCGTAATTAACAATATGCGTGGAAACACCTCTTTATAATGGAAACATACAACGTGATCTACCAAGAAATGCGGATATAAAATGGTGTACTAGTCTTCAATGTGGGAAAGCCCCTGCAAAATTTTAGAGGATTCTGAGGTAATTTAGTATATTAAATTAATAGTAAATTTGCGAAGATACACTACTGATGTTGAGTAAGTCCAGCGGCAGGGAGCCAACATTATCGGTACGCTCAAGGGTGGATCTAGAAATTTCAATAATTTTTTTCTCGTCTGTGGCGCATGGGACCCATACGAAATATGGGAAATAACATCTAGAGAAGCACTCCTCTAACGGCCCCTAAAAAGTTTTGAAAAAGCAGTTTGCGAAATTTTTTTTCAAAATTCGAGTGCCCCCCCCCCCCCGAGCCAAGGGACTCCCGTTTAAAATTATTCTTTTTTGTCATATACATTTTACTTTTCATCAAAATCCAACAATAGGTTTTGGAATTTTTGAAAATATTTTTATTACTAACTGAGATACAACGAATTGAAATTTTGTAATTTGTTAAATTGTAAATTACAAAATTTCAGTTCATTGTATTTCAGTTAATAATGAAAATATTTTCATAAACTCCAAAACCTATTGTTGAATTTTGATGAAAAGTAAAATGTATATGACAAAAAAGAATAATTTTAAACGGGAGTCCCTTGGCTCGGGGGGGGCACTCGAATTTTGAAAAAATTTTTCGCAAACTGCTTTTTCAAAACTTTTTAGGGGCCGTTAGAGGAGTGCTTCTCTAGATGTTATTTCCCATATTTCGTATGGGTCCCATGCGCCACAGACGAGAAAAAAAATATTGAAATTTCTAGATCCGCCCTTGGGTACGCTTTGAAGATAATTGGAATTCCAGTGGACCAGTTCACTTTTACGAATGAGTTCAAAGCATGCCGACAAGGCTGGTTGTCTGCCGCTGCATCGTGTGTAGACCCCTCGGTCGAACAATGGGGAAACCGCCGCGCCGTGTCATTGACCGGTTTAACTAAATATCTCGTATACCTGCTTGTCGTTTCAGCATGGTCAATGTCTTCGATTTATTTCGCTATTTTTGTAGTGTGATTTGATTAAAACAAAGTCACTTCTATCTTATCCAGCTTTGCTGTCAGTAGGGTCAATCCCAAGTCTGATAAAGTGATATACAACGTGATCTACCAAGAAATGCGGAAAATACAATGGTGTACTAGTCTTCAATGTGGGAAAGCCCCTGCAAAATTTTAGAGGATTCTGAGGTAATTTAGTATATTAAATTAATAGTAAATTTGCGAAGATACACTACCGATGTTGAGTAAGTCCTGACCTACTCCTGAATAGGTCAACGAACTTACTTGTGAAAGAACGTATTCGAGTTGTTTACATTTCCTTAATTGGCATAAAAAGTGAAGCCGGCCGGCGAGATCAAAAATAAAGGTCTACACACGATCCAGCGGCAGGGAGCCAACATTGTCGGTACGCTTTGAAGATAATTGGAATTCCAGCGGACCAGTTCACTTTTACGAATGAGTTCAAAGCATGCCGACAAGGCTGGCTCCCTGCCGCTGCATCGTGCTCGAGAGCCGCGCGTTTTTTGTTTTCGGTCGAACAATGGGGACACCGCCGCGCCGTGTCATTGACCGGTTTAACTAAGTATCTCGTATACCTGCTTGTTATTTCAGCATGGGGTCAATGTCTTCGATTTATTTCGTTATTTTTGTAGTGTGATTTGATTAAAACCAAAAAGTCACTTCTATCTTATCCAGCTTTGCTGTCAGTAGTGTCAATCCCAAGTCTGATAAAGTGATATAGTTGCACCGCGTTACGCTAGATTATTTAAAGTCATTGGCGGCGCATTTCTACAAAAAAATAAGGTAATTTTTTTGGTCATTTTTTTTAATTCTTCATTTTTTTAACCCCTTTCGGTGGGGACAACCTACTGTTAAATTTTCCGCATGTCATGGTAGATCACGTTGTATACGTCATCTGTATCTACATTTAAGTTTACATATTACTCTTTTAATAGTGTTTTTAATAAATAATTTTGGATAAATAAATAAAATAAATTGCAAAAAATTTTCTATGCGAACAGCTCTCAAACGTTAAAAATAGCTCATAATTTTACCACAACTTCCTCAAGCACGTTGCTTTTAGGTTTAGGTTTTTTTTTGTGGCAATTTAGTTTTCAAGATATATTAAAAAAACCATTTGGACTCTTATTTTCAAGATGGCGGCCAAATGGGTGCATTTCCGACTCCGAAAACTCTAATTTAAACGAACTCGTGGGGAGTTATTATTTAAAGATGCATGGTATGGTTAAAATTTTTCGGGTAAGTTGCATTACACCCTGTGTATAGATTTTCCGGCGCCTTCGCCAACATTTTTCAAATTTTAATTTTTTTCTATGCTATTTGTAATTAAATAACAAATATTTTTAGTGCAAAATATTATAAAGGGCTATTAGAACGTGTTACAATATAAAATGTATGGAAAAAATCATGAATTCGAAATTTTTTTAATTCTACAAGAGGTCATTCTTATACATTTCTTGAGCTGTTTGTTGAAAAATAGATATAAGATCGAGTTGGGCCCATGAGAGCTTTTGATCAGAAAGTGGAAATCTACAACATATTAAAAAATCAGCCAATTTGACTGTAAGCCGATTTACATAAGAAATGTACAGTTTTAAACGATCATAATTCGATCAATGTTTAATAAGATACAGCGATCAGATAGGACTCAAATTATATATAGTATAAAAAAGACGTTTTTAACAATCTACAAAAACGTTCGTTATGGTTATTTTGTAGCTATTATCTGTTCCAATTTATATAATTGTTAGTTTATCAAATTTTTAATTCTTTACTTAAACATTTAAAAAATTAAAAGTGTACATTTTAACTTTCTGAACTTTCATATTTGAGCAAAAACAAAGATGATATACAAAGTTTCATTAAAGTAAAATCCATTCACTATAATTGGAAACCTATGTGAAAACAGTTTATAGACAAGACTAATAATAAATAGTTCATCATTCAAAGGTTCTTGACCCAAGCATGCACCCTTTTTGGTCGTGACTTATTATGAAAAAACCAAAGCCAATTTTCCACTTACACTTAAAAAATTAAAACGGTAAGTACTTACACTTCTAGGAAACACGACATTTTTCTGTATTTTATATGATTTTGACAACCAATTGAGCTTGAGAATACCATTAGATTTTTTATTCAGAGTACCGTTCAATTCCCGCCTTCTTGAACATTAATCGTGTTTGCCGTAATTAAAAATTCTTTATAGAGATAAAATACGTAATAACTGCAACATTACAATAAAACGAAATTAACATTTCTGATGCGAAAAAGAAGCAGAAATTAAATAGGTAACCACACTGTGTAACGGTTCATGTAAATAAATTGGTATCCAAATGGCATTGTATCTGAAATCGTGTACTTCAGAATGGGAAATTAATTCAAGAAACAGCTCTGAGTGCACATTTCCGAGTTCGTATTTCAAATTATCGCTCGATCTGACAAGCACAACACCTGCTCGGCGTGCGAGGTGCAATACATGGATAGTCTCAATGCGCCCGACTTGGCCACATTCGCACTTCTAGCTTGTAACTAACATTTTGCACTTCGCATATCGTGATGCTCGCTTGTTATTCGCCACTCTTCTTCCCTTTCATCCTACACAAACGATCGACTTATTCTAATTTGTACGGTGTTTGAATAGACCTGGACAAACTGTAATCACGATTAACAGTATATTAGTAACCATGGTATTAGAGTTGTTATAAAATTACTGATATAAATATCCCAACTAGCATTATTGAGATAATATTCAGCTGAATGGGCTCATTTAGCATTTTTTTTTAAAATTCGTATTTCGAAAGTAGGGTCAGGGCGGGTAAAAATGAGACAGCCAAAAATTCGGTGAAAAATAAGACAATTTTTTTCATAATTTGCGACACTAAAATAAACTGATAAAAATGCCAAAATACACACCGAATATTGAAAACTTACATCCAATATTGATTATGACTAATATTTGTAATATATGCCTGAAATCATTTTTTTTCATTGAAATTAGTGCAATTTTATGGTTAAAAACTTTTGGCGCAAAATCTTTTGTCATATATGTCATATTAGGTGTAAGAATGTAATAGTAGATGGCAGAAACTATTGGGAATGGAATACAGATTCGTGTACAATATAACAGAAATCTTTAATTGAAACCATACAATAGAAATCTAAGTTCGGGGGAAATAGGAGACGGAAAAAAGTTAAAAAACGATACGCCTAGAGGGCAAAACTGAGACTGGTATTATAACCTAGCATAAAATTAAATAGACTAGTCTATAAGCTTCAAAAGGTGTTAATTCTACATACTATTATTACAATTATGTGGTTTAGCTCATTCGATCCGGAATGATGTCTAGATCATTGTGCCAAATAATTAAATTAGCCCATAAAAAATTCCAAAAGTTATAAACAATTAAACACCTTCAAAAAATAGTGTTTGGTTTATAGCTAATTATTCGTAAATTATAAATATTTTCGAAATTTGAAAAAAAGATCCTTAAAGAGGAGGAAATTTAGTAAAAAAAAGTTCCAACTCCCGGAACTGTACCTCCATTATTTATAATTTTAATTTAACGCTGAAAATAGCCCTCCGCGCGCCATTGTTAGGTTGCGCGCACGGCCTCGAAAGTGAGTACGTCACTTAAAAAAATTTTTTTTAAGTACTTAAAGTTAATTGAAAAATCTAAAAAAATTATAGTATAATCTAAACACTTTAAAGAATTGATTCCCGTTGGAATTTTTCATAAAAACAAATTTTTCAATATGCTAGACGATTGTTAATTAACAAAATTTTTTCAAACTTCCTTCATCGTTCTAAACTAAAAAAAATGTTAAAATAATTGCCGTAAAATTATTTCGCTTTGTGGAGCTCTTCTTATATACATACAAAACAAGATTGCGTTATCAAAGTTTTAAAAATGTTAATACTTTGTTTATAATAATTTTTTTAAGTTAATAAAAAAAGAAAAAACACAATAATGTTGTAAAGAAAATTTTTTTCTTTATTTATTATTATATTTTCGTTTTTATGTCAATAAAAGACATTTATTAATTAAAAAAAATAATTTTTTTCTCCATTTTTTTATAAAAATTTTATAAACAAATGGACTATTTTTATATTTTTTAAAAATTTTTTTTTCTAATTTTATAGAGAACTGTCAATTATGATTTTTGAAAAAAAAATTTTTTCTTAATAATTATTTTTAATTGTTTATAATCGTTTTTTCAATATATTTGTTGTTTAAATTATTAGTTAAGAAATTTTTTTTTTTCTAAAAATCATAATTGACTTTTCTCTACAAAATAACAAAAAAAAATTTTTTTTTCATTAACAATTGCATTGTTTATTAACTTTACAATTTGTTATAAACAAATTCTCAACTTTGTTTTATTTTTTTTCTGAAAGTAATAATAATTACAAAAACGACAAGGTGACAATAACGACTGTGATGATGATGAAGATGATAATTTTGAGTACGGCATGTTTGTTGATCAACAAAATGCTAAGAAGCCAGCTTATAGAAAAATTATTCAAGGAATTTTCGGGTCAAATTCAGATTCCGAATCTGACGAAAACTCTGAGACAGAAGAGGCAGGAGTAGGAGATGAAGAAATGGATGAGTCGAGGGACCAAGAAGAAGAAAAAGAAGAAGCAGAAGAGAGAGAAGAAGATGATGATGGGCAAGAAACCAAAAATCGGCCGTGTAAAAAAGGCAAAAGGATGGCTCATTTACTTTCAGATCCAAATAAACCTAGTACTTCAAAAACTTCCCCTTCTAAAAAACGACGAAGTTAATTAAAAAAATTGACAAATATTAGTATTCTTCATATGATAAATACGATTATTATTAACACTAAATTTAATATTACCATAAAAATATTTGTATTTGAAAGAAATAAACTGTTTCCAGTCATTTAAATATCAGATCAACTTAAAAATATTATTCAAACCTCTTAATCTGTCATTGTTAAGTACATTTCTTGCATGTTTTTCAGATAAAAAATCATTGTTTATATTACAAACTGAAATACAGCTGGAGAGTAGTAAGTAAATCATCTAGAAATAACATAATTTCCAAAATGTAGCGAAAAATAGTAATAACTGATGATAAAATCAAGTAAAAAATAAATAAACAACTGCAACTGTAACATAATTTAAAGCTTAACAAAATTGCCTTGAAGTTCAATAACCGAATTCGCATTATTTACAGAGCTAGAAGCCGCAGAAGTTCGAAAAACCCCAAAAAATCTTCAATTTTTATAAACAAATGCGCAAAACAACAAATGAATAATAGGTAAAAAATATATGACTGACATTATCTGAAAGATAATTTTATTGTCTACAAAAATGACCTGAATGTTAATTGTCGTATCTTTAATAGTTTAAAAGTTATATTAGCTTTAAAGTCAACAAATGGATCAGCTGCTGCAATTTTTGTAGCACGTATATTTTCAAAATTACATAAAAAATAAAATGAAATTTTTTTCGGTATTTTAATGCACGAGGTCGTTTTTGTAATTATTATTACTTTCAGAAAAAAAATAAAACAAAGTTGAGAATTTGTTTATAACAAATTGTAAAGTTAATAAACAATGCAATTGTTAATGAAAAAAAAATTTTTTTTTGTTATTTTGTAGAGAAAAGTCAATTATGATTTTTAGAAAAAAAAAATTTCTTAACTAATAATTTAAACAACAAATATATTGAAAAAACGATTATAAACAATTAAAAATAATTATTAAGAAAAAATTTTTTTTTCAAAAATCATAATTGACAGTTCTCTATAAAATTAGAAAAAAAATTTTTTTAAAAATATAAAAATAGTCCATTTGTTTATAAAATTTTTATAAAAAAATGGAGAAAAAAATTATTTTTTTTAATTAATAAATGTCTTTTATTGACATAAAAACGAAAATATAATAATAAATAAAGAAAAAAATTTTCTTTACAACATTATTGTGTTTTTTCTTTTTTTATTAACTTAAAAAAATTATTATAAACAAAGTATTAACATTTTTAAAACTTTGATAACGCAATCTTGTTTTGTATGTATATAAGAAGAGCTCCACAAAGCGAAATAATTTTACGGCAATTATTTTAACATTTTTTTTAGTTTAGAACGATGAAGGAAGTTTGAAAAAATTTTGTTAATTAACAATCGTCTAGCATATTGAAAAATTTGTTTTTATGAAAAATTCCAACGGGAATCAATTCTTTAAAGTGTTTAGATTATACTATAATTTTTTTAGATTTTTCAATTAACTTTAAGTACTTAAAAAAAATTTTTTTAAGTGACGTACTCACTTTCGAGGCCGTGCGCGCAACCTAACAATGGCGCGCGGAGGGCTATTTTCAGCGTTAAATTAAAATTATAAATAATGGAGGTACAGTTCCGGGAGTTGGAACTTTTTTTTACTAAATTTCCTCCTCTTTAAGGATCTTTTTTTCAAATTTCGAAAATATTTATAATTTACGAATAATTAGCTATAAACCAAACACTATTTTTTGAAGGTGTTTAATTGTTTATAACTTTTGGAATTTTTTATGGGCTAATTTAATTATTTGGCACAATGATCTAGACATCATTCCGGATCGAATGAGCTAAACCACATAATTGTAATAATAGTATGTAGAATTAACACCTTTTGAAGCTTATAGACTAGTCTAAAAGTCAAACGTGGTTTTATTTTTTTTATTTTTTTTTTGTATCCAACAATTGCAGATGAGTCCACGATATGTAGGGAAGATATAATTTTAAAATTGTCAATCCAGGAAGTACAGAAGGTACAAAGCGGGCAAATGAAAAAAAATTATTCTCCGTTAATTTAAATCACTATAAATATCGCTTAAAGTACATGAAAATATTTTTCATTTTGAATAAATCTTATATGTTTTGAACCGCTGTATCTTATTTTTTACCTCCCATTATTGAAATCCTTATAAGAAAGAAGTTATTAGAATGTCTTTTCTTTTACCGACAGTGTCTTATTTTTACCCAAAATGATGGGTAAAAATGAGACATGGTTATTTTTTTTTCTGCTTTCACACTGTGATATTTTTCAAATTCATAGTTCTCTACACAATGCTTGTTAGTTTTTATACAAGATAATTAATTTATTTTATTTTTAACTTTAAATAAACTGTGAAAAAGGTTAAAGTTTTAAAAAATATCTCATTTTTACCCACCTTACACCTTGTAGTTAGTAAATATGCAAAATATTAGATTTTTTTTTCATCTCCTTCTCCCTCAAAATAAATAATGAAAATAGAGCGCGCGAAAACGCAGTGTAACGTCAAAACAACTGCAGCTGTTGACAGCTCGCCTGGTCCCATATAGTTTCATATGACAAGTACAACAGACGTGCTAGTTAGTGGAGTAAAAAAACAGGGGAAAAGTCGATTCCTTCTCGAGTTTTTTTTTTTATTCTTAGAACAAACCTAGATACATACCATTTCGTTAAGTAGGTCGATGTTCATTAGAAATCATGAAATACGACATTTTTTAGTGGTCACGGACATTGTTATTTTTAAAAAGGTGTGATTTTTTTTTTTTTAATCATGTTTTTTTGAACATCTAATGCCATAACTCAAAAACGAATGGAGCTATCCACATGAACTTTTTTTTGTTATAAAACACAGACTTAAGCGCTTCTATCTGTGTATAGTATTGTTAATTAAAACATTTTTAAGTTTGTTAAAAACTTAGATAACCTTGAAATTTCAGAAAATACGCAGTCAAATTTTCACTAAGCTACAAACTTTTTTGTTTTTGGAAATTTTGTATAACATGCTGCGAAGAAAATAAAGCCAAAAGACCAAAAAAGAATTTTATTGTGTCTTTTACAGTTTAGGTACAGTGAATTTTTTAGAGCGCGCGAATTGCAGAAATTGAGTATTAATACGCCCGCGTCCACTATAACTAACTAGTTTCAGGGCGGTGTACTATCAACGTTATTCGTTTTCGTCGAAGGTCAAATTATAAAACCGCTGCCCAAGGAATCATTACTTCCACATCCAGATCTTCTCTCCAAGTCTCTCAGAACGAAAAAAATTTGAATGTGGAAATCATTTTTTATGGAACTTTAATAATATAGTATTTGAAATTGTCTACCCCAAAAACCTATAAAACGATATGCCACATCGGTAGTGAGGCTGAGGGTGGTGGCAGGGGGGTGGTAGTAGTGGTCCTTTGCCCTTTTGCCCCTTTGAATAATGGAGTGGGAGTTGGTAATGTGGGTAGTTAATTCCAAAAAAAAAATTCGAGAGCTTAGCTTCTCTTATATATACTAAATACCAGTTTTATGGACTCTTACTTGCTTGATTTGCTTATTTACCTCCATTTACCCCCAACGGAATAATCTAGTTCCAGATCTCGTTAAAATACATGGTACGTGTACCAAATTTCAAGTCAATATCTTAAACGGTTCCAGAGTAATCGTGCGCACAAAAAAGTTACAGACAAACCGACAGACAGAATTTTTTTTGCTCAAACTTAAAATCTCGACGTTTCATGACACTCTAAGCCTATTTGGACAATAAAAATTTTTAAAAATATTTTTGTCCATACTATATTTCCACTGAATGTGGAAGTAAAATGTGTAACGATATTCTTTCTCTTATTACCACTTGTATTACATTGTAGAACGTATGGTCAATATGGTCATTGTGCGAATTGTGCGTGGATTATCCACTTAAAAATATTTAAGTTAAATAAGCAATCTAAGTTTCATTGTAAAATGGAGTGAATTTTATGTGGCGTAGTAATAGAGGAAAACGATAAACTTGTGCACAAGCCATGGAAACAGAGTTTAGAGACTATAATTAGGAAATTAAAAAAGACTTAATTTAGGATGTTTTTTCTTCTTTGTTACTTAATTTAGGCGAAAATAACACGTTTACTCAATTCACAGGTCTACAAAAAAAAAAAAAATTCTTCTCCAAGGACTATCATGCCTTAAGTATTTTTGTGTGCTGAATCCAAATTTTCAATTAAAGAAATTTTCTACCGCGTAGATTTCGAGTAAATTCCGGTTTTTATTGTCAAAAAAACCGTATTTTGACGATAAAAACCGGGATTTACTCGAAATCTACGCGGTAAAATTTTTTTTTAATTGAAAATTCGGATTCAGCATACAAAAATACATAAGAAATGATAGATTTAGTCATTGGAACAGAATTTTTTTTTTTTGTAGACCTGTGTACAAAGTGCACCTGTGCCACAGATCTACAAGAAAAAAGTTCTGTTCCAAGGACTAAACTTATCATTCCTTATGTATTTTTGTGTGCTGAATCCGAATTTCCAATTTAAATTTTTTTTACCGCGTAGATTTCGAGTAAATCCCGGTTTTTATCGTCAAAATACAATTTTTTGACAATGTTTGACGTTTGCACGAAATCTAAGTGGAAAATTCGGATTCAGCATACAAAAATACTTAAGGCATGATAGGTTTAGTCCTTGGAGCAGATTTTTTTTTTGTGGACCTGTGTTATTGTGTGGATCTAGGGTAAAAATGCAATGCATGAGAGTTTCGGATAGGGACTCTGACAGAGGAAATGTCGGATACAAATATTAAGATTGCCACGTGCTTTAAGAAACTGTCTTTTTTATTTAGCTCCAATAATAACGCAAAGAAGGAAAACTCGATAGTTTACTTTTTATCAAAACACTCCAAAATTGTTACTTTTCCTAAACTTCTGTTTATGGGATTTTATTAACCCCCTAGTTGTGCAAAATTTTTTCCATTTTACTATAATATTATTTTTCACCGTTTCCGAGATCCCAGTGCAATGCATACTCCATTTAAGATTTTTAATTCCTTTTTGCTTTCAACCTTAGTCCTTAATGTGTCACTGGAAAAAATAAGTTATCCTTTCAGATCCTAAAACGTGATAAAACAGTCCTAAATATAAAAAAATAATAATGAAAAGTTCCGTTACACACAATACGTAATCATTATTATTCTTAAGTATGGCGCGCGTACGCTTCGACAATTCCTCCATACTAAAAAATTCGTAACTAGCAAACTATTGCTAATAATGAAAATATTTTCTTTCTAAAAACTTTTTATTCTATTGACTTCATTTTCTTCACAGCATGTTACACAAAATTTTCAAAAACAAAAAAGTTCCTCGCTTAGTGAAAATTTTATGGCGTATTCTCTAAACTTTCAGGGTCATCTACGTTTTTGGCATGTTTACATTTTTTTTATTAGCAATCCTATGAATAGAGAGAAGCGCTTTAGTGTGTGTTTTATAACAAAAAAAAGTTCACATCGATAGCTCAATTCATTTTTGAGATATGGCAATGGATGTACAAAAAAACATGATTTAAAAAAAAATAAATTTTACACTTTTTTTTTAAATAAGAATATCTGTGACCACTAAAAAATGTCGTATTTTGTGTTTTTATGTGTAAAATGATGTTGTTGGTAATACCCACTGTGTCTGATCTTGTTCTAAGCTCATAAAAAAAAAACGACACAATTTTACCTCTTTTTCGCTCCACTAAGTGTAGAAGAACACACTACCAGGCGACGTGACACTGATTTATATTTAGAAGGGCGCCAGTCGCATTCTGCCCCGTTCATCCACTCCCAAGTGGGTTCGAGATAAGATATACTTCGATAGACGAGTAATCGGTCAAGGCCGCACTACCTCAGATCATTAACGACGCTCTCTCAAGACGTGATTTCAATTTTTCACTGACATTAAGGGCTTTTACGTCTCTAGATTATTGCGATTTTTGTATAAAAAAAAATCCCTATAGAAGATTTCTTTCCGACGGGGTTGGAATTTGACCTGATTTTGGTCTGTTTATACAGTAATAAGTGGTCTCTGCTATTTTTGCATAAAATAATCCCCATCGAAAATGTCTCTCCGACGGGATTGGAATTTGACGTGATCTGTATGTATTTACCTACTAATAATGGTCTCTGCACTTAAAGATTTCTGGAGAAGTCGCATTAAAAAATCCTTATCAAGCTCCGTAAGGTGACCAGAACACTGAGTATCAGACTTAGGGAATTATGAGATTCCGATTAACTCAGTTGTTTAGGTCTTCCAAACGAAAACTCCAGGGATTAAGACTAGTCCTTACATCAATAAAATGCAATTAGTTAAAAAAATACCATTTATTTAATAAGTGTAAAATAATACAGTATAATATGAAAGAATCACGCCTCCCCAACTAAGGCAAATTACTTTTTAACCATACAAGTGAGAGCGAGCGCTAACAATCGATTTGGTAGAAAAGATTAATTTAACCTCCTCAGGATTTAATGCATGCCTTTTTAAAAAGAATTTAAAAATTTTGTATTTTGGTAATTATGGCTGACTGAAAATAACATAAAAATATTTTATTTAAATAATTTTGGTTCGCTTATGTATAGCTTAAAGGTCCCAGATCGTGATTTTATCATTCACGGGACGTAGTTCGACTAATATGTACATGAGTTTAATAACTTTCTGCCAATCTTACGACGTACTTGTCCCCATGCAGGTTCAATATAAGAAAAATGACAGCGACTCGCTTTCGGGTGACTTTCAGGCAAAATGGACTTTTGAGTCCTTTGTGAACAAGGCGGTTTTCTCTCTAACTTTATTATTTGGAAAGCCCTGCTATTGGCTTTTTTACCATTGCTTTGTATTGACCACCCAACGCACTCGACCAAATTACGAGTCGCTGGGTGAATCCAAGCGTTGGTTTATGCGAGAAACCGGCCTTGTGCATTTTCATAGATTTTTTGCCAATTTTTGCTTATAGGCCCTACGCCGCACAGAGGGAAAGGGGTAGTGGGGGTGGATAAAGTGAAAAAAAAATTAAGGCCTTTGGTTCTTGTACACATACTAAATCTTTACCCCCTTTTATAATTGGGTGGGGGTAGTAATGGGGGTGGATATAGCCAATTTTTTTTTGAGACATTAGCTTCTCTTGTATATACCAAATACCAATTTTATGGACTCTTCCTGCTTGATTTACCTATTTACCTCCATTTACCCCAATTTACCCCCCAACCCTTCAACGGAATAACGAATTTGGATAAAACTTTGCATGAGGGTTTTTTTAGTGCTCCAGAAAATGTGAAAAGATTTGGGTTGAGATCGGATTACGTTTAGTGGCGTTTTGTCGCAACAAGTTATTTATTTTATGATTATTTACAATTTGTAATCGAACCATTGAATAGCAATAAGAATTCCGATTTCAACGATATATCACACTTGCACGTGCCACGGCGTATTACGACAAGTGGAAGAATCGGATCAACGCCGAGAAGTCGGAATCTATACTCTTCACGCGCCGGTTCACTGAGAACCGCATTCTAACGCTTATTTCGATGGGAGGTCGCCAAATTCCTGTAGTCTGTATCCGCTCCTGGCCAGGGGTAGCGGACTAAATAGGACCAATAAAAAATTATTATACACGATGGTGATCTGGCCGGCCACCACATACGCAGCGCCGGTGTGGTGCAGCATCCCGACCACGACAATGAAAAAAGAGATTTCGCAAAAATTCTACGATTTCAAACTAGGCGATAGTCCGCTACCTCGCAACATAACACACATCAGACAGCATAATGCAATCCTATTTAATTTGGAACACTTATTACCATACCATGCGTTGCCTATTTTCAGGCAACTTCCCCCTTAGACTTACTTCTCCACAACTACAACTTACCTTTACTCTATCTTTTTCTATCAACTTTGTAATCTCAACCTCACTTTATCCCTTGTATGTTCATTGTTTTATCCTTTTTGATCTTTTTGTCCCCAAATTCAACCCTCGGCCAATAACTTCTTTGAAAATTTCAACCTTTAAAAAACCACAACTTCTTTATACTTTACTTTCCTGGCGACAGGAAGACCACCAGGGCGATAATTAATTACCTTGAATGGGTTTTTTCGCTGAAGTTTTTCCCGTGTCAGCAATCCAATTTTTTCTCAGTGTCTGTGCGCGTAATAACGATAATTTACAGTTTTAGTCCTTAGTTAGTTTTAGACCCATGTGGGCAGCGTAGTTAGCGATATGAAAAAAAAATTTCATCCGAGTTTCAAAATTGATGAGCAGGTAAGTGGGAGAAATTTAAAGAAAATTTTTTTAACAAAAATTGATAAGCAGAGAGAAGGAAATGGAAAACTAAAATTGATTGAGCGCACCTCTTCACGCATTGTCACCCCCCCCCCCAGGCTGTAGCCTAGTTAGCCTTATGGATAATCCGGCCCTGCGAGTGTTGCAACTAAACACTAAACCAAGCCGAGGTACGCATGTTAAACGCAATTTAGGAACAGGTATACATTACCAAGAAAATTCAAGTGTGAACTGAAGGCCCGTCAAGCGACAGCAATAATAGACCCTAATAGCACAACATTGTCCTGTGGACATCTGAAGAACGTCCTCGACGGACATACAGTACATCCGATGGACGTTCGTTTTTGGTCCAAAGTACATCCAACGGGCAGCCGAAGAACGTGCAAATGTCACAACTTGGGACAATATTTGTACATTATAGTTATTTAGAAAAAAAACCGGAATGAGCAGGGCTCGAACCGTCAATCTCGTGATTTGTAACTTGTTCTCTCACTCGGCCACCAACTTGGCTTATTAGTGTTTACTTAAAGACTGTACAGTTGACTAATATAACTATTTATTTCAAAATGTAGAAGGTCTACTTATTTGAATGTTTAATAAATATTTAGTATCAAATAATATCATTAATAATTTACAAAAATGATTAAAATTTAATTATTAATGATAAATTACAAATTACTATAAAAAATAAACTACAAATTTTACAGAAATAACGGTCAAATGTAAACAAAAACATTGTAAAATTGAAAAACCGGTTTTGTTAACGTTTTTTTGTTTTTATATTAAATAGACGTCCTGCTACTGTCCCTATAGGGACCTAAAATGTGCGTACTTGCCGAAGGACGTCCGTTGCGGCACATATGTTGGACGTTAAGTGTGCTATTCGCTGGTGTGTATACAAATTTCGGAAACGTGTTGGAGAGAAAGCGGTATAGAGATATATTATCATTTATTGCAAAAATATAATATTTAAATCAACGGATACGAAAAGGACGTCCATCTCCTGTCCCTATATGGACATAAAATGTACATATTTCCCGTAGGTACATAAAATGGACATACAGAGGACGTCCATTCCGTACAATTTCAAAGTAAATCCGATGATAAACGTCTGGTAGTCGTCCAGTTTATGTCCATGGACGTCAGTACATTGAATGGACATAAAACGGACGTCCGGCGGACATCGTGTGCTATTAGGGGAGCTTATTGCCGCGTTGCGCGTGTCTTCAAAAATACGTTTTATATGGGACAAAGGGCGAAAGTTTTATATATTTTCTACTTTCAACTTTAATATTATTTTTATTAAGAATAATAATAATATTATGGTCTCTCGACGCCAGAGACCTCAGGGGCCCCAAAACTGGTAAGTCGAGGGCCCACCGGGAAATTTCTCGGTTTCCCGGTGGTACAATCCGACGCTGAATAAAGGTATATAATTTCTTTTCATTTGTGTTTGTTAACACTGAATATTTAATGTGAAATCAAAATGTGATTTGCAACACAACAAATTGACTCCAGTTTAGCGTATTCCAAAAGAAATATTAAACATTAAAAATAGAATTGTTGTTAACACATTTAAAATTTGATTTAAAATTTTCAACTTACTCATTTAGTGAAGGAAAATTTTGTTTAATAATAATTTGTAAATACACAACAAACTATTATGTATTTTTTGTGGTGAATAAAAATATCTTCTAGAAAAAAAACTATACTTGGCACTAGATAAATAAAAAGAAACTCAAAACTCAGTTTGTCAAAATATATGTGTTTTTATGTTTTTAAATTTCACAAAACCATATTTGCTTGGGATGATTTTATTCATTTATCCACGCGTTGTTCTTATATGTTTAAACGTTTATTATAGTCAAATCCCCCTAACCATATGCAATTGTGTATACAACACACTGAATAGTAAGTTGCCTTACGATTTTATTTTATGTTCATAGACTTCTAAATAACTCTGAAACTATTTGAATAATGCCTTATATTATAGTACGGTTGTGCTCCTGTTCATTTTATTCTTCACATTTTGTGTAGTCTAACTTGAAAAAACAAGTAATCAAAATAACGTTTTTTAAAACTCCATGCGATATCAGTGAAATATTCAGCTAATTATTGTTTAGAAACTAATACTAAATATTATTTTACACGGGGTAACTCGAAAAGAGTAAGCTACAAATTGAAGTGAATTAAAGGAGGATAGGTACTGTATCGAACTAATATAATAATCCGACATTTAAAGTTGGATTTACAATAATTAATTTATTTAAAACATGTTGGAGAAACAAAACGTCCATACATAACTTAGATTTAAGGAACATATGGCTCATCTCAAAATATGGAAGAACTGAAAGTCTGGTGTCGTTCAGCATGCCTTTAGATATATGTCATCCAGTTATAGTACAGTACCCAGAGGCAAAAAATATGTAGAATTTAGGAATAATCTCATATATAATGATTTTTTTCTTTATTGGTTTATACAGGGTGTTTCATCTAAAAGTCCCCGGGTCATTATCTCTTAAAATAACAAGATATTTAAAATTTGTAAATCGCGAATAATTGATCCCAAAAAAGGTCTTAAATAACTGCAGTTAGAATTGTTCCTTCGCAGTGCACAGGAATGGCGCTGCGGTGAGAAATTATTTTTCGATGGCTGGAACCTTGAAACATGATTCATACGATTAATGAATAAATTGTGAATAATTTTGACTATGTAATAAATTTTGTAAATATCAGCCGTTTTGGGAGCGACATGAAGTTTTTCCTCTATTTTTTTGTCTCTGTAAATTTTGAAAACTGTAACTTTTCTGTTTATCATTTTAAAACACCAATTATTTAGAACTTTCATCTTGTTAAATTCCGTACTTCCTCTATTACATATTTTGAAAATTTTTATAATTTTCAGAATTTTTCAAATGCAACTAATTTTTAAAATTTGAAATTAGTAAACATTTTCAAAATATGTAATAATATAAGGAGTATTGCATATAATAAGATAAAAGCTTTAAATGACCGATGTTCTAAAATTATTAACTAAAAAGTTACAGAAGTTTTAAAAATTTACATAAACAAAAAAATCAAGAAGAATCATGTAGCTCCAAAAAGGCCGGTTTTTACAAAATTTTCTATATAATCAAAATTATTCACAATTTATTCATTAATCGTATGAATCATGTTTCAAGGTTCCAGTCATCGAAAAATAATTTCTCACCGCAGCGCCATCTCTGTGCACTACGAAAGAACAATTCTAACTACAGTTTTTTAAGACCTTCTCTGGTGTCAATTATCCGCGATGTACAAATGTTAAATATCTTTATTATTTTACGAGATAATGGCCCGGGGACTTTTAGATGAAACACCCTGTATATACTAGTGAAAAGTATCATCTTTAGTTTCTATATAGCCACTCGCTATTATCCCCAAGAGGTGTAAACCACCTTTTTTAAATATTTAATATGAGGACAATTATTTAAATGATCATTATTTTAAATATAATGGGCATTGACTTTGAGCATTATAATAAATATTTCCTTAATTAATAATCAAATCAAGCATTACACAAAATTGTTTTCCAATACAATAATTTACCGGGAAACAATTTATTAATTGTAACACTAACAAATACTAACTCGCATCTAAAAATTCATTGTGATATTGAATAAAAATAAATGTCTTTACGCTTAAATATAATTGATCTACAATAATTAAACTAACATTATGTTAGTTACATGAAAAAAATTTATCATACTAAGAAGAAAAAAATTGCAATATTTTAAATAAAATTACATTAAAATTATTACTTTCATAATATTTTAATTTCACTCCCTTTAATATATTCAATGGGTTCTGAGCTAAAACTTTTATGAACAACTGAAATATTATTTTAGGCCTAAAATTAATAAATGCGCATTAAAGAAGGTAAAATGCGCACTATAAGGTGCAAGCTTTTCAAATCGTGGGATGTGGGACATGTTACGTGTTACAGCTCGGTTAGCGTTAGTCACTGTACCTGCTTTCGCGCGCTTTCAAGAGATTGCTGGTTAGGTTCATTTTACCCAGGCAGCAAGGTGCCGTCATTATGACGTCGTTTTTTCGCCATTAATTACGTCAATTTCACCTTCAGCATGACGTAAAAATGACGTGAAAAAGACGGCACAATGTCACAGCCCAATGACGTCATACATATGACGCCAATATGACGTATTGGTAATCAGTGAATTTTGCGATGAGGGATGCAAACCTCTCATTATAATATTTTTCCACAATTATTAATAAAGTTTTTGACGAAAACAAAACCGAAATGTGCAGGGATCGAACCGCGGACCTTTTGACTCAATTCAATTCAATTCAAAAAGTATTTATTCACAATTATGTTTACAAATATGCGCCAGAGTCGGATCCCGGTTCAGAGCCGACCGCACAACGACGCCGCGCAGCGTCGTGGTGAATGTGCAGTCGGATGAAGCGGGTTCAACTCGGGCTTGAACTACAATTAATGGGTGGGTTATGGCTCCTGTCTAGGAAAAAAAGACTTAAACCTAACAATTTGAATATTTATAACTAAAGGAAGTTTAAAAACACTTATAACTAATTAAAGCTAAATCAAAAACTGTGGTTAGGGGCGCGCGCACAAACACACGCGCGCTGTTTTTTTTTTTTTTTTTTGACTCGCAACCTAACACTTAACTCACTGAACCAGTGAACATCTTTATTTAAATATGTTTAAAAGCTGTATACCTAGTTAGAAATAGTAAAACAAAATTATTATTACTATGTGGGGAAAATTGAACTAGTCACTAAATACTTCTATTTATTTTTATTTTATAATGATTTATTTCACGTCATTTTAATGACGTCAAAATAATGACCTAAAAGAAACGTGTATTTGACGTCTTCATGATGACGTCAGAAGTACGTTTTAAAGATCACGTCTCTGGTACGTCATTTATTAATGACGTCAAAATAATGACCTAAAAGAAACGTGTATTTGACATCTTCATGATGACGTCAGAAGTACGTTATAAATATCACGTCTCTGGTACGTCATTTATTGGGACAATGACGTCGGCGACGAAAAATCACCTTTCAAAGACGTCATAAGGACGTCACCCTGCTACCTGGGTAGTTGTTGTTAGTTGTTATTTATTTATTATGTTCGATTTTTATTTAGCTGTTATTGTATTATTCATATTTTGTTTTTTATTCATACTTGTTTGTCAGCCGTTATATATGTTTTCACGCGCTTTCAAGAGATTGTTGGTAAGATTTGTTTTAGTTGTTGTTGGTTGTTATTTATTTATTATGTTCGAATTTTATTTAATTGATATTGTATTATTCATATTTTGTGTTTTAGTCATACTTGTTTGTTAGCCACTGTACCTACTTTCGCGCGCTTTCCGGAGGTTGTTGGTTAGGTTTGTCTTAGTTGTTATTTATTTAAGATTGTGGAACAATGGGGTCATTTAGTCAAATTTAATATTGCACTTTTTATTACAATTGTGCGAAGTAATCATCAAATAATTATTACACTGAAAATTTGAGCTCGATCCGATATGTAGTTCCAGAAATATACTGCTTTAAAATCCAATTCTTCATGAGCTGAGGCGGTCGAATCGCTGACGTAATGTCTCCACAGTCCTACCTCGCTTACCTAATAACCTTGCCCACCGTAATCGAATGTCAGTGTTAGTATTATAGTACAGTACCTAGAAATTTTCGTCGAAATCTAAATATACCCATATTATCAAAAATACGATACCGTACCATGTCGATACGGAAAGAGGAAGATCGTAAATCGCACGTCGAAATTCGAAAATTCGGCTCGACACGAACGAAACAAAATTGATATTTTTGGCATTTTTCTAGTAACCTACATGTTATCTTTTATATAAACTATTTCTTATCTGAATAACAGATGAGGGTATTAATTTCTTATGCCGGATCTTAGACTACTAGGCAAGCGGGTCAGCTACGTCTACGTCTCCCGATGCGATAGAGACATTGCCGTCACACAGCTATAACATGAAAGCGCCACGTGTTGATATGTTCTTGATTCATTTTGAAGCCTATAGAGATCCTAGAAAATTCTTTTTTTTTGCATTTCGTTTTAGAATTAATAGATCTTTCAGAAAATGTAATACTAAAAAAATGCTAAATGAGCCCATTGAAATACTTAATAATACCTAGTCATTATTTTAATGCACGAACAGTAATGCTAAAAAAATCTTATTTAATGAGCAGAAATTTAATATATTTTGCAGAACTATTTAGTATAATGTGCATTTAAATATTATATGTTTAAAATAGATATGTTTATTCATTGTGAGATATGTCATATTTTAATACTCAAAGTATTTAGAATAATGCACGCTTTTAAATGATACCCATTTAATATTTGAAGGAGTATTGCTGATTTATTTTTCAAAAGTAGGATATTTACGTTTTTGGGATCGCTGAATATGAATACCTAATTAAAAAATTCAAAATGGCAGCTCCAGTATGACGAATGTAAATTTTTTCCAAAGTAAGTGTCTTAAACGGAGAAAAAAAATTGAGCATCTGGGTGATGATATATTAACGAAAAACAGTAATTTTGACAATTTATTTTTGAATCACTGCATGGACAATTACATTAAAATAAAATGCGACATTTTGTTAAAAATGCGAGGGAGCACATTGTTTCGGTCATAACTTCTTTGTTTTTTATGATACAGAAACAAACAAAAAATCATTTTGATCTATTAACTTTAATTCGGTTCTTTAGAATTTTTGAGTTAAGCGTCATACTTTCTAAGATATTCGACATTTAAACTAAATACTTAATCCTATAACATTAGGACGCCGGCTTTAAACTTAAATTTCCTCGAAACTATCAATACTGTATAAATAAATGAATAAAAAAAATAAACTTCATCCTCAGTTCTCGAAAATCCCTTGATAGTTCAAAATGCATTTATTTTCTTAAGCAAGTGCTGTAAACGGAGGAAAAAATTGCGTGGAATTGAAATGCCATATTGAATCCGATATGTATTTCTCAAAAACGACGAATTTGCTATTAAGCCTTCTATCGCGAATAAAAAACATTTCAGACAAAACCTACGTATTTTGTAGCGTAGAATCCGAATTTGCAATAAAAAAATGGGGGTTTAGATTTAAGATTTCAAAATTAACCTCCACCCCAACCACAGGGGGTGGGGGTAGGGGTTGAGTTAGGTATCATTGAATAGCTCTTTTAAAAATATTCAACATGTATTTTCTTTGTTTTTCGATCCGGTGTATATTTCACGAGATATTTGACCGTTCAGGGACTTTTTATTTACCCGGTATATTTGTTTTGACACGGTCTCAAGACTTGGCGAACAGACATTATATGTAACATTTTTATTTTTAAGTTTTGACTTGGTACTCTATTCTTTCGAGCTTATAATTATTCAATAATTCTTAGTACGAGTTAAATTATTTCCAAAACAAAGTTTTAGTTTTCATGATGAGTTTCTGGCGTTCCGCATTTTTGAATAAATATGGTTACTTTCTTGCAGTGTCAGTTAACAGGTGGCACAATTTAATTTTCACCAATATTTGTGACCGCATCTTTAGATATAACTTATTAGTTGAATAATGAAGTTATTTCGACTTTTTGGCGGAAATATAAGTATTTTCGGGTCATTATTAGGTGTCTAATAAGATTTGTTCAAGATATACCATCACCTATTTAGTCATTTCAATACATTTCACTAATATCTCCTATCAGGGTATATTGATAACGTCAACAAAAGTACTTAATAAGTGATTTAACGAAAATATTACTTATTAGGTCACAAATATCCCCTTATTTACATTACCAAATTGTTTCAAATAGGTCACTTTTCACCTACTCTCCCTATTGGGTGGATATAGTTTTTCTAAAATATTTGTCATAACCTTTTAGGGCAATAATCTCAGTAATAATTTATCTGTACCTAATAGAGAACATAACGACCTGACCATTGAACTATGGCATTACCTAATTTCGACCTGTTTTGGTCGAATTTCCTTTAGCTGAAGTCGTGGATACCTAAATTGTTAGCTAGGTGCGACCCTAATGGCCCATATATCAGAGGCGCAAAGGAAAATGGAGAAAACTAGGACGTTAGCAAGTCCGATGTCCGATCTTTGTGCGTTTCGTGATATATTTGTCACAACTGGATAGTTGCTAACTTGCTATCTATATTTCTAGCCGAATCTCCTATTTATAATTGCCAATATTTTGTCTAATTAAACTTTTTTTTCGTCGTGGCCTCAATACGCTTCCGCATGAGACTTCCCATTATATCATTTATTTATAAAACAAAAAGCACGTTACATATATCATATTTTCTTATTCCTGTTGATGTTGTCAAACAAATAATAATTTAAAATGTATACTAAATCTTTGACACCATTATTGTTATCAGTCATTCTAAAATTATATAAAAATTTACAAAACAATTGTATAATAAACATTTGATACATTTATTTTCGAAAACGTAAACACATACATAAACACTTCATCTCGCATTCCTAGAAACATCAAAATTACAAGTAAATGCATTTGCAATTTTCTTCTAATGAGTATATTTACCTAACTTTGACACTAGAGAAAGGAGAAACTCTAGCATTTTTGTTAACAGATAACATCCCCACTTTTGAAATTCTTCCTCATCAAAAAATTTAAAAATAAAATAAAATGGGGTCTGGACTCATTGGTATGATTTGCGTAAGCGTATGTATCTATGCAGCGGAGCATAGAGTGAAATTAATGAGTTTTCATTTTCAAAATTCCACTCCACGCTCAATTTTTGATCAATTTGGATGAAACTAGGTGCAAAATGTTTGTGAAAGCTGGCTTTTTATCAGATAACTGCGGGTTTGCCAACTGTCAGCTGCCAAAACCCCGCGAAAATTATAAAAATTTTAAAATCTTTATAATTTGTGTACTCTAAGCTTTTTTTGAACGGATTTTTATGACTTATAGGAATGTTTTTTGGGTCGCTGATTACGAATTTCCAGGTCGAATAGCTTGGAAATGTGCGCAGCACCCTTAAATTAGCAAAAAACCCGCCTTTTTTAAACGCCTGTTTTCGCAATATTCTTACTGCGAGTCTTAAATTATATAAACATATTTTTTAACTAGTAGTTTGAAAATTCATTAGATTTGAAATTTGATTATAATTTAGCAAAATTTTAATACAAGGGTTAATTACAAGCGGTAAAAACTATCCCTGAATAAAAAAAAATGATATATTTTTTTTAACTTTTTGACGCATTTTCACTGAAAAAAAATGTATTCACCTCCTTATTGAAACTACCCTTAAATAACAATTAACTTGAAAAATAAGTTGCAGAACGGGTTTTCAGTATTATTTTATGAATTTGGATGAGTCAGCTTACAAAAAGTTTAGAAACAGAATTTCACCCTACCAAGGGTTGAAACCACCCTTAGTTAAGCGTAAACATTTATATGAAGGATAACTAGGGAGGGTTAAAACTACCCCTAAATTTAAAAAAAACATAATTTTTTTTTAACTGTTTTTGAATTGAGTAACGAATTACATTTTTATTCAAAAAAATTATTTTCACATCCTTGGGGATAATAATTATTATTATCTAAGATGGTATTATAGATAAGACTCATACATTTATATTTTTTTATTCTCTGAAAATAATGCAAATCAGCCCCTTGTTCTTTGTAACATTGAGTACCTACTACAGTACCTAGAGTACTACCTTCAATATTACATATTCCAAAGAAAAAGAACAAATATTTTTGTCCCAATTAGTCATTTACCATCATTTAGTCTAAATAAAGAATGTAGATTACACTTTCAATTACTAATTGCCGTTGTTAAATTTAAATGGTTTCAAAGAAAAATTTAGCAGGGACTTTTCTGAAATTATAATGTTATTCTTGAAGTCAAAATACATTTACCTTTTTGGATTTTTGCACTCTACTTTTTGCCATATTTTTTTATCTTTAATTGTTCGAAGAAATAAAGAAATGCCCATATGTATATTACAAATACAAACATACTTATCACAAATTGTATAACTAACAAACAATTATTTGATATTATAAAAAGCTATTTTTTTGAAGCTGTTTAAATTTAACAACGGCAATTAATAATTAAAAGTGTAATCTACATTCTTTATTTAGACTAAATGATAGTAAATAACTAATTGGGACCAAAATATTTGTTCTTTTTCTTTAGAATAGGTAATTTTGAAGGTAGTACTCTAGGTACTGTAGTACTCAATGTTACAAAGAACAAGGGGCTGATTTGTATTATTTTCAAAATACAAATGTATAAGTCTTAACTATAATAACATCTTAGATAATAATAATTATTATCCCTAAGAATGTGAAAATAATTTTTTTAACTAAAAATGTCATTCGTTACTCAATTCAAAAACAAACAGTTAAAAAAAAATTATATCATGTTTTTTCCATTTTTTTTTAATTTAAGGGTAGTTTTAACCCTCCCTAGTTATCCGTCCTATAAATGTTTACGGTCAATTAAGGGTGGTTTCAACAATTGGTAGGTGTTATTTAAGGGTGGTTACAGTAAGGAGGTGAATACATTTTTTTCAATGAAAATGCATCAAAATTTCATCCGTTAATAGGCGTCTGAATTTAAGATGCCAGCGCCAAAGTGGAGAACTCGTGAACTAATTATAGGCTTTTTGTTTGTTTATATGGCGAATACTTATATTGATTTTGTTCTATTTATTGTTGTTTTTGGCGTTAAAAATAATAACATTAATAATATATGACCTAAAGGTTTGCAAGATTTTGTTGTAAGTGATTTGCAAGATGTTAATGGCATTATTCAGCAAAATTCATATTTTTTTAGGTTATCTAGTTTTTCCCTTGAAAAGTACAGTTTCTTCGACATAAACGGTGTCTGGCTAGTTAAACATTAATAAACTTAAATATTTCTCTAAATTTATATACAGTTGTAGTTTAAATCACTTTTTTTTTTTCAGGAAACATGAGTGACATTTAGGTTAAGCATATTGCAATGTATGGAACATTTGTGAAGCACTAAAAATGTAAAAATTCTAAGTGTGTGTATGAAGGGAAATATGTTTTAAACGCAGGACATATTATTTTGTGTGGTACAACCCATATTCAACACAAAACTTAAAAATGTGTATGCTCTATGTTTACAAACAAGTGACTCAGATTCAAATACCCATGAAATTAGTGGTACATTGAATATAACTGAAAAGATATTTATTAATTCTTTAAGTAAAATAAATGAAACAGCATTTTGTAAAATATGAAACAGAAATATTCAGGGGTAAAACATAATAGTGCATGGTGCAATAGTATATATTACTTTTAAATATACTGGAATTACATATATTTACTTATTTCAAAAATTTCACTTACAATGTGTGATTATTTAGGACATTATTATTGCTACTCGGGCCACGGTTATTTGCACTAGCTTTTCCCCTCTCAATGCCTGGTTAAAGGTGTCTACATTAAAGAGGGTATGCTTTGAACATTGCAGTGCAACTCAACTTTCACGAGTTGTCCCTGCAATCTACAAAGGATACCGACTAGGTTGGCTCCAGCCAATTGTAACCCCTTTAAACGTTATCATATTTTTAATAACTTAGCATCTCAGTTTATCATTTACTTATTGTTGATATCACCGTACACTAAAGAGACAATGACAGAAAAGCCCATAATTAGTTTGACTATAGACCACCAGGTGACGTACTCCTTATTTTCAGACGCCTATTGGTTTAAGGGCAAAAAATTATATCATGCAATTTTCATTTTTTTTTTTAATTTAGGGATAGTTTTTACCACTTGCAATTAACCCTTATATTAAAATGTTGCTAAATTATAATCAAACTTAATGAATTTTCAAATTACCAGTCAAAAATACGTTTATTTGATAATTTAAGATTCGCAGTAAGAATATTGCGAAAATAGGTGTTTAATAGGGGTGTTTTTTGTTAATTTAAGGGTGCTGCGTACATTTCCAGGCTATTCGACCCCGAAATTCGTAACCAGCGACCCAAAAAACATTCATATAAGTCATAAAAATCCGTTTAAAAAAGCATAGAGTACACAAATTATAAAGATTTTAAAATTTTTATAATTTCCGCAGGGTTTTGGCAGCTGACAGTTGGCACATAATACCTTAATTGTAAAACCCGCAGTTATCTGATAAAAAGCCAGCTTTCACAAACATTTTGCACCTAGCTTCATCCAAACTGATCAAAAATTGAGCGTGGAGTGGAATTTTGAAAATGAAAACTCATTAATTTCACACTGTGCGGCGGATCTGCCAATGGACTGAATCGCAGTGAAGAAGAGCCCCGCAGAGCCTTGCTTGCAATGCCTTGCGGATCAATGTAAAATGCTTGCTGGTTGTTGTATATAATAATTAGTTATCAGCCTTACTTGCTTATTTATTTATTGCCTTCCTACTACCAAAAAGGCAACATCGCCACCATCATCGAAGAAAAACGAACTATGTACACTGCGCGTCATATTAATGTGGTACACTTCGATTTTATCAATGCAAAGAAGACTAGACTGATCACATTTACAATAATAAGATCTATCACAAATCAGTATTTCAAACAATAACGATGTCTAGACAGTTAAGTAATATTCAGAATCTTGAGAGAACATTACAATCTACCAATAATAAGATATTACGTAATGAGTGATGTAAGAAGCATATAACGCACGAATGGAAAAGTTACGCACGATGCCACGTAGCGGCGAGGGCGTATTTCCTTGAGTGCGTAATTGCCTTACAACTCGAATTATGTACTATACTTTACCTACGATCATATTTATTTAGTTATTTAGTAAAATCTGGATTTAGTTTACTTGTCAACAATATTATTCAACAAATATTATGTCAGTTTTGACAGCGTTTGAAAATTAAGTAGGCGCATTTGTTTTTTAAACTCCGCGTCAGCGATAAAAGCGACCTATAATTGCGTGTCCCGTGCGTTTTGTTTACCGTGCGATTTGTTTACAGTGCATTTTGTTTACAATATGTAAAATTCAACTTACATAGATGACAGCTACTGTGTTTTTTACTATTTACAGTAGTGATCGTAGGTAAATTTAATTAATGGTTTTCAGTTCACAAGTGCTCTACCATATTTATATGCCGCGCAGTGTACTAGCAATGTTAGATTATCGGAGAATCCAAAGTTCCAAAAATTAATTGAATTAAGGTTCCCAAGAACCAAAATCCGCCACTGAATCTTTGTGCATAATTTCCAATTTGAAATAATCAGAGTTCTCAGACTTTGTGGAAATTAAAATACATGTCTGAAATCTCTGTTGTTGTGGAAGAACCCTACACACTGCGTCTGAAGGACGTGACACCACCTTATTTATTAAAGGGCGCCAGTCGCGTTTTCCTTTGTTTGTTTACTGGGAGTAAAGGCGTGTTATATATGTATTTATGAGATGTTTGACAGACGAGAAAGGTAAAAGCTGTGCTTACCGTAGATTGCTGACGGCGCTTTCCCCAAATTGGTTTCTCTCTTGATGTCCTTAATCTTATTTACCTAACAATTTAATGGATCTTGTAGCTTAGAGATCTCTGATTTCCTTTAAAAAAAAAATCACTCTCGAGCCTTCGTGATGCGATCGGTTATTGAGTTACAAACTTAAGAATGTCTGGAGACGCCCGATATTCAATTCTGGCCTAATACACAGTAGCCCTTGAGGGGTAAGACTGAAAGTCAACCATTCAGTCAGTAAAACACAACCGTTCGATAATACCGTTTATTGATCAGATTCAAAAGAAGTACAAATTATATTTCTATATGTTTCAATGAAACGCCTCCCCAAGTCGGGCAAGGACGAGTGAATTTCGCAACTACCATTTAATTGAGAGCGTGCAATAGCAATCGATTAGGTAAAAAGATTCACACTACTTTTACCCTTACGGCCTGGACATAAATATATTTTCCTAAGTGAAAATTCGGTGCTTCTTCGAATTTTCACCTAGTAGTGCCTTACGTCTCTGCAAACGACTATGAGTTCTTTTTTGCTGATGTCTTTCAATCTGGTATGTTATGCTCTAAAATGTCTTTTAATAAATTATTCCTAAGTCGAAATTTTTTATTTAGTCTTCGACTTAGGTCGATTCTCGAATGTTCTACAATATTGTCACAAATTATCTATCTTCTTCGTTATTTCGACAAAATATTTGAAATAGTCTCTTACGACCACAAGCACCTTTCTGTTCAAAGGGCATAGCCGGGTAAGCATGGTGTGACTGCCCCCAAGCGTCTGGCGCTTATATTTGTGCAGTAGGAAGCAATCTTGGAAAGTAGCAATTTCACAAAATATGAGCCCGAAAAAGGGACCGGTTTGGGGTGAGTAAGGGAGGGTTGATTTTAGCAAAACTATTTTTTTTCTAAGAAACGGCGCATTCAATCGTTTTGTAAAAAATATATGTTAAAGACCTACTGAGAAAGTACTAAATAAAAAATCATGCTCAAATTCCGAAAACAGATACAGTAAAAAAAACATATATATTATTTTCAATTTTTTTTAGGGTAACTTATCCCTGGGATACCAGCCTGATTTTTTTTCTGTAGCATATCTGGGGACTCACTTATGTTATGTTTTTTTCCCAGTCTTGTGCGAAGATTACGCCATACTTAAAAAAAATGCCGAAGTGTGCAGTGTCGTATGCATATTTTGTCAACAATTAACCCCTTGCACGTAAAGAAGGCCAAAATGCAAAGTAAATATGGATACCTGAGTAGTGTATACATACTGGTGATTAGTGATTATGGAAATGGTGAACGTTGTAAGAGAAACCAATATAACGCTGCAACGCTGACAGTTAATTAGGTGATCAATAGAGTTTAACTCTCTTGCGCCGCAAAAATCAGTTTATGGCCGGAATGTTAAATATCATTAAGGGTAAAAACTAAAGTTAGCGGTAGTATCGATATTACCGTCGGCGGGGATAAGAGCTTGGTCTTAACAGTCATGTGTTGTTAATAATTTGCAGCACTAAATCGTAGCATTACTAACCTGTGATGGATATGGATGTTAATCTTCCTCACTGTCATCTACAATCACTGCACTCAGGCTATCCTTCTGAAACAATAGAGAAAGAACTTCCGCCGGTTTAGGTATGCTTGATAGATATCGTTCTTGCGAAAGATAATGCACGACAGCAGCTACATGGGAACAACATCCAACAGTTCGATTCCCACTGGCACATTCAAAGAAATTGCAAAACTGCCTTTTGTAGATATTTCCAGCAAAGATGTACTGGACTTCCCAGAAATGACGGATTTAAAACTGTTTTTTACCGGATCGTATCAATATAAACAAACGATTTCGTACCTCGAAGTCATAAATGAAGACGGAACACTTAATCTTCAGTACGCTAAGGACCAATCCAATGTACTCAAAATACAAGTTTGTTCACGTCATATCAAAACGAAGGTTTACCGATGTTTCCTCGACTATATTCCCCACAGTGTCGGCGTTAGAAGACATTTCTGTGAATGTGCCAATGGGTATCAAACTGTTGGATGTTGTTCCCATGTAGCTGCTGTCGTGTATTACCTTTCGTACGGATGATATCTAGCAAGCATACCTAAACCGGCAGAAGTTCTCTCCCTATTGTTCCAGAAGGATAGCATGAGTACAGTGATTGCAGATGACAGTGAGGAAAATTAACATCTATATCCTTCTCAGGTTAGTAATGGTACGATTTAGTGCTGCAAATTGTTAACAACCAAGCTCTTATCCCCGCCGACGGTAATATGTGAATAATGACAGTCTTTGACAAGGTACTCCATAGTACCGCTGACTTTAGGTTTTACCCTTAATGATATTTAACATTACGGCTATAAATTGATTTTTGCGGCGCAAGAGTCAACTCTATTGAGCACCTAATTAACTGTCAGCGTTGCAGCTTTATGTTGGTTTCTCTTACAACGTTCACCATCTCCATAATCACTAGTCACTAATATGTATACACTACTCAGATATCCATATTTACTTTGCAGTTTGGCCTTTTTTACTTGCAAGGAGATAATTGTCCTGTCCACAAAATATGCATACGGCACTGCACACTTCGGCATTTTTTTTAAGTATGGCGTAATCTTCGGACAAGACTGGGAAAAAAATATAACATAAGTGAATCCATAGACATGCTACAGAAAAAAATTCAGGCTGGTACCCCAGGGATAAGTTACCCTAAAAAAAATTTGAAAATAATATATATGTTTTTTTTACTGTATCTGTTTTCGGAATTTGAGCATGATTTTTTATTTAGTACTTTCTCAGTAGGTCTTTAACATATATTTTTTACAAAACGATTGAATGCGCCGTTTCTTAGAAAAAAAATAGTTTTGCTAAAATCAACCCTCCCTTACTCACCCCAAACCGGTCCCTTTTTCGGGCTAATATTTTGTGAAATTGCTACTTTCCAAGATTGCTTCCTACCGCACAAATATAAGCGCCAGACGCTTGGGGGCAGTCACACCATGCTTACCCGGCTATGCCCTTTCTCCATCACAATAGGTTTTGTAAACAGCACATGAACCATCAGCACATTATCTGATGTCTTCACGCAGATTTAGGCTATTGATCAAATTGTTCAGATGAATTTGACCATCGTGTCTATATCTAATCAAAAGAAATGCTCCATGGCCATCAGAAGTAGAGAGGACTTTGTTAACTAAGGAGCACAAGTCCATTAATACACTATCCTGTCTAAAGGCAACCCGTGAATGAGTAATTCAACAACAGTTAAGAGAATTTATTGCAAAAAATAATTTACTCTATCAATCTGGTTTCAAGAATTGGCACTCTTGTAAAGCTGCACTTCAAAAGAGTATATTAAGTATCAAGAACGGTAGCGGACGTTTGGCGGCAATGTTTGAAGGCTGAGCGATAGCTCCAATTTTGTCGGAGACCGGTACTATCCTTAACGATTGTACCGGTTACAATCTGTTGTACCTGTACTGTTTTTTGCAAGATTGTATTAAATACACAGTTAAAATACACAATTTTATTTCTACTAAATAAACGAAAAGTCAAAAGTGACGTTTATATTTCGCGGCAAGTCCAACTTGTCAAAAAATATGATACCTATTTGTATTTTGACTTTTCGTTTATTTAGTAGAAATTAAATTATTTAGAAAATTACTAGAAAATAATGTTAATCTTCTTTAAATAAACAGACATTTCCTTATTTTTTGTCCTTATTTTTGTGAAATAACACACATATTATATTAATTACTTCCACATCCAGTGGAAGTATAGTAACGACAAAATTTTTTTTTTTACATTTTTATTGTTCAAATAGGCTTAGAATGTCATGAAACGTCGAGATTTTAAGTTTGAGAGAAAAAAATGTCTGTCTGTCTGTCGGTCTGTCTGTCGGTCTGTAACTTTTTTTGTGCGCACGTTTACTCTGGAACCGTTTGAGATATTGACTTGAAATTTGGTACACATATGTACTTTAACGAGATCTAGAACTAGACTATATTTTCGTCTTGTAAATTGGGGTAAATTTGGGGTAAATAGGTAAATCAAGAAGATAAGAGTCCATAAAATTGGTATTTAGTATATACAAGAGAAGCTAAGGTCTCAAAAAAATTTTTGGCATTAGCCACCCCCATTGCCTTTATTAAAGGGGATGAAAAAAAATTGTGATTTAGTGTGTGTACAAGAATCAGAAACCTCAAAATATTTTTTTACTTAATCCACCCCCACTACCATCCCTTATCACCACCCCCACCCCGCTACCGATGTGGGGTATCGTTTTAAGGGTTTTTGAGGTAGAGAATTTCAAATATTATATTATTAAAGTTCCATAAACAATTATTTCCACATACAACATTTTTTCGTTGTGGATGACTTGGATAGAAAATCTAGATGTGGAAGTAGTGATTACTTGGGCAGCGGTTTTTTACTTACCGTTCAGTTCAGACGTCGGTAAGTACATTTACTTAAGTAAGTAATTACTTACTGTCGAGTTTGATCTAGCATAATCAGTATCAGTAAACATAATAAACATATAAGTGGCAACAGATATTGTAAATAGACAAAAAAGCTCGATCGTGCAAAAAAGGATTATACTATAGGTAACTAGCGGTAAAAAATATATAAAACTTAGGAATTATCTCATATGTAATGGTTATTTTTACTTCCACGTCCAGTGGTGGTAGTAACGCAAAAGAAAATTTTGAAAATTTTTATTCTTCAAATAGGTTTAGAATATTATGAAACGTCAAGAAAAAATTTCTGTCTGTCGGTGTGTCTGTCAGTCTGTCTAACTTTTTTGTGCGCACGTTTACTCTGGAACCGTTTAAGGTATTGACTTGAAGTTTGGTAAACGCATGTAGTTTAGCGAGATCTAGAACTAGATTATATTTTGATCTCATTCCGTTGAAGGGTTGAGAGGTAAATGGGGGTAAATGGGGGTAAATAGGTAAATTAAGCAATTAAGAGTCCACAAAATTTATATTTAGTATATATAAGAGAAGCTAAGGCATCAAAAAAATTTTGGCATTAGCCACCCCCCATTACCACCCCCACCCCTATCCCATTACGAAAGGGGTGAACAAAAATAAAATTGTGATTTAGTGCGTGTACAAGAATCAAAAGCCTCAAAAAAAATTGTTTCTTCATCCGCCCCCGTTGGAGAACTAAAGAAACCCTCATGCAAAGTTTCATCCAAATCCGTTTAGTAGTTTCGCCACTATCGTGCTAACATACATACACATATACACACACACACACACACACACACATACACGTATTCGGTCACTTGTGACCTATGTACCCCAGAACCCAATTGTGACCTACCAAAATTTATTTGCCGAGAATTGTAGATTTCTCAATGCTAAATATACCAGTATTTGTAGAATTTCGATACACACTTGTTTAAGATGTTTACACACGCCTTAAAAATCATGCAACTAAAAGGCCACAATTTCTTTTAGGGGGTATTAGGCCAGAATTACGATGGGTATTAGGTCATAATTTTAATGTGTATTAGATCACAATTTTGAAGTGTATCAGGTTACAATTTTTTAGACTGTATTAGGTTAGAATGGCGATGGGTTTTAGATCATAATTATACTCTTCGCAAAAACGAAGAGTATATTGCATTTGATCGGCACATTTCTAAAACCGTAAATATTGCTCCTAGAGAAAAAAAATTTCATTCATTGTGTTAGTGAACGAATTCTGAACAACTTTCAAAATGTCCGTCTGTCCATCTGTCCGTCCGTCACGTTTCTTGTAAGCAAGATAACTTAAGAAAGAAAGGTCCGATTGTATTGAAATTTGAAAAGTAATTTAACGGTAGCTAGAGGAAGAACCCTATTGTTTTTGAAAAAATCAATCAGTAAATAAAAAAGTTATTAACCATTTAAACAAAAAATATATATTATTTCTTGATTTTTGTAACTTGTACTTAAATAGAAATCTTGCAAAATGTTATTCTCTATAATTTTTTTTTGTTTATACATTTTTACTAATATAAATATTTCAAAATAATATATCAATCCGTTGAAGTATAAATCTCGAGTGACATCTACTACAGACATTCAATTTTTGTGTTGGTCCAATGGTTAAAGCATTTCGATCCAAAGGTTATGTGTTCGAATCCCTCACAGAGTAGTTGTTTTTTCTTTTCTTTTTTTTTTTTTTTTTCATATATTTTTTTTTTTTCACAACAAAGTTGGTATCACAAAATTTAGGATGTCCAAAAATTAACATTATTTACAAGAAAACTGCGAAGAGTACCCTATAGAATGTGTAACAATTATATAAAAAGCTCAGTAAATTGGCGAAGAGTACGTTTTTAGCTTGTTTTATTGTGTATTAGGTCAGAATTGTGAAGTGTTTCAGGCTACAATTTTTTACAGTGTATTAGGTAAAAATTGCATTAGTTATTACGTCACAATTTTATTTTCGAGCGTATCAGGTTACAATTTTTTAGAGTTTAGTATGTAGGTAATATTTGAATAGATATTATAATATCATAATTTTAATGTGTATTAAGTCACAATTTTGAAGTGTATCAGGTCACAATTAACTGAGGGAATGAACTGCTTTGCGTTTTAAATGACAAATCCAAAGAGGATCGTTGAATCGATATCCTTTGGTTTTGTAAGTTGAGTTTTCGAATTGACAAAAATAAAGGAATAAGATAAATTTAAAAGCAAATATATTTCAGATTCGTCCTACAGCAAAAATATTAAGAATGATTATAATAATAAACAAATTAAAATAAACAAAAAAAAGACTACTAAACGAACTATAGTGACGATTTGTACGGGGTGCTCACGCAAAATTTTACCTCCCTTAACTTTTTTATGTTCTGTCTTAGATAAAAATGATAAAAACAAAAGTTGTAAGAAATTATCCTATCATCTCAACGCATGGGGGAAGCATCAATTTCAAAAAGCTAAAAATACATAGGACGTTCCATTTATAAAAAATTAAATTTGGTGTCTATCTTCGAAATGCGATTCTCAATTGTTTCTACGGTAAGTGCGTTGATAGGAAAACCCACAACTTTTGTTTTGCCATCTGTCATTGTTTCTAGGACCAAAAATAAAAAAGTTAAGGGGGTAAAATCTTTTGTGTTACCCCTGTACAGTTTTATTATGTCCAGATCATTTTTCGTTATTTCTCGATATCTTTGTAATGTAATTCTTTACACAATACTTCACATCCTTCCAAGAGCGAGTGCTAAGAATATTATTACTACTTTTTATGCATTCTTCGCATTTATTCTTTCCAGGAATAGTTTTCTCTTTTATTTCACTTCGAAAAAATTCTATAACAGCTTTTGTTTCTTCTGTGTTCCACAATCTCTTTTTATATATTTTTTTTGTCTGCTTAAATTCTTTCGTTGCTTTTCTTTTCTTCTGTTTATTTTTCTTAAGTGGCCGTTGAATGTAATCTTCATCATTCTCTTTCTCATCACCTAATAGTATACAATGGTATTTTAACGAATCATAGTATTTTTTTGAAGAAATAAACGCAACCGTACTTCATTAAATTTTAAACTCACAGCTAGAAAATGTTTCCTCAGTATTTGCCAAAAGTTGAAAAGCAGCAGGTTGAACGAAATCTTCCTCATTAGCTATTTGAGTAGAATCTTCCTCAGCTTCTTCGTCGGATTGTGTGTCCTGATCGTCGATATCGGGCAGATCTACCGTTAAATAAAAAGTCTAAGGTTAGTTGAAACTAAATACACGACAGGAAATAACATTTATCTTTGATTTTAAATCTTTTTAGAAGAAGTGCTTACCCCTTTTAATTATCATTTTATGAAAATGTTCGTAAGCAAATACCAACAAAAATCGTGACTGTACAATATGTGCCAGAAGTTCTAAGCCATTCTAAATAATTCTGAAACTGTAGGTATATTTAAATTTCTATTACAGGAGTTTAAGATTTTGGACTGGGGGACACGTTCCAACCATATTTTTGTTTTGATCGGTGGCGTCATTCATAGATATTCAGAGGTCAATTAGAAATTTTTAAATTAAATATCTTGTACATTATACAACTTATGTTCATTTGATACCTTATGGGCTCAAAACATTGCCGAGGAGCAATGGGTCTTAGATCAATAATTACTTCAGGAAAACGAACAAATACTGAAAAATAAAGGGCGGGAAACCTTAATTTATTTACGGGATATTAATTATAGTTGACATTACATGAACTTACATTTTCTCGAAAACTGCTAAAGTTAGAAAAAGTGACTTTTGCTTTCTATTCTGATTTTTTTGAGCTCTATCCATTGGAGTGACATTACCTTTTTCCAGTTTGATAGAAAATATGAATTCAATTCGAAATTTATAATATATCAAAATAAAAATGTCAAACAGAGTTGATAGAGTTAAAAAATAAAGATGGAAATCCAAAAGCAACTGTTCTCGTTTTCAAAAAAAAAAAATGATATGTTGAGAGAATGTGACACTATATTTACAATAGTTGAAAATAGACAGAGGGTATTCTGGAAAAATTCCCTTTAGAATATAATAAAGAATCGAAAAATTAAAGAATATACAATATATAGGCTGAAAGACTTCAGTCGCTGGCCTTTTGGAAAATTTTAGCCAATAAATATTATTCTCTCTCTATAATATACTGAGTATTTCATTTTCAGGACGCCACTGAGCTGTGAGAAATAAAATGTGTCCCCCTGGTCAAAACCTTCTAGTTCTGTAATGGGAAACATGTGCAGGAATAGAGTTATAGTGGTTTAGGACTCCTCGCACATACTGTGTACTTCATTTATTATTTACTATAGATAAAACTAGTAGGTTTCTATAGAACGAAATAAAATGCCTGTCATTCTATTATTATAAACATATTAAAATTAATGAACATATACTTATATTTCCACTTGCAATTTGGTATCGAAAAATCTTACTTTTCCGCATTCATTTCGGTTAGGGGAATCACTACTTAATGGCTCTTCTAGTAAATGTTGAAAAATATATAAGTTTCTAAAAATGTCCATAACGACGCCCATGGCAAGGTTATTAAAATGTTACTATGCAAAAACCTATACTTATATACAAAAACCGCTGCCCAAGGAATCACTACTTCCACATCCAGATTTTTTATCTAAGTCACTCACAACGAAAAAATTTTGTATGTGGAAATAATTGTTCATGAAACTTTAATAATATAATGTTTGAAATCCTCTACCCCAAAAACCCATAAAACGATACCCCACATCGGCAGATGTGGGTTCTTGTACACACCCTAAATCACATTTTTTTTCATCCCCTTTAATAATGGAGTGGGGGGAGGTAATGGCGGTGGCTAATGCCAAAATTTGTTTTGAGACCTCAGCTTCTCTTGTATATACTAAATACCAATTTTATGGACTCTTACCTGCTTGATTTACCTATTTTCCCCAAATTTACCCCAATTTACCCCCCAACCCAAATATAATCTAGTTCTAGATCTCGTTAAAGTACATATGTGTACCAAATTTCAAGTCAATATCTCAAACGGTTCCAGAGTAAACGTGCGCACAAAAAAAGTTACAGACAGACCGACAGACAGAAATTTTTTTTGCGCTCAAACTTAAAATCTCGACGTTTCGTGACATTCTAAGCCTATTTGAACAATAAAAATTTTTAAAAATTTTTTTGTCGTTACTATACTTCCACTGGATGTGGAAGTAATACTAATAATTTTGCTAGTGAACTTTTTCCTAAAGTTTCAATGTATGATTGGGTTTTCAAAATTGTTTATATCTACCTGAGGTGAGGGAAACAACAGTACCATAGTTTAAAAATTGTAAGAGTTTACATTAGCACAACCTACTTCTAACTACTTTACTTCTGTTTTAACAGAACATACTGGAATTTAGGTGTCTATATGCAGATAGAACATTAATGAAAATCCCGTATTCCACATCATTAATCAAATTTAAAACTTACCGTTTATTGCAATTTCATTCAACGTTTTTCCCGCGAATTTATTTACTTCTCCTCTTTCAACAGCTAGAAGTATTCTGCTAATTTTAGTCAATTCTATTGACGAGTCGTGTAATCGATAAAAGTCTCTGTGGACCCTTATATCATGACCCAAGTGACGTGCTAACCAATCAGTCTCATTTTCACTTAGGTTAAATATCTGGGATACCGTGGCAATATATTTCCGTAATTTCGTACTATTTATTAAGTCTGGGCGGATTAGATCAGCTTCAGAACAACAAATTCTTAAGGCATCATGGCCTCTCAGATGCGACAGTGAACCTCCTCCTGATGCGAATAGGAATATATTATCATTTGGAATATTCACTCCACTCCTATTTTCCAACAGCATGTCTATTGCTTCCTTGACATCATTCGTAAGTAATACTGTAACTATTCTACCTCTTTTTCCAATTATCTGTACAAGACTTAAGAGTATAATCTGCGGTCAGTGAAATGAAGAAACGAATTATTCGGCTTATTTTTGAAGATAGAAACTTCAAATTTTGTACGTATGTATTAAAATATATATTCTAGTTCGTCACGTTTTTATTTTTTTGTTTTAGTCAAAAACACGTGATCAACGAAAAAATGGACGTCGAAAAATTGGAATTTACAAAAAACGAAATCGTGACGACCTAGATAGTCCATAATTAATTACGTGGATAAAATATAACCTCTTGTTTTTCAAACATAGATTCAATAAATAGTTTCCAATTTTGCCGTCAATAGATGGCACTCGCCTCGGCATTCGCATAGCTTTACACGCTCTCAGACTTTAGGGAGGAACTTGTTGTCATGGAGACCTGACGCGAATGAATGCTTGCCAGGGAAGCATTTAGGAGTTCTGGTAATATCTTAAATTTATTTATAAATTATTTTATCTTACAGGAATGACTTAATAGATGAAATTCTTGAAAATGTTAATACATAAATAAAAGGTGCCAAATAAAAAATAAACACTCCTATAAATTTTATTATGAAAATTTGAATGCGGTTTTTAGTTAGGTCAGAAATCAATTTATTCGAAATTATTACCAAGCAAAATGTACAGGGTGTCCCAGTCAACGCGCTATGCTGGGTTTTCTCGGTAGTTTCTGAGATAAGTTTATGGTTCAAAATCCAATCTGACGTAGGTTTTCCGAGGAATCTCATACTGCTAAGATATTTAGGAATCCAAAATGACGGACGAATTTCGTCATCTACGATCCTATTCGACTGAAAATCGATATCTGGGGGTTTTCGGGGATGCGGTTTACGAATTTTTGGTCAAAATTTAGGAATCCAAGATGGCGGACGAATTTCGTCATCTATGGACCTATTCGACTGAAAATCGATATCTGGGGGTTTTCGGGGATGCGGGTTATGAATTTTTGATCAAAATTTAGGACTCCAAGATGGCGGACGAATTTCGTCATCTATGGTCCTATTTGACTAAAAATCGATATCGGAGGGTTTTCGGGGATGCGGGTTACGAATTTTTGGTCAAAATTTAGGAATCTAAGATGGCGGACGAATTTCGCGATCTATAGTCCTATTCGACTGAAAATCGATATCTGGGGGTTTTCGGGGATGCGGGTTACGAATTTTTGATCAAAATTTAGGACTCCAAGATGGCGGACGAATTTCGTCATCTATGGTCCTATTTGGCTGAAAATCGATATCTGGGGGTTTTCGGGGATGCGGGTTACGAATTTTTGATCAAAATTTAGGACTCCAAGATGGCGGACGAATTTCGTCATCTATGGTCCTATTTGGCTGAAAATCGATATCTGGGGGTTTTCGGGGATGCGGGTTACGAATTTTTGATCAAAATTTAGGACTCCAAGATGGCGGATGAATTTTGTCATCTGTGATCCTATTCGAATGAAAATCGATATCTGGGGATTTTCGGGATGAGGGTTACGAATTTTTGGTAGAAATTTAGGAATCCAAGACAGCGGACGAATTATATCTATATTTTGACCCCCCTTTATTTATGTTATTATTGGAGACAAAAAAAAGTTTCGTATAAGAGTTGTAAGGTTGTATACATATTTTTTTAAATGCAATTAAAAAACAATTGCTTGGATATGTCACGTGATATAACAATGAAGGTTGCTTTTTAAATGAAAAACCCTGTATATTTTTACATATTCTTTTAGATCCTTTATCCCCGATTTCAAGGATCTAGCTGTAATATTTTTTGATATATCGGACATTAAATATGCTCCAAACATGCATATAGGTATTTTAGGGTTTCTGACGGAGCGCAGTCAGTGGCGGATTTAGGGGGGGGGGGGGCTATAGGGTAAAATCCAAGCGCGGCAATTTTTTTGAAAAACACCAAAGACATAAAAACAAAAAATTATTATTATTAATATGTTCTATCAGAACATGTTTAATTTATTTGAGAACGTGTTTTTTATAATAACTAGACTAAAGTTCCTTATTATAGTCAACAGTACAGGGTGGGTGTGCAAACGTTAGAACCTCATTTAACTTCTTTATTTTTGGAGTTACGTAAATACGTTCAAAAATAAAAGTTATGAGATATCACATGTATTTTCCAAACATCATTTCAGCAAAACAATTCAAACAAGTCGAATTTCGGAGATATGAGCTTTACCTTGGTTTTACTTCCACATCCAGTGGAAGTATAGTAACGCCAAAAAAAATTTTTTAAAATTTTTATTGTTCAAATAGGCTCAGAATGTCATGAAACGTCGAGATTTTAAGTTTGAGCGAAAAAAAAATTTCTGTCTGTCGGTCTGTAACTTTTTTGTGCCCACGTTTACTCTGTAACCGTTTAAGATATTGACTTGAAATTTGGTACACAAATGTACTTTAACGAGATCTGGAACTAGATTATATTTTCATTTTGTTCCGTCAGAGGGTTGGGGGGTAAATTGAGGTAAATTTGAGGTAACCAGCTAAATCAAGCAGCTAAGAGTCCAGAAAATTGGTATTTAGTATATACAAGAGAAGCTAAGGTCTCAAAAAATGTTTGGCATTAGCCACCCCCACCCCATTACTAAATTTTTTCGTTGTGAATGAGTTGGATCGAAAATCTGGATGCGGAAGTAGTGATTCCTTGGGCAGCGGTTTTTTTAAATAGAACACCCCCATATATTTTTACACCATTTGAAAGGCCATAGAAAAATCTTTTCAATGATATATGACCCAGTATTTTTCTTAAAAACTATAGTAGATATTAAGTTTTATATTTTCTTACATTAAGTCATGGTAGTCCGAAAAATATATACAGTCTGTTTCACTTTTTAAATTTTTTTTCCGATTTGAATCTAATTTTACTTATGGAACAAATTAGGATCTACTTATTATCAGAAAAAAATTCACGTCCTACAAATGCAAAGCCACCTGCGGTACCAAAATATGCGGATAAAATCAAAAAATTATATTAGGCATATTTTTATTGGAAAATTTTGTTAATGAAAGAATTGTTCAGAAACCTTAAGTCCAAAATTTAATCAAAAAAAATATATAAATTTTTATTAAAATAATGTCCAAGTCCGAAAATATCATTTGAATGGGTTTTTTCGTTTAGAAAACTGTACTATGACAATTTTGTTTGAAATTAAACCCAAGCTGCCAGGTAGTTGTAAAACAGTTTTTTTTTTAAATACCTAATTATTTTAAAAAATTTTTAAATTTCAAGTTTTTCATTTTTTAATTTTGATTAAATTTTGGTCATTTTGGACAATTCTGAACAAGTTTTATTAACAAAATTTTCCGATAAAAAAATGCCTAATATGATTTTCCGATTTTCTCCACATATTTTGGTACCGCAGGTGGCTTTGGTACCGTAGGAGGCGAATGTTTTTCTGATCATAAGTAGATACTAGTTTGTTCTATACTTAAGTAAAATGCGATTCAAATCGGAAAAAAAATAAAGTTATTGGGGTGTTACCATTTCAAGTGAAACACACTGTATCAATTATTGAAATTCTCCATTTTATTTAAAATAAAGTGAAATTAGACAGAACTAACATATTGTTTATTTTAATTTACATACTTTTGTTTTCCATGGCTAATTTGATAAATTGTAAATTTATAGTAAATTAGACAAAATTTGTTTAAGATAAGTACCATGTATTATATTATAAATACAAAGCTTTTTTTATGGCGTTTCAAATGGTACATATATGGAGTGTTCCTTTAAAAAAAAGCAAAGTAAAGTTCATATCTCCGAAATGCGACTTTCAATAGGCATGTCCACAAAATTTTAATTTCAATTGGGAATGGTAGAATTATCGATATTGTACACTAATTTAACAATAAAAAAAACCGCTGCCCAACTTCCACATCCAGATTTTCTATCCAAGTCACTCACAACGAAAAAATGTTGTATGTGGAAATAATTGTTTAATAATATAATATTTGAAATTCTCTACCTCAAAAACCCATAAAACGATACCCCACATCGGTAATAGGGTGAGGGTGGTGATAGAGGGTGGTAGTGGGGGTGGATAAGGTAAAAAAATATTTTGAGGTTTCTAGTTCTTGTACACACATTAAATTAAATTTTTTTTCATCCCCTTTAATAATGGGGTGGGGGCTAATGCCAAAATTTTTTTTGAGACCTTAGCTTCTCTTGTATATAGTAAATACCAATTTTATGAACTCTTACCTGCTTGATTTACCTATTTACCCCAAATTTACCCCAATTTACCCCCAACTCTTCGACGGAACAAGATGAAAATATAATCTAGTTCTAGATCTCGTTAAAGTACATAAGTGTACTAAATTTCAAGTCAGTATCTCAAACGGTTCCAGAGTAAACGTGCGCACAAAAAAAAAGTTAGACCGACAGACAGACAGAATTTTTTTTGCTCAAACTTAAAATCTCGACGTTTCATGACATTCTAAGCCTATTTGAACAATAAAAATTTTTAAAAAATTTTTTTGTCGTTACTATACTTCCACTGGATGTTGAAGTAATATATGTATCCTTATTTTGCCAGTTATTCGTAATAGGCATCACCCCAACATAACGAGGATTTTTGGTAATTTTTCAATAAAAATTCTTGGCCTATGAAGTAAAAAAATATTTTGAGGTTTTTGGTTCTTGTACATACATTAAATCACACTTTTTTTCGTCCCCTTAAAAAGTGGGGTAGGGGTGGTAATGGGGGTAGCTAATGTCAAAAATTTTTTCGAGACCCTAGCTTCTCTTATATATACTAAATACCAATTTTACGGACTCTTACCTGCTTGATTTACCTGTTTACCTCCCCATTTACCCCAATTTACAACCCAACCCTTCGATGGAATAAGATGAAAATATAATCTAGTTCCAGATCCCGTTAAAGTACATAAGTGTACCAAATTTCAAGTCAATATCTTAAACGGTTCCAGAGTAATCGTGCGCACAAAAAAGTTAGACAGACAGGCAGAATTTTTTTTTCGCTCAAACTTAAAATGTCGACCTTTCATGACAGTCTAAGCCTATTTGAACAATAAAAATTTTCAAAAATTTTTTTGTTACTATACTACCACTGGATGTGGAAGTAATCAATATTCTATTTTCAAGAAAAAGAACGCCATTGCCATGTAAACCGGAAGTGATATTTAAAATTTACATGCCTTTTTTTACTTTCCTTTAATGCTTTAATAGTCAATTAAGAACATAAATAATCCGATCAATTCTTCTTTGATGTTCAATTATATGTTTCTTAGCGGCATAGATTCCCCGAAAAAAAAAAAAAATACTTATCTCAAAAACTACCGAGAAAATCGGACATAACACGTTAACTAGGACACCCTGTACACTGTAAATATACATTATGTACCTACAGATAGTTTTTTCTTTTAATTAAAAACCACTGCCTAAGGAATCACTACAACCGCATTCAGTTTTCCTACTCAAATTACTTTAAATAAAAATTCTTGTGCACCCAACGCGAAATTCGACTCTGTACGACAGAAATATGTTTGAACTATTTCTCTTATATATTACACAATATGTTATTCTCCGCCTTTTTACTTGGTCGGCATATTTCATTGATCAAAGGTGCACGCCCACCCGTATATACCTTTTTCATATATATCAATGAAAATATGTTTTGTCTTAACGCAGATTATCCTCTTAAAGAACTTGCAAGTTCCAATTCGAAGGCCGACATTGACTGCTTGTATTCACTCGTACCAGTTTGAGAATAATTAGGCCTTGTTGTATAATTTGCGACCGTCATTCTAGCTGCTTCGCCTGATCTGCGTTTATTAAATAAGACTATTTTACAAAGCACATATGTAGCTAATTTCCGCCACTCTTCATATTTGCTAGGTGCTAGTTCTAATGCTTTTTTGTAAAATGCTATTTTATTATTTAAAAAAATATTCAGTTTAACTAAATCTTCCGTAACCGGTAACAGTTCCACTGCATTAACTTTTTTTACATGCAGTGTATTTAGTGCATTGGATGACACCCTAATGTTCCATTCTAAATCCATTAATGTCAAAAAGGAGGTTAATCTTTGAAGACCCGCCACATCACCTTTTCTTATACAAAATCCCTTTTCTATCGAGATGCACTTTCTTAGAGCATGTCCTAGCTTTAGCGCTAATGATGGTATGCTGAATTCAGGTCGACTTGTACCTGATGGATTAAATTTGCATAAACTTTTGATACTAGTGACAATATCATCGAAATATTCAGGTTTCAACCAACTAGCTAACCATATGTTAATAGGGTTCACTTTTCTAAGCTCAATAAGTAATCTTGCCAATTGTCGCATAGTCTGACGAATAAGAGCACTTTGTGTTGTATGATATTTTTCAAATTGTAATCTTCCAAATCGATTAATGAGCGAATCTTGTTTGCACACCAGAGATATAATATCGTTGTTAAATTTTGCAATTATATGTTATATGTTAAATTCTGGATTATCTTTTCCTATCGTTGACGCCATTAATTAATACTTTTCTTTGGCATTGCCAGTAGTCGGGCTACCTCCGGTTCATTACTATGTTTTATTTCAAAATGAATAGCCATTTGCTGTATAAATTTATCACAGAAATAGCAACAATGTACTTTGTCCTTTACTCTTATACCCTTAGCGTTTGTAGTTGTAGGTTTAACAGTTATTTCATTGGTTTTTGCTGATTCAGCTGCCTTTTGTACATCACTTTCAGTATTATTTAACATCGTCAGAATATTTTTTGATACAGTAATGGATGAAGCTACCGGCAATTCTTTGTGTATGTCACATGCCTTTGGATCCTCTATTGGTATATATTCCTCTGGTGAAGTTGTAATATTAGAAGGCACGTATTCTGAGCCAGAAGATTCTAATATAGAACTTTCCGAATTAGATATACTTGTCTCGATTGTAGTATCGCCTTTAGTGTTTTCTTTTGAGCTGTCTAGAGGTGGGAAAAACATGTCACCATCGGTATTCACACCATCGGTATTCAAATCAACGATTTGCATATCGTCCACCATAACTATAGGTATGTTGTTCAGGTCTAAATCAGAAATGTCGTAATTCTGTAAAATTGTGTAGTTATTTCCCATAGTTTCTTGATTTTTGCTCAAGAGTTCAATTTTGCTCGGTACTTCGAGTTGCTGCGCAGCATCTAGAAATCCCAAATTATTTTAATTCAAACTAGAAGAAAGACGTTAAAACTAATTATGAGAATTTGCGTTTTTAATTTTAATACCTATTTAACTTTAATTTTCTGATAAAACCATAAATTAAGTAAACAACGTATTTTTTTTAAATATTGCTGTCTTCATAATATAAATCAATATTTTTTGTGAGAAATTTGAAATTGCCAAAAGTTTGTTTTTGTCAAAACTTTAATTTTTCTTAAATGCTTTGTTGAAAATTAATACTTTCTTTAATTGGAATTTTGAAAAACTATGTTCATTTTCTCGGATATTTGACTTTTTTAAACTCTGAAAGAATGAAGTTATTCATTTAGGACCAATGTATAAGAGAATTTTTAATAACAAAGATCAAAAAAAGTATATATTTTTTTAAATTAATGCGATAAGACATCATTATCACTTTTCTTACGTACTTTCCATATAAAGCGTCCTCTCCATTTGATATGTACCTTTTGAACTTTCATATTGCGGTAGTTCTAATCTCCGTATTATATTGTCGTCTTTTGCTCCCCGAGCCATAGCTACAATTTTTGCAGCTCTATTGCTCATTTTAGCTCAACGTACCTTGCATAAGCCTAGAAAGTAAAATTTTAATGAACAATAAAGTAATATGAAACGGCTTTTCAACAACTCCAAACTTTAGATATTTTTAAAATATTTAAATTTAAAATAAAACAAATTGGAATTCAAGAAAAATAGTTGAAAGTAGGGATATTATATGTTGTAATCATTTGATTAGTACTATCGGTTGAAAGAGAGGGAAGGGAGTTAATAGATGGGCAAGGAAAACATTGAACGAATATTACTAAATTTCGGCAAAGTTAGTTGCCCGTGACTTCCCTCGCTGGCCCTTGTCACACTAATGAAAAAAATATATATTGGCTATTGTCATATTAACGAAAAATTTGGTTGGGAACTGTTCAGCCGTTCCGAATATTTTTCAAAAAAATTGAAAACATTGAAAGCAATTTTTTGGTGTTGCATGACTTATTTGAATAATTTGTTATAAGTGTGCCTGAATAGAACTACTGATCGTGCATCTGACAGAAAAAAAAGTGAAAAAAGTTGTTTTTGATGTTTTTTCTTGTAGGGTGGCAACAACCACTATCGATATTTGAAAAATAGAAAGCCTTGATGCCACCTTAGCACGAACGTATTACGTGTGCCAAACTTGGTTGGAATCTGTTCAGTCGTTTCGAAGATTTTTCAAAAAAACTGAAAGCATTCAAAACAATTTTTTGGGGTTACATCCCTTATAAGTAATTTGTAATACGGGTGCCTGAATAGACCTCCTGAGTGTACATCTGACTGAGAAAAAAAAGTGAAAAAAAGTTGTTTTTGGTGATTTTTTTTGTAGGGCGAGAACCCTTATCGATATTTAAAAAATAAAAAGCGGCGGTACATCCTTGGCACCAGCGGATTGTGTACCAAATTTGGTTGAAATCCGTTCGGCCGTTTAGAAGATTACTTGGCTACATGGATTCGGCGACAACGACAGACAGACAGACAGACAGACAAACCGACGGCATTTTTTTTTTCGATTTTCGTAATCTACGTATTCTGAAACGTCGAGAAATGTAAAAAAAACAGGGGGTCAGAAAAACTTTTGCCCAGCACGAATACAATAAAATCGCGGTTGCGAGGGAAGTAAAAAGGATTATTATTGCTCCAAAGGTAAAAACCGCTGCCCAAAGAATCACTACTTCCACATCCAGATATTGTATCCCAATCTTATACACACTAAGTCCCAATGTAATATTTTACTCCTTTTAATGTAATGGGGGTGATAGAGGGGGTAGCTAATGCCAAAAAAATTTGAAGCTCTTTGGTTCTTGCATACACACAGACTCACAATTTTATGGCTAATCCAATTTTAGAGGCCCTTGGTTCTCGTATACACCAAATCCCAATTTAATTTTTTACTTCCTTTAATAATAGGGCGGGGGTGGCAATGGGGTGGTAGAGGGAGGGGCTAATGCCAACAATTTTTTAGAGGCCCTTGGTTCTCGTATACACACCAAATCCCAATTTAATTGTTTACTTCCTTTAATATTTACCCTAGATGTGGTTGGGACTCCACAATAAACTGTAGGGCCCCGTCTCTCTCTACCCAACACAAAATCCTAGATATTTTCAAGGGGGTTGCTTCGGTGACTTAAGAGGCGGTAAAAAAACATATAGAAACATACATATATAATAATATGGCGGGGGTGGCAATGGGGATAGCTGAGGGGGTGGCTAATGCCAAAAAATTTTTAAAGGCCCTTGGTTCTCGTATACGCACCAAATCTCAATTTAATTTTTTACTCCCTTTAATAATAGGGCAGGGGTGGCAATGGGGGTGGTAGAGGGGGTGGCTAATGCCAAAAAATTTTAGAGACCCTTGGTTCTCGTATACACACTAAATTCCAATTTAATTTTTTACTCCCTTTAATAATAATGGGGCGGGGATGGTAATGGGGATGGTAATCGCATTTTATTTTTTTTTACTCCCTTTCATAATAGTGTGAGGGTGATAGTGGGGGGTGACTGATGCCAAAAAAAAAATTGACTTTACTTTTCGTACATGCCCTAAATTGCAATTTTGTGGACTCTTACTTGCTTGCTTTGCCTATTTACCCTTTTTTACCCCATTTACACCCGAACCTTTCAACGAAATTTGATCAAAATATAATGTAGTTCCAGATTTCGTTATAATAACATACGTGTACCAAATTTCAAGTCAATATAATGACGAGTCCAGAGTAAACGTGCGGACAAAAAAAGTTACAGACACACAGAAATTTTTTTTTCGCTCAAATTTATAATCTCGACGTTTCATGACATTTTAAGCATATTTCAATAAAAAAAAAAAAATAATAAAATTCTTTTTGTGTTACTATATTTCCACTGGACGTGGAAGTAAAATTAAGAAATAGTTATCGTATCTGATCACATGTAGCCGAAACTTATTGGGTTTTACAGAACTTTCTTTCCCTTTTTTCTCTTCTGAATCTTTTCTGTACTAGATAGATAAATATTTATTTACTACATTATACACATATCATACATTTGTAGCAAGTCAATATTACTGATGTTTCAGTTGTGTAAACTTAAAAACATAGTTAACTAATACTCCAGGGAAATAAGGCTTTTGCCAGGACACTAAACCATCCAGGCATCTGACAAGTTTTTCAGGCCTAAATTTTTTTTCGTCAAATTTGCTTTTTGTTTCGTGGAATAAAATATTTCCTATAATAAAATATTTTTTAAACTGTAAAAAACGCTATAAATAATTATTCATTTTTGAGAACTTCATTAAAAAAAAGCAAATTTGACGAAAAAAAAATTTGCCCACACCGAGGATCGAACCCGCCACCCTATTGCGTGTCAAATCTTACTATTTTCACGTCGCGGAAGAGATTTTTCTTAAGGGTCAAAAACGCGTGTAACTCTTCAGGGATTGAATATTTTTTGTAGAACTTTTTATGGTGGATGGAAAAACTTGTTAGCTTTCATTTGCACCAAACCTCGTGTCAAAAGAGTTGTTAATAAACAAATTAGAGCCTCACTTATATTTCCGGTTCCGGTTATCCGATCAAGTTCTTTCTGATCTCAAAATTTTCCTTTTTCTAAGCACTTTCATATGAACAAAACCCTATTTCGATACGCTTACCCAGAGCCGAGATATTCCATTTGTTTATTTGCATTATTTATTTATCGTTTAAAGTTGGTTTGAAGTCGATCAAACTTTCGAAAAAAAAGTTATTTAACAAATTATGCCAATTGTTTAAACAATCAAAAAGTATTGAAGATATCGGGCCAAAAAAAAATGGTATATTCTTTGGTATAAAATGCATGTTTTCTGAAAAAAACAATATTCTGACCTCATTAGTTTCGGAGTAATCAATTTGTTAATTACGAAATTTATTTTGGCTATAACAATAAATGAACGGGCCTGGCGCCAAACGACGCGTATTGAAAATATCTTTCGATTGAATCAAGATTTTTTCGGATCCGTCAAACCGTTTTCATTTTATTAAATAAAAACGAAAAAAACTGCGTTTAAACAATTATTTGGCCATGAAGCTCGCGGTTTAGGAAAATTTTTCATAAGAAAATCTTGTTCAGCGGAATTTTTCCTATAAGAATCCGTTGCTAACTCAAATGGTATACAAAATTTTTACTCCAGGCAGACCCGCCTGTAATAACATTTTGTTTCTTGAAGTGTATTAAGTAATTTCTGTTTCCCGATAGCAATTACAAAAAAAAAAATTAAAAAAATGTTTGAAAAAATGTTAAACAAATTACTTGGTAAACAAATTGCATATTCGTAATATACGCGAAGAGGTACCACGAATTAAAAAAAAAAACATCAAAATCCGTCAACAGGTTCCAGAGATATATCAGTCTGAAGATGCTGTTTCCACTATTGAGCGCGCGGATTCGAGCCGTCTTCGTTCGAACTACATATTTGAAACTTAACCAATGACCCTGTTGAAGTGCAATCGTTTTCATTTTTTCACACCAAAACTTCAGCTCTTTATCTTTAAAATGTCGCTAGTTACGTTTCTTAATTGTTATAAACAAAGTAGCTGTGAATTTAAAAAAAACGGCTAACTAGGCCCTATATTGACCTGAGACAATTTTTTTTAAAATTCGTGTAAAAAAGCCAGTTTTTCGAATATGAAAAAATATTTTTCTACAAGCAATAGCAACGAAGTTATTCTATTTATTTATAAGCTAAAAATTATAGGGTTTTTGGAATGAGATTTTGCAATAATGAAAACGTTTTCTTTTTTTTTAGATCTAATAACTTATTTCGATAAAACAACTCTTCCCTTTCATGAGATACCCGTAGAACCATTGTATTTCCATTATTGTGCGTATAATGCAAAAAAAAAACATCTCTGGGATAAACATTTACAATTTTGCAAAAACTATTCAATGAATCGATTTGAAATTTTTACCATATTATATTAAGTACAAGACCCAATTTTTTACGTAATAACAAAGTCGTAGGTTGATTTTTGCAATATTTATTGTTAATTGAATATTATGCGAATATAGACCGTTCTTTGCAATTTTCTAAGTAACAAATAATCATATCGACATTTTCAAAAAGCCATTTTAAAGTTTTTTTAATTCCCTACGAGATAGTTTCTCCGAATTGTTGATCAAATACTTTATTTTTTACTGGTAGGCAAAAATGTGCAAAAATATACAATTTCTGGCCTTTAATTGTTAATAACTAAAAACCCACGCCAAATCCACTGCAGGAAAAGTGTAGTTTTGCTCCTATAGGCCTATATTACCTGAAAAACTTGTCAGATGTCTGGATGGTTGAGTGTCCCTAACAGTATGTTTTTTTGCTTATTTCCCTGGAGTATAAGACAAACATTTTAAAATAGGCACATACTAATAAAAAAATATTTACAAAACAAGCTTGCTATTTATAGCAAATTAGGGATTACTAAATTTAGTAAATAACAATTGTAAAAAAAATGAATTTTTTGAGCATTATTTAAAAACACTAACTGTACTTGACGCTACACTATAATAATATATAAAAAGATTTTTAAAAATTTAAAATATTACGAGATTAAAGATACCTATTAAAAGATTAAATCTGTGAGTATGCTCCATACTAACATACAGTATATAAGTTGATATCAAGTTCGGTGTCCATGAATTGCTATTATACTTAACGGATTTTCGTCCAGAAATATATAATTATTACTTACCTAAATCTAACACGTACATATAAACACTGGAACACTATAACAATTTAGCTAAACTTTTGGCGCTTTCTTAACGAAACCTTGGACCGAGCATTTCTTTCAACGAACTAACTGGATATGACACACCGATTTTGAAGACAGTGGCATAGTCCACATGTAAATAAAATAGTGACCTAAAACACACCTAAATTGTGATCTAATACACCCGAAAATTCTAACCTAGACGCTCGCCATCAGCAATTTTTTGTAGGATATTTAATTTTCCGCATTCTTACAAAAGTGTCAATGTTCATTTATTCTATGCCGGCACGTCTCGAGGTAAACATGCCGGCGTCCTATTTCAATAATGTTTTTAATATTTTTTTGTACATTGCCCGACATTTTAAAGACAATTTTTTAGTATTCGCATTTTACCTGTTTTTCTGCATCGAATGATCTTCGGACCTGTCGAATTTTACTGGAAATTAACCACCGAAAATTATCTTTATTAATTGGTCTACCCAACTTAATTTTGCACATTTGTACATGCGAAATGAAAATGCGTATGCTGTACTACAATGATTGCTAATCAATGGGGGGGGGGTCATATTGTATCATATAATGAGTAAATATCTTAGTAGAAAAACAATAAATACAAGTTCTTGAATTTGAAGAGCACTATAATAATGATAATATATTTTTTCTTCAAGCGTATTAAAATGTTTAAATTATGTCACCAAAAACAGAAGTAGAAGTAGGACATTGTTTTACTAGTAACAAAATGTTAGTACCGAACACCACCGTAGTGGACATTGTTTTACTAGTAACATAATGTTAGTTCCGAAAGCGCCACCGCAGTGGGTATTGTTTTACCAGTAACATAATGTTAATACCGAAAGCCACCGGTGGCGCGCTATCCACTAGCCACTTATCATATTGTGTCAACATGTAAGACTGTAGTTTGAATATTTGTACATTTATGATAAATAAATGAATTTTTGCATTTTAATACGCTTAAAGAAAAAATAGTATATATTACACGGAGTAGAACGCCTTTTTTTGTGTTTCGCCCAGTTTGCGGCTTCGGCTTCGCCTCAGCCGCAAATCCTGGGCTCAACACAAAAAAAGAGTGCGTTCTACTCCTAGTAATATAATATACTATTTGCTTTTATAAGATTTGTTAGGAATGAGTTAGGTGTGGCAATTTTGTTATTTTAAGAGGCATAACCTCTTTTGAAAGGTCTTTTAGTTTTCTATTGAACCATATCAATTTTAAACGTACCTACCGGCTGCTAAAGAAATTAAATATGTTGTCCAAAATTAGTAACTACCATTATTCAAAGAACCAAAAAATATGTTAGTAAAAAATGAAACAAATTAAAAATGAACATGAATAATTTTATCGTTAATTTCTTTATTTTTTTACTAAAATTTTTTGGTTCTTTGAATTATAATATATAACTTTTTCAGCCAACCTCTTCGTTTGAAATATATAGTTAAAAATTGATATGGATTGATAAAGAATTAAAAGATCCTTCAAAATAATTCACATGAAAGAATCGACTTGTCTAAGGATTTTTCAAAAATAGTCTGTTCACAAAATAATTAATTTATTCCATACTTTAGCAGCTTACTATACGGTGGAGGTACTCTACCGTAAGACATCCTCTGTTGCAACATTCAACAAAATAAAGCGCTTTATCGGAAGCTTTCTTTTTAATTTTTCAGAATTGTGACCTATCGAAGTCACGAAATATGCCACAATTTCTAGACTATACCTTTATGTAGAGGGCGCTGTTAATTATTTTTACTGTAGGTCACAAGTCGGTTATGTACACGTATTTTAAACAATATGCACAAAGCCCAATAGTGGCATAAAATAGACGATTTTTTGAAGTTATATTTTTTAGACTAATTCGGGGTCGTAGATTATGAATATACTACTAAAAAATTGTGACCTATCAAAAAATAGGTCACAGTTTCAAACTAGGTCACAATCCACTTTCATGCAGGCGAAATAGGCCACAATTGGGTCTATACGTACGCACACACACACACACACACACACACACACACACACACACACACACACACACACAGACATTTTTTAAAAACCACTCCATTTGCGATTTTGGGCCAATTTTAGTAACCTCCCACAATTTTGTGGGGAGGTTAAAAAGAATGCGTTATTTACAGAACGGCATTTTATCTAGGCTACTAGGCTTGTAGAAGAATACCTACACTTTTCGAGCGATCTTTCTTATGGTATGGTTTCCAAAAATAAATTTCTCTTTCATATGATATGAAAGCAATTAAAAAAAACTAAAAGAAATATGTTTGTACAATCCTTGTTTAATAAATGAGTGATATTTGGTGATAAATGAACATTGTTTTTGAAACTTTTTATGTTGTCTTTGTTTTCGCTCAAATATGAAAGTTAAAAAAGTTAACGTGTGTAAATAATCTATTTTATTATTTTTTAATACACCAAATTGCTCATTATTTTATTCTCTTTAAAAACTGTTTTTTTCAATTTTCCGGCGATCTCGCACAGTAGAAGTTAGAGCTGGAAAACTGCTCTTTACATCTAAAATCATTGAGAAACCCGTTTTTTAATCGCATGGTTGACTTTAAATTTAAATAATTATATTTTTCAGCAACTTAAATTGCATGAAAAACTACTATAAATAACATTACTAACAGTTTCGGGCGGAGTTTTGAAACTAATGGTATATATTTTCATGCTCTATTGACATTATTGACAAATACTGATATTTCATTATTTAAACAATATTATTGCCAAAAATGACTAATAAATTGCCCATATAGCTGTTTTAGTTAAGCCTATTTGAAATGGATTTTTAAATTTTTTTATATATGTTTAACAATGTCTTTTAATGAAAAGTAAATAATAAATAAATATTATTTTATTGACAAAAACTATTCTAAATATTTAATATTTACCGATTTCACACGCCCGACTTTTTTTATAAACAATTCATCATAACTTCATTATTTTTAAAGTTAATAAAACGGTTGATTTCTCAAAAAAATAGTTGAAAGCTTAATTAATAACCTATTATTCTACGCATCCTTGACGTAGGTGTCACAGTTTCTGAGATATTTAACTCTCACTCTAAATAATTATCTTATGATCACTTGGATGTCAAATGTAAATTTAAATATCTCCGAAATTATTAATCCTACATCAATAAACAAAAAATATAATTAATTTCCAGTTTGTACTTTCTGTAATTGTCTTGTAACATTTTTTCGATAAAGTAATACTTTTCGAGATACTTGACGAAAGCCGTTTGGAAATACCTTTTTTTTAGTTAAAATCGCAATTTTGAAGTCGTTATAACTTAAAAACTATCAATTTATGTGAAAAATTGCATAGAACCCTTTCTTCTTAAAATTTGATTCTATTTCAGTTCCAATAAATATATATATTTTTTAAGTGCCACCCCCTGAGAGGGGCACCCCCTATAAATTAGCAAGCCCCCGCACAATATAGAAACTTTTCTGTGAGGCATTTACTATTATACTACCAAAAATGAACGAAATCCGTTCAATATGACATTATTCCGAAGTTAAAACCTCTAGTTATTGCACTATATTTCCACATACAAATTTTTTTCAATATGAGTGACTTGGATAAAAAATTCGGATGTGGAAGTAGTGATTCCTTGGGCAGCGGTTTTTTTTACTCTTGTTTTGTTTACAAATTTTGTATTGTACCGTACATTTTTCAGTATTCTTTGTCTTCGTTTAATATATAACTGTGTGTTTTACAATATATTTGACTTGTAGTATAAGCTTTTGTATTATTTAACTATTGTGTAAAATAGTGTTTCAATGACTTGTCATATATCAAGTACATGATCAAAAAGGACCAATAAATATTTGAGTTTGACTTGAATTTAATTCGCAATTTTTTGTCTAAATATTATAGTTTTTAAGATAGGTATAAGCGAAAAATGCACGACTTGCAAGCGTCCAAAAAGTGCCGAAATTTGCATACATTTTAAACAATCAATTCTTAGAGCTCAAAACAAAGGTCTTCTTATAAGCTTTAAAAAAGTCACTTACATCTTTTTTAATCTATTGAATCAGAGTTGCAACAAGATATATTAAAAGAAAATTGCAATTTCAAAAAATTATGACAAATAAACGAATATATAAACGAATTGTAAGGGTTTTAGTGTTTTGAATTTCCATCATTTAAGAAAAAAAAAGAACATAAAAGTGAATTATTCGCACGATTTGTTGTAAAAGTATTGACAAACTTGTTAATTGGCTTATTGGATGGAAATTATTCCAAGCTGTTGGAGTAAAGGTTTTAGAAATGAACAGAAATATTCCCAATTTTCGATTTTGAACCAATGGCAGTAACCTTTCCATTTTTATGAGTGGGGAGGTTAATAACGGAGAAGTAAGTGCTAATTAGTTTGATGACAATGACGTTTATTCGCTGTGTATAAAAAACAACAGTTTCAGTAGCACAATGAAGAAGAGTATTTTTGTGCGTATAAAAATATTGCTCGCTTATCAGGACATTTATATTATTTATTTGTTGTTTATCACTTGTTTTGCAATTTACACCATCATAATTACGATACACATAATTTGCAAGGTTAATAATATTACTTATTTACTGGTAGTTAATATATCTTTTTTTATTTTTGTCTTGTACTAATAAGAACATCTTTCGAGAAGGATAAATAACAAATAACTTTCTGGGAAAAAATATTACACTATCGATAAGTTCTACAAGACCTGCGATAAGCCTAACTTTTAATACATAAATATACTTAAAAATTAGATACCTGCTATATGAAAAAACGGAACTTTTATATATCTGTTTATTCGTATTATCAATTAAACTTATCATTGTCTGACATTATTATTGAGTTGAAACAGAGTGCAGAGAGCATTCATAAAAAAATGTAGATTTCAAATCTTAAATAAATAGGATAACAATATATTTTCCACTTAAAAATATACGTCAACAACGCCTTATTTATAGATTTATTTTTTTGGAGAATTAAAAATACTCTTCTTGTAGCATTGTTGTATGCCAAACATTTTAGGCAAGACTTTGCCAAAACCCAGACAACATAATATTGTAAATTGATGGAAATGTTATATTTGGTGTATCAAACAACATACGAAATATCCCTCCTGGTCTCCTACGCCTACTATATTGTATTTCTGGAAATTGTATATAGAGAAAAATACTTCGAGGAACGTTCCCAGATAGCAAAATTACGTTCAATGTACGTACATTGTATGTACACCATTGGATTATGGATGTCCATGGGAGGTGCAAATTGTAGTTTTCATGTGCCTGTACGTATATTTATTGTATGTGCAAGTGTGAACACAGGGGAGGTACACTGAAGGTACAATGTAGATCCACATGGACATACAATGTACATACATGGTATATCCATATCCATCTATGGATATAGAACGTATTGTAACGGTTTGTTGTCGGGTAGCTAGTTGGGAGATTAATCAGGGTCCAGATTAGTTAATAAGACAGCCCAATAAAAATATAAACAATTTATTTTCTTCTTCAAAGAGGTAATGTGTGGCAGTGTTACATAACATACAGGTACAGGTTATACAGGTCCGTATCTTTTACGGTTCTCAGGATAACATTTTCTGTTTTCCGAGAGAGAGAGAGAGAGAGAGAGAGAGAGAGAGAGTGTGTAACAGTGCGATGCGACGTCAGTTGCTGGTACTGGAGTGGCATCGGGCGTCGGGTGAATATCGTCGACTGAAGAAGTTTCTCAGCTTAACACGCTGTAGGGGGTCTCCAGGTCAGGCTCATCCGCTCTGGCTCTGGCGGCGAAACGGCGTCGGGGAATGACTATCGACTCAGGGGGTCCCAGCTCACCACGCTGAAGGATTCCCTAGGTCAGATTGCATTCGTTCCGTCGTGTTTGCGTCGTGAGATGCACAAAACTGTAATATGTCCAGCTCACCACACTGAAGACAAATTGCCAGAATTGTCCGCACTGAGTCTATTGATTTGGGGCCGGGCTTTTATATCCGAGAATCCTCGCTTACTGGCGATGTAGAGCTGCGTATAGATTGGTGTCGCGTGCAAATCCATGCCTCTAGACGGAGCTTGGTAATTGTCGTGCCGTATGCATATTGGTATCGTGTGTAAATCCGGAAAATTAGTAATGGATCATGAATTTATGAACTCATTACAGTATGTAGAAAATAACATGGTATATCAAATGGATGTATTCTGTACTTACATCGAATTACTGGTGGATTAACATTTACCTTCAATCTATATTCTCTAAGTATTCGTATGTATGAATATCGTAGGGTATTGGTAGATAATTATGGTATTCAATTTGGATCAATTATGTACGTACACATATACATGAATATGGCTTGTGTATGAAATGGAACTGCATCCATTTATAAATTACAGAAAATAATAATGAAGGAGTTTTGCATTGTTATGGATGTTTTTTTTTAATGTCTCACGTACATATTAACTATGCAAATGAGCGAGTGTTATCCCAATTAGGAATAATCACAGAGGTCAGAATAGTGCCCAACCTCAGTATAACGTGGGACACGCCTGGCCCCAGTGCCCAGTGTTGCCAATTGGCGGACTTTTGGCTTCCACAGGTGCTCGAAATATACAAAGTTGACATCTAATTATGAAAAATTGGTCAACTAAACTGTCCCTGCGAAGCACGCTGAAATAATCAAAACTAAAATCAATATATAAGAACAAGAATCTTTCCGGTTGACTCATTTAGTTCCTTATGATTCTGTTTTGCTCTAAACTCAATTTTGAATGACAAAGTAGCCGTAGAAAGGCCTCCTAACAGAGGGATTTCACATGTACTCCTTCTCAAATAATTTTTTTCAACATTTTTTCATTTTCCTATATCTATATTTCCTTGTTCTCTTTTCTCTTTCTCTGTATTCTTTCTCTATCTTTAATTTAGATTTTATTTTATAGTTATTTAATGACCCCGTCAGCATTTGATTCTTAGCAGTAAGCTGCCGAAATGGCCTTTTATTCTCAAATATCTCAACTTATTTTCATCTAAAATATTTCTGGCAATGAAACATTTCAAGCATTATCTCTGTTATTAGGTCATTGAGCGCCAAATGCAAATACTTATTCATGCATTTATAAGATATAATCAGATATTTCACTAACGAGGCTATAGTTTCATTTAATCGAATTATGTAATTCTGTGTTCATTCAAAAAGTTCTATTTGACCTTTATTCACTTTTAGTCGTATAAACGATTAAATCAATAATAATAGGTTAATAGATCACGAGTTGAGGCCTGAGGCAATTGTTGGTTTATGAACTGAACGAATAGAAGTTGCAGTCGGACGTGGACGACTGCGAATACCTATTTGTTTAACAATTTGGTCGAACACGGCACAAATAACTTTTATGTGGTGTCAGTGAGATTATCGACTGTAGAAGAAGAAGGCTGTGGCTAAATTTCACCAGGACGTTAATATATAGATAAGGCGAATAAAAATAAAAATAAAATAAATATGTCACCTAACCTAAGTAAAGTTTGTTTGTTCTTAAAGCGACACACTGTATATTGGAGTTCCAATATTTTATATATCTTTTTATTTTTGTGAGCTTAATCAAAAACCTGAGTAACATTTTCCTCTAAAATTATGATAAAAACATATTAAACAAGATAGCTTATATGCCCCTGGCGATCAGCTGTGTAACGAACACAGCCCAATTTAAATAGAAAATTTTATATCGCACCAATTTCCACATGTTTTAAATTTGAAATACAAATTTTAAGTCTAACAGAAGTTATCACGTTTACGAGAAACGATCTATAAACATATACACATACATACATTTGAACATGTTACGCAATGATTGTGCGGGTACACTTAATTTGAATTCATTGTGAGTGAAAAACTAGTATTTACGAACTAGTGCGAGAAATATTTCCCGAATGCTGCGGAAAATGTTTTCGGTACTGCATTTAAAAAGAAGAAGATTCATTTTCAATATTTATTTATTATAAATATTAATTTGTTTAAATCGGCTGAACTGATAGCAGAATTGAAAGTCCTTGAAGAGGCAACAGAGTAGTTGATAGAAAAAATTAGTGGTATGTCTATAGTACATTCTTCGCCAATCGGGATTTTTTTCACCAAATCTTTGTTATTGCCTCTAGCAAAGCATTCCAATCAGGGTTTTATTCAAATTTTTCTTATTTTGATTGATTCTTCGATATATTCCTCTGTCATGGCGGTGGTAGATTTCCAACCACCGTAGCGTGGCGCTTAACAACACCTTCCAGTAGTGAGGCAAAAACAATGGTCCGTCTACTGGGCAGCGTTGGGAAGATTTAAACATTGAGCCACCATTTTGGGTATTTTGCCAAAAGTGTTCAATTCAACCATCAGTGCATTTTTCTTTTTTATAACACATAAAAAACGATCATGTTTTGAATTGAGAGGACGTAGACTAACATATTTACGGTATAGATCGAGGTAATTTATACCTTCGGGAACACCATTTTTTATATTAAATGTTCTTTCTTTATCAAGAATTAACATTGTCAAAAACTGATTTGTATCTTCAACGTGATTAGTCAATATATTTGTAAATTCAATTCTTCTGTCAGCTCCTGCTATACTAAAAATAATAGCAACATAAAACAAATCGTAACTGTTATTTTACAAGAAAAAATGTAAGTAGGTACTCAAATATAATAATAAAAAATTTCTCGTCTTCAACATCATGAAAAAACTTATTGATTTCAATTCTAGCTAGTACTTTAGACTTCTTGACTTTATATTTCCCATGCTGGCGCTTCGAGAATTTGCTAATGAAGATGTTCAGCATCATCGAAGATTTTAACAAATAATAATATACCCAAAGAGTAGATGTCTTAAGTGCCAACCAAATTTTATTTTTATTTTTATTTTTATTTTTTCGCCTTTATAAATGAGGACCGCTTCAAGTGTCTGCCACATTGAGACGAACTAAAGCTCAGTCGTTATCGAATAGAGAAGTGGGCAACAAAACAGACATTTACTTCTATTTACAAGAAAGAACGTTAATGCACTTGTACCACACCCCTAATGTATCCATAATGTATCAACGACTAACTGATGCTTATGAGTTGAAATGAATAAGGAGATATGTCTTATTCATATCTTATTACCCAGTTCATCTAAAATGACTGAACTTTACTGCATATTTATCAAATCCAATTTACAATAGCCAGCGAGCATTTATAGAATATCGTAACAACATTTTGTAAATCTTCTCCGGCATAAAATTTGAGGTCACCCGTATAAAGCAAAAGGGTGGTGTTGGATCTCCGGTTGTTGGATAGACTACATTAATATCCAAAGCGAAGTTTAACAAATAACGGTAGCAATGAGATGTTGAAAAGGGGGACTTCTGCAAAACTCATTAATCACCAAATGTCAGCTCTGTCGAAAGACGTTGGACACCTGACATAGTGAAGCAGTAGGACCATTTGTTCAATTACTAGTGGTGCTGGTGCATCAAGGTGTTATTGTATGTGTAATAGTAGCTTATGGAGTGTTGTGCAGAATATCTTTGCGATTATTGATGCATGCTAACGATAGATTCCGCCTATACTGCGTAGAATTCTGTGTAATGCAGTGGTCTATTAGTACGTTTCTTTAGAGCCTGCCACTGATCTTAATGACACATAAAATGGTGTAAATGACTTGTAGCAGAAGTTGACTCAAGTATTCAGTCTGTAATTACTTGGTACAAACAGGTTTTTTCTTCAGAAACCAACCACTCCACAGTGATTTACGAAGTCGGACTAGACGGCAACGGTGAATGAAAGAAAACTTCAACCGAATTCTTATTAATGGTTTTATATAGTAGAATGAAGCTTTCACGGCCATTGCCCAATGAAATGGTTTCTTCCGGGTGTTACCGTGGTCATCGAATTTGACTTGACGGTTCGCTGATCACACTGTCAACTTCTTCAGAAGGATTCTAAAGACTGAAGTTGTTTGTTGTGTTCTGCTCCTCGTTATATACCTTGGCGCTGCTTGGCACTGGTACTTGGCAAAGTCAGTCTCCATGTGTTACTCAGTCCTTCTCTATTAAAGTTGACCCTATTCATAATTTATAGTGTTTCTCTAATTATCCTTGGATAATAGCGCATATTTTTTATGTTCTCGTAGTCGATTTTATGGTTTTCATTCTGATTCACATATTCTGCCACTGCCGACTTATCTGTGTGCCCAAGTCTTGTGTTTCTCTGGTGTTCCTTGATTCTGCACTGGATACTACGCCCCGTCTGTCCGATATAACTCTTACCACATGAGCACTCTAATTGGTAAATACCTAGTAGTCTAGGGATTGAATTCTTGTTTTAGGGAAGCATTTGTTTAAATTTCTTTGCCATTCGGAAATGTACTTTATTCTTCAATAAAGTTTTCTTCAACTTATCCGTGACTCCAGCAACAGTAAGATACATAAGCCATCATCTTCAAATAGTATCTCTAGAACCTACATTACACTAAATGATGACCTTTGGAGGATAGTTGATTGCATTACTTATGAACAGGCAGAACTTCAACAGGATAGTACGACAAAGAAGTAGATCAAAAAATTTGAATTATTTCTAAAAAAAAAAGAACCATCAAACCCGAACTGGACGTCAATGACATGACATCATGGTGAGTTTCGACATGGAATCTTTCTTCACCAAGATATCGATTAAGGAAACAATTAACCTGATACGCCAGCAACTTGAACTCTAAAGATTAAGAGAAGATATATCTGATTTTGTTCGACTATGGCTATTAGCAACATATTTTCTGTGGTACGGAGATTTCAAGTAAAAGTATGGAGCAGCTATGGGATCACCACTTTCACCGGTAATAGCAAATATATTCAAGGAAATATTCGAAGAAAAAGCCATGCGCTGTAGTGTAGAGGAACCACAATGTTGGTTGCGTTATGTTGACGATATGTTCATCATATGGCCGTATGAAGATTCTTCACTGTCTGTTTTCTTCGACCATCTAAACAATCAACATCCATCTATCAAGTTTGCAAAGGAGATCGAACAAGAGGGAGTTTTGGCTTTCTTAGATGTATCGGTAAAACGATCAAGCAACGATATTCTGTCCCATGGAGTCTTCAGAAAGCGAACACGTACCGATTGTTACCTGCATGCTAGATCCCACCATAATCTGTAGCAGAACAAGTCGTTAATCAGAACATTGTGACATAGAGCCAATATAATATGTGACGAGGAAGGCAAACCGAAAGAACTTCCAATAAGCTCTAGAGAAAAATGGGTACGAACAAAGGGATATACAACGAATTATTAACAACCGGAGAAGAATGACAGAAGAATAGGAACGACCTACTACCTTATGTGTGCATTCCCTATGTGACTGAAGTCACAGATAGGTTGAAGAGGACTTTATTGAAGAATGAAAGACTAGACTACTGGCCAAGGGAGTTTACCAATTGGAGTGCTCACGTGGTAAGAGTTATACCGGACAGACAGTGCGTAGTATCAAGTACAGAATCATGGAACACCAGAGAAACACAAGACTTGGGTACACAGATAAGTCGGCAGTGGCAGAACATATGAATTAAAATCATAAAATCGACTACGAGAACATCAAAATATTGGATAGAAATATTCGCTATTACCCAAGAATCACTAGACATTATGACAAACAACAGTGGTTTGAACAAATGAGCAGCGAAGCAAAAAACCGCCAAGGTGCATATAACGAGAAGCATAACACTTCGGTATTTAGAATTCTTCTGAAGAAGCTGACAGCATGATCAGCGAAACGTCAAGTTAAATTCGACCATGGCAACACTCAGAAGAAACCACTCCATTGTTTTATATTGCACCTATTCTTCAAAGCTTGGTTTAGAAATTTTTTTGTATACAAAGTAACTTTCACTTTCTATATTACTATTGATAAGAAACTTAAAAATCGAGAGCTTATAATGTTTTCTATTAGTTTATTAATTTTCCACGTCTGTTCAATATTTTATAGTATACTATTTGTCAGTATACCGTGCAGTATTTTGTGTTTTTAGAATGAAAGGTTACAACACTCTTCATGTGAGTATATATATTATTAAATGCTTCTTAACTTTCTTATTTACTGATCGATTAAACAAAACAATGAGTTCTTCCCCTAAATAACAATAACTTACTGTCCATTTCAATACAACAGTACTTTTCTTTTTTAAGTTATCGTGCTTAAAAGAGATTTGCCTTGCGGGCAGCGAGATGGATAGACAGTCGTAGAGACAGACAGTCGGACATTTTGAAAGATGTTCAGACTTCGACGACCAACACATAAGCTGTGTTCGGATATTACATCGGAGATCAGAGCACAGAGCAAACATATAAAAATACACGTGACTTTGGACGCATTTATTTCATGAACAATAATCGGACGAACTGGAGTGGACTACAAGCAATCTTCATGTTTGTATCTGTTGCATGTTGATCAATTGGCTGATATTACAAAGTTATTAACAGATAGCGTTTCGAATATTTTGTAGAACATTGGAGAACGAAAACAAATAACAACACAGAATTTAGCTAAAATGATACTCTAACCTCAATAAGTCAAAAATATTATGGATAATCCAAGCATGCGTCATATTAGAATCTTTCTGCTCGATCAAAAACGTCCGAGCAAGTCGAGCTTCGTCCTAGTTGTAATATTCGAACGTTTCAGATTTAGCTCGGTTAGCTCGATTTGCAATAAACAAACATGACTACCTCCCCATTTTCGAGGACGGCCAACACAATGGTGAGAAACGCAAAAACCACCCTTTTTTCGATTTTTCGTTGTCGGGCATGCGAGGATTTGTTGGATCAGTTTTTTTTTGAGGAAATTCGGTACGTCCTGTAAAATTTCGCAACCAGACATCCTAACGACCCACGGGGGTTAAAACCACCCTCTCCCTCAATACCGAAACATGCAAGAAACATCCAAATGTGCTGAAAATTGTTTTCGACACATTTTTAAGAACGGGGAACACGATGCTGATATTATTTAGGCTCCTACCCCTAACCAACTACCCCTAAATGTATAAAAACACCTTTCTCCCATTTTTCGTTTTCAGGCATGCGAGGACTTGTTGAATCGGTTTTTTTTTTAGGAAACTCAATAAGTCCTGTAAAATTTCGTAACCAGACATTCTAACGACCCCAGGGGGTTGAAACCACCCCCTGCCTCAATACTGAAACAGGAAAAAAAACATCCAAAATATATGTATAATAAAAAAGTGGACTGTGCACATACACGACTATATATACATGCGCATAGCGCGTCTTATTAAACCCCTTTTAGGCTGCAATAAAAAAAATTATCTCCATAGAAAACCTGATTCAATGAGCGCTCGTGATCTCACTATAAGAAAAACTGATGATTCGGGTATGCAAGGGTAGTTTTTGAGGACTAAAAGAGAAACTGATGCAACTATCGTGTTCTCCACCCTTGAAAACGGGGGATACCTTCTTCTCTTTGAGGACACGTCAGGATTCAGGGAGGGGGTGGTTTCAACCCCCCCCCCCCCCTCTGGGGTCGTTAAAATGTCTGCTTCCAAAATTTTACAGGACATATTGAGTTTTTTCCAAAAAAAACCGGATCCAACAAGTCCTCGCATGCCTGATAACGAAAAATGGGGAAAAGGTGGTAGGCTAAATAATATCAGCATCATATTCCCTTGAAAACGTGTAGACAATAATTTTCAGCACGTTTGGATGTTTTTTGCATGTTTCGGTATTGAGGGAGGTGGTGGTTTCATTCCCCTGGAGTCGTTAGAATGTCTAGTTGCGAAATTTTAGAGGAAATATTGAGTTTCCTCAATAAAAAAAAACAATCCAACAAGTCCTCGAATTCCTGAAAAAGAAAAATGGGAAAAATGCATTTATGGGTAGTTGGTTAGGAGTAGGAGGTTAAATAATATCACCATCGTGTTCCCCGCCCTTCAAAACGTGAGGAAAACAATTTTCAGTTTGGATGTTTTTTGCATCTTTCGGTATTGAGGAATTTTTCTCCACAAGTAATATTTATGATTTCAGGAATGTGGCGATCAAAAGCAATATAGGTACTCTTCGTTTTCGCATTTGAAAAGAGTATAATAAAGCAACTCAACTTCATTGAATTACTGTACTGGCTATGCCAATGAATGCTTTCACTGACCCAAACAACAATATTCATTATTAACTGGATATTTCTGGTTTATACAAATACTATGCAGTAGGTCATTATAGGTTAAAGAAAATAAAAAATATGTTTACTGCAAAGGATATAGGAATCGATGCTCGTATATTGTGTGTCTTGTAATATAAAGTAAAATTTTAAGGATAAATTATTACAAAAAAATAAAACATTTTTGTAATTGTCGATTTTTTACAAAAAAATGAGAGATTACCGAAATAGTGAAAAAAGCTGTTTCAATCCTGTTTGAGGACCTCATATATCTAGTCCATCTGACCTTATAGATTTCTGTGGGTGGTCATTTTTTTTTCCTTATACGATATAGTTTAAGGGACTGTGTATTAATTTCCCTAAGTTTGTAGAGCCAATATTTAAAAACAGTTTGAAGCTGAACCTCAAGAAAGATCGCTAAAAATTATGCAATCTGCAAATCTGCAATAATGTTGCATTATGGCAACCGTATTGGATTTTGAATTCTTTTTTTTTTTTCTGGATATCAGATTGGATTGCTAGGATTATTTAAAGTAAGGTAGGAGATTAGTCTCAATAATTAACACTATATATACACTCATGTATATACACATATATACACACATATACACACTCTATTAAAGATTTCCCAAGTTTCATGTATACTTATCAAATCTTTTGGTATATATTTGAGCGCTTTAAAAATTCAATTGTGTTCTTTAAATTCATTTGAGGATTGTCTAGGCATATTTTCATTTGATTCGATAAATTTAGCGCTCTTCTGTGTTGCCCATATATAGGGCATTCTATTAAAATATGTTTGACCGTTAATGCTTCATTACAATTATTACAATTCGGGGACTGATCTCCTGTGAGCATATAACTAGATGTTAAGTTGGTGTGACCTATTCTCAGTCTCGTAATTACAGATTGCTCTCTTCTTGTCAATGGTGTACTAGCTTTCCATTTATTCACGTTTTGCTTTATTTCTTTTAGTTTGGTATTAATTCTATTCCATTCCTCTTGCCGACTATCTATAATTTTTTGTTTTAAGTGTATTTTCAAGTCACTATTACGTATAGGTATATCCTCTGATTGGTCAAGATCTGCCGCCCTTTTTGCCGTGTCATCTGCAAGTTCGTTCCCAGAAATGCCCATGTGGCCTGGGGCCCAAATACAAATTACTTGTTTGCCCTGAATTTGTAACCAGTGAATAAGCTCAAGGATGGATTGTACCAATGGATCGGCGGAGGAGCAATCAGACAATGCTTGCAATGCGCTCAGTGAATCGGAACAGATCAAGGTCATGAAAAAATTATTCATCTCGGAATATCTCAAAGCCATCCAGATGGCATATAGTTCTGCAGTATAAATGCTTGCTGATTTAGGTAAGGACCAGCTGTAGGCCTTATTGCCATCTGAGAAAGCACTTCCTACGCCTTGGTCTAACTTGGAGCCATCTGTATATAATGTATGGCCTCTTTCGTAAGAATTCACTATAGAGTAGAACTCCATTAAAATTAAATGTCGGTTAACATCACTCTTTTTGAATCTAGTGCATTCTAAATGAAATTTTTGGGGAATCAGCTTCCACGGTGGGATTTCAGTTGGATGAATATTGTAAGTGGGAGTTAAACTTTCCTGCATCGAATTTATGAGTTCATATAATCTTACGCCGACTGGTCTTGAGATAGTGCTTCTATTCTGATATTGTAAGTATAAGTTTCGGCTGAAGAGTATCTTGTAATTAGGATGCTCTGGTTGCGCCCAGATACAAGAAGAATAAGAAACTAGGAACTGTTGTCGTCGGTATTCTAAGGGTGGAATTCCAGCTTCACAGCAGAGTGCCTTGTATGGGCTTGTACGGTAAGCCCCTAAGGCCAGTCTTAATCCAGTACAGTGTATGCTGTTTAGTTTTTTCAGTCGGTAATTCCGAGCTGACCCATATACTACACATCCATAATCCATTCTGGATAGTATCATTGTCCTGTGAATATTTAGAAGGATTTCTTTATCTGCTCCCCAATTGATGCTAGATATAGATCTTAACAAATTAAGCACTTTCTTACATTTCAATGAGATATCGTTTATATGGGCCCCCCAGTACAACTTTCTGTCCAATGTCATTCCTAAGAACTTTGTTTCAGTTTTATATTCTAACGCTCGATCTTGCAGAGTGAGATTTGGATGACTATGTTCCGACCGTAACCGACAGAAGTGAACACAGTGAGTTTTGGTAGTTGAAAAACGTAGTCCATTTCTATTTGCTTTCTCCAACAGGTCGTTGATAGCTGTTTGTAAATTGTTTTCAATAATATCTATTTGTTTTCCTGAATAATATATTGCCAAATCATCGACATATAATATTCTTCCTATTGATGGGTTTATGGAGGTCAATAGTTCATTTACTGCAATGGCAAATAATACTACGCTCAATGTGGAGCCTTGAGGTACTCCGTTTTGTAATTGTCTAGCTTCTGATGTATAGTTCCCTATACGTACCCAAAAGGTTCTGTTTTGTAAGAAGCTTTGGATAAAACAAGGTAGGTTGCCCGTGAAGCGCCATTCATGGAGAGTCTTGAGGATGCTGAATCTCCAAATCATATCGTAGGCATTTTTTATATCGAAGAATACTGCGATTGTGTGACTTCTGTTGCTGAAGCTGTTTTGGATAATGGTCTCCAATTGGACTAGATTATCTATGGTGGACCTATGCTTTCGAAAGCCAATCTGTGCTTCTGATAATAACTTGGTTTTTTCTAGGTACCACATAAGTCTGTTGCTAACCATATTTTCTATTAGTTTACCTAAGCAGCACGTTAGTGAGATAGGACGGTAGTTATTAGGCGATTTTGGGTCCTTTCCTGGTTTCAATACTGAGATAATTATTGCTTCTTTCCACTGCTCTGGATAGACGCCTTCTAGCCAGATTTTATTGAGTACTAGTAGTAATGACTCTTTAAATTTAGATGGTAATTGCCGAATCATCTCATACACAATGTTATCAGATCCTGGTGAAGAATTTCCAACAGTGTTAAGAGCCTGATCCAGTTCTGTAATCTTGAAAGGTCCATTATAGCTTGAGGTGCTGGGTTCACTAAAGTCTAAGGGAGTTTCAGAAATTTCTCTATACTGTAAAAAGTCTGCATCATAGTTAGAGGAACTACTAGCATCCCTAAAATGATTCGCTAGTATTTCTGCTACTTCATTGGTTTCTGATATTATTTGACCATTTATTTCTAAAATTGGCGAAAGGTTTGACATTTTTTACCCATTATAGCCCTTATTTTTTTCCACACATCTGATATAGGCGTATTAGCAGTGATTGAGCTAACGTATGTCTCCCAGGAGAGTTTCTTACTACTCAAGATAATGCGTCGAGCTATCGCCCGAGCACGTTTAAGGCAAATGCAGTTCTCTTGAGTTGGATATCTTTTAAATTTGTTTAATGCCTGTTCTTTATTTTTAATGGCAGTAGCAACTTCGTTGTTCCACCAAGGAACTCTTGGATGGCGACAGTTACTTTTTGATTTATTTGGAATGCTACTTTCGGCCGCATGAATAATGGTTGATGTTATTGTGTCCACTGCGGCATTTGTGTAATTGGAAATTTCTATTTGTGTTATTTCTTCTTTAAATTTAACCCAATCTGCTTTATGTAGATTCCACCCTGATATAGGCGCGTTCGGGATGTTAGCTTCAGCAAACTTTATACATATGGGGAAATGGTCTGAACAAAGATGATTATCAATTACTACCCATGAGAGTCGATTTGCAATTGTAGGAGAGGATAGAGTTAAATCGATAGCAGAAAATGAGTTTGATCTACTATTAAGGTACGTCATTTCGCCTGTATTAAGTAACACCAAGTTGTTATTATTTATAACCGATTCTATTATTCGTCCTCTTTGATCTCTATTCCCTGATCTCCATAAGGGATTGTGGGAGTTGAAGTCATAGTCCAGGAGATAGCTACATATGTGAGGCCTTGGATATAACATTTTTGCACTGCTGTTATATTTTAGCAAATAGTTTTCTCAGTATTTTATCTTATGTGAGTCAGACCTCCCCCCTGACCGTTTCGGCGCTAGCCGCCCCAGAAAATATTCAATTGTGGAACAGAGTTTAACGCTTTGGGGCTTGGTGTTAGTTGAAATAGGTGTCTTGACGATCAACATTCGATAAAATGCCAACATTTTTTCTCCGTGCAATTGGCGGCACTGGCCACATCAATTGTGGCCAAAATTGGAACGTAGTATAACACTTTCTGACCAAGCGGAAAATTTTTGTTGTCAATGCTCATTGCTGGAAAACCATATGCCAACATTTTCTGCTTGCCCTTTTTCCAGATTTTTGACAAAAAATTGGACTTTTGGCCAAAACGGGCTAAAACTGGTGCTCTTCAAAAAAAAATGTTTGGTAATTAAATTAAATGATATCAATACGAAATGTCTTCAATTCTTTTCGCTGTCGGGGAGCTGTGTAACCTATGCCAACACCAGAGTTGAGCAAGTTTTAATTTATTGCATCTTTATACTTCAGATGATATTATGCCATAGGTAAAAAAAATTGCGCACATTGGCTCCGTCCCGAGCATCGTCTCATAATAATACTACTCTACAATACTTTAATAAACACGACAAACTGTACATTAAAAAAACTATAATTTATTTGAATGATTTTCATGTTTTTTTAAATAACAGTTTCTAAGCTAATTATAACGTAGGTACTTATTATTACTTTCCAAGTAATTATGGATATTCCCTCTAAGATAACAATACTTTAATGATAAAATGTTATATTCTATGGCTTTCAGTGACCACATCCAGTTTATAGCGAATTAACCAAAAGATAAAACAGGTGATATAATTTTATGACTAATTAGGTAGCGATCCATTTATTATATTTAATACCTACCCAGTAATCCCTAAAACCTGCTTTAATTTTAAAATAGCAACCTTTATATCTCCCGATTTAAAGCAAATATTATGAGAAAAAACATAGTAATTGAGGAAGACGTTAAAATACACTGTTGAAAAACATTGTTCCTTGTTCCATCTTCTTTCCTAGGTATGTACGAGAAGTAAAACATTTAATCACGCGTCCTACTTTGGGATAATCATTTTGAAAGATTCAATAAGAATAAATAAAAAACTTAAAAACATAAATAAAGCAAAAATAAAAACGTTGGGTGCTCATCATAAAATATAACTTCTCTCACGATAGATAATTTTTTCCGATAGATAATTTTGTAAAAACTTTCCCCACGCTTTTATTTTTTATCACGTAAGCCCAAAAATATTGTGATAACATTTATTTTTTACTTTTTAATGCATTTTTTTATAAAAGCCAGGATAAAAACGCCTTTTTTAAGTTTTTAAACGACTTCAAAACATTTTCAAAAGGAGAAAGTTCTCAATTCGACCCGTAATATTTTTTATTTTATATTTGTAGATTCATTACTCTGGATTAACTTAAGCGATTGCCATGAAACAGCTGTATTCTCGAACTATAAGCGGCGGTAGTCCCATATGAATTGCATAAAGTTACGTCTAGTGCGAGGTCAGCAAAAATTGGAACCAATATATTTTTTCAGTTGAAAATTTGGCAATATAAGATAAGATATTTTATTTGATCAAATTACGTTTTTGGCCAGTAAAAAATAAAGAATATAAAAAATTTAATAAATGTACACACACCAAATATATATACAGCGTGGACCAAATTAGATAGGATTTGAGTTTTTCCCTAAAACTATGGCAGATAGACAAAAACCAATATAAGTGCCCTGAGCTCGATTTTCGAGAAACAATGGCATAAACCGCGATCGCCTATCTTGTTCGACTACAAGTGTCGAATCGAAAATCGAGTAACACATTCTCAAGCACTTTTTTGAGTAAAATCTGTTGCTGATGAGAAGAAAATTATGCATGCCTCAGTTTTCGAGATATAAACATAACTTTTGTTTTTTTAAATGGAACACCCTGTAAATTATTTTATTATTCGATTACAACGTAAATTAGCTATCCAACGATATATCATATGTCATATTTATCTCTAGAAAAGTGGTTAATTTTCGAAAAATTTAATATATTTATGAGGAGGCCATGGAAAACTATTAATAACACGTCTTATAAAGAAATTTTGAAAATTTCTGGTCAAGTCAGAAAAAAAATTTTTCGTCCTCATCTCAATATTGAAGAGCGGGAGGAGTAAAATCCTAAAAATGTTTTCGTCTTCATCTCAAAGTTGATGAGCAGGGAAGGTAAAATCCAAAACAAAATTTTTTCGTCCTCCAAATTTTACTCGCAAAAAAAAGTCTATTAAGCTCATGGCGCCACTTATACTAAGCTCGTGGCACCCCCTGTCGGCTTGGACTCTCGATTAACCTCAAATTACGTTGATGAATCGATCCACGGATCCTGCTTATGGGATGAGATCAGTGAGCACTCGAAAAATTTTATTTTAAACAAATAATACTAGTTTAAATCAATTTTATTGATTTCAAAATTAATGAGTATTATTAGATTAAAGTTTACTGGAAATTATGGATTTCAGCAATGTATAATACAGCACATAATTTTTCACAAAAATAATATCGACCTTCCACGTTTCCATGTAACGATTGAAAGAACAAGGAATAAATAAGTTGGCCGTTATTTTTCTTTTCTTTTTTCTTATATGTTTACGTTTAAGTTTATATGTTTATATTTTATGTTCATACTTAGATGTACTCAATTCTATACTATTTGCTAACCTAAATATATGTTTATATTTTATGTTCATATTTAGATGTACTCAATTCTATACTATTTATAACCTAAACAAACAGACCTGCGTGTGAAAAATTAATATAAAATATGTAATAAATAGATTCCGGAAAGAGGGTATAAGAAAACACAGACAAGTTTTCTTTTGTGTTATACCCTCTCCTACTCAGCACTTATTTACCATGACATATCTAATTTTTCTGCCATATAATAGTAATTTTTCTAAATTTTGTTTCCATTGTATGTACTACAGATAACTTTATACTCATGCTATTGTTCCTAAATAAATTATTATTATTAATATATGCAAAAATCTACAGAACAACCATACGTATTTATCTTCCTTTTACAATATAATTCTAATTCTTTATAGTCCAGGAAGTTTAGCATTTCACTTCGGAAAATTTTATAGTGAGATATAAATGGGTGTAGACGTACCTTTCAGCTCCCCCAAACAATCTGTGAAAAGTTCCAAAGATTCCGCAGAACTTTTGACAGCGGAAAAACGGTCCAAAAAAAGTACCTTTATTCGGTTATTTATTTGCCAATATCTTCGTTCATATCGATCCTACGGCTATGAAGTGTACTTATAACAAGGAAAGAACGGAAAATTCTCTACAAAAAAGGTGGTATAAAGTTTATTGATAACACTAATAGTTTTTTCGTAATCGGGAATTGAAACTCCGGTAAAAATGTTGTTTGGATATTTTAGTGCATGTAATGATCAAAATACAGTTTTCTGTGCGTTATCTTCTAATTTTTACATTTCTTATAGGAATTGGGGTATAAAAAATGGTATATTTCAGTGAACAAAATTTATTATTTATTTATTTAGATTATTGATTATTAACTTAATATTAATAATTACTACAAAAATTATGTTTGCTAATGTAATTCAGTTTTGACTTATTTTTTTACATTTTGTTCTTATCCATCCTAGATTTATTCTTCATTTTACCACTGGACTGGTGGAGAATACCAGGATTCGGAATCATCAATAGAGGTTGTTTCTGGATCGTCGATGTTAATTCTTTTTTCAAGATTATGGTCTTCGATTGGGGCAGCATTCAGGCAAGATGTCCCATGACAGTTGTCACAAACTGCTGAACATTGCAGTCCCAACTTTCGACAGCCGCACAAAGCGCCACAGCCTTTCGAACAATTACAAAAAATCATGTTCAAAAGACATTCCGGAGCAGGAGGTTGCGAGGTTTTTATTGGCTCCAATAAGCCGTTTTTGAATACCCAACCCCAATCTAGAGGGTTCAGCTCGTTTCCTAACCACTTTTGCACCTGGTAGTAGACACGATATAGGTGCTCTTTAGCCGCATCGACTGTGGGGGGTAACATACTCAACTGGACCGACTTGCTTCTGCCTACAGCTTTCATAAAAAGAAGTTAAATTGAATATCAATAACATTTATTTATTTATTTATTTATTTATTTATTGGCTTGGTAAATCACAAACGTCTAGGTATCCGATATAAGGAGGGATTGCTAATTGCCGACACACAGTCCGATGTCATAAAGAGCATATAGATACATATTGAAATATTTTGTGTTGTTTTGAGGAGAAAAAGGCGGGAGGACACCCCCTGCACCCTCCTTTTTTTTGTCTGCGGCCCTGATAATTATTGTTAACAATTAAATAACGAAATAAAAATCAACACTTAACCTAAACAAATTACATAAAAGAATGAAATTATTAAAGGAAAAACACTGAAAAAAATATTACCTATTTCTGCCGTGAAATAATACATTGAGCGGTACAAAATAAAAAAAAATTGATTGAGGTTCAGAAAGCGAACCCAGGACTTTCAGCATGCTAAGTGAGTCAAAAAATGAAAATCGAACAATACTTTATTTATATTAAATTATAAATATGTGTCTCCCCGGAGCGCAGCGCCGCGTGCCGTGATGAGTGTACCCTGTAAAAAAATCCTATTTCAAACTTATAGATAATTATACATTTTTTATGGGTAATCATAAGAGCCTATCTGGTTTATAAGGTTTTATACAGTACATTAATTTTGCCATATAGAAATTATATTGGGATGAATAAGTATCTAAAGGAGTCTTAATTGAGTTGGAATGTTGTTATTGGTATGTTTCCATAAGTGTTTATACTAAAAACAGATTTTATATGGCATTACAACTTTTAATTTGATAAGATCTCATGGGATCTGAATAGTGTTGAAACTGAAAAGGTTTCATCAGTAAAATCAAATAAGAGTTCTGTAATCTTTTATAAGAAACAATTAGTATATGGTTTTTGTAAGATCTGAGGGGTTGTTATCAATTTTAGTTTATAATAATTTAATGAGGATTTATAAGGATACATATTAAAAAGTATTAATAAGGAATTACATCGAATAATTTTGCGACTTTTTTGGGATCTGAAGAGTAATGAAATTGAAAAGATATACTAAGGAGTTTCTAGTAGACATTTTATACATTTTTATAAGGATATATTTGTACTATTTTTATGGGACTTCATGGGTCCATATCAGTTTAGTTTATATAAGAATTGTGAGGTGAGATACGGTACCAGTTTCAGTGACTGGACCTCGATCGGCGAAGTTAAGCACGGCCGGGCGAGTCCATCACTTGGATTGGTGACCATATCTCATCTCACCATCCTGGCTAAGTGGTAGAATAGCATTAGCTAAACTTCGCCAGGACGTTAATATAAATAAGGCTTTAAAAAAAAATAATGGAAACGTGTAAGGATGCATGTTAAAAAGTATGAATAAGGTATTATCGAGTTTTTTTTTGAAATCTGAAGAGTAATGAAATTGAAAAGATATACCAAGGAGTTCCTAGTAGGCATTTTATACATTTTTATAAGGATATATTTGTATTTATTTTTATAAGACTCCGTAGGTCCATATCAGTTTAGTTTATATAAGAATTTAATAAGGATTTATAGGAACATCTATTATAAAGTATTAATAATGATTTACAACTATTAATTTGATAAATGTTCATGGGGTTCCAATAGTGATAAAACTAATATTGTTTCATCAGAAAACCAGGGATGAATTTTATAACATTTAATAAGAAATAATTAGTACATGGTTTTTATAAGATTTGAAGGGTTATTATTAGTTTATTTTTATATAAGAATTCTATAAGGATTTCTCAGTGCACCCATTGAAAAGTATTATATACAACTATTAATTTGAAAAGTTTCCATGGGATTTTAATAGTAGTCAACCTAAAAAAGTTACATTACTTACTAAACTAAACTTACTAATACGCTAGATTTCATATAATTTACATTAAAATCCATTGTAAATATATACCCATTGTATTTTAGAAAACCCTCTTATTCCCATAAAAGCATAAAAGTCTTACAAACGCCATAAAAACTTATAAATACTTATAGACCTCTTACTGAGAATTTACATTAATATCTTTCTCATATAAAAACCTATAAAACTTCGCAATTTAATTACCTTAAATACTTATAAATATACTGATAGACTTCATTCAGGGAATTTACTTTAAAACCCCATTGCATATCCTCATAGAATTTTATAAAAATTTCGTGTTTATTATTAAGACGTGTAAGTGTTGGGGCAAGGAATTTACATTCAAAACACATTTCAAATACTTCAAAAACTTAGACACATCTGAGCCTATAAAATCTTCGTATTTCAAACACCATATAAGAATTTACAAATACTGATAGGCCTAGTATGGAGAATTAATTTCATTAAAAATACTTTTCAAATACATATAAAATATCTTTAACACTCCATATTTCAATTACCGTGAAAACGTATAACTACTGATGGACTCCATATAGGGAATTTACATTAAAAACCCATTGTAGGCAGCAAATCTTATAAAAACTTCGTATTTCCTATTAATATATGCAAATCATGATAGACCTCAGGTAAGGAATTTACATTAAAAACACATCTCAAATAGCCACAACAAACCACATTCAGAACTTATAAAAAACTTTGTATTTCAAATACTATAAAAACTTAAATATACTAATACATATAACTACTGATAGACTCCATATAGGTAATTTACATTAAAAACCCATTGTACGCAGCAAATATTATAAAAACTTCGCATTTCCTATTAATATATGCAAATGCTGATAGACCTCAGGCAAGGAATTTACATTAAAAACACATCTCAAATAGCCACATCAAACCACATTCAGAACTTATAGAAAAACTTTGTATTTCAAATACTATAAATACTTACGTATACTAATAGGTTTCATACTAGGAATGTACTTTTAAAACACACACACACATAATTAAAACTTATAAAAGTTTAGTGTTACATACCACAGCCTCCAGTAGAGGGAGCTGTTATACATGTCGCTAATTCATATCTAATCTAATGTGACCTAAGAAACTAGTGTGGGCTTGTTAAATTGAAACTAAAGCAATCTCTTTTACTGCCAACTTATTAACTGCGTTTAGGCTAGAACGCTAGAGGAAACAAGGACTTTTGCAGTATTTAGTGTTTACCACTATATTACTATTGATATTTGAAATAGTGATGGGTAAAAGCAGTTATTTTTTAATAACTGTTTAAACTGCTACTGCTATTTTGAAATAACAGTTTAAAATAACAGTTTAAAACAGATCGCTGAAAAGAGCTGGCATGCGCATACCGCAGCGCGCAGTTTGCAAATGTTATTTTAGAGACGTTATTTTATTCTACATGCTGCTGTCACTACTGCTTATCTGTTATTTTCTCACCTGTTATTTTCGAACGGAAATAACAGTCTGTTAATGCTATTTACAAATAACAGTTATAAAATAACAGGTTGCTAAATAGCAACTCATCTCTAATTTGAAATATTAATAGTAAGTAAATAACATTTACTTACCTATGTAAGTTTATGGGATTTGGCATTAAAATACACAACCAAAATCTGTAAAAAAAACCTATCAATACTAATACAATTTCTATGGGAAATTTACATTCAGAACACTATACAAACCTATAAGAACCTATAGAAATTTTTAATTACATGTACTTTAAAAACTCATCAATACTAATAGATATCATATGGGAATTTACATACAAAACACTAGAAAAACCTATAAAAACTTTTAATTACAAATACTATAAAAACTTATCAATACTTGTATACACCATATGAGAATTTACAATTAAAACACATTTCAAATACACACATCAAAAATTATAAAAACTTATACATTTTTTTTATAAGGTTTTATAAGGATTTTTTGACAGGGTAAGGTTGGGCGGGAGCCAAGCGAGTATCTTACCAATGCATCTAACCATCCCACTGCAAACGAACCATATGAAAAGGATTTAGAAGTAAATCTTCGATGTGTCAAACGAGCGCCAACGAAATCGTTTCGGCATGACTCGGGTTGAAAGTGATAACCTGCCTCTATACGCTAGTCATCAGCACACCCCACCAGAAAAAACAGTAAAGCAGGCAGCGCTGCCAATCTCCGGGTATTTACCCGATTTTCGGGTATTTTGATGTACTGCGGGTAAAAGTGCGGGTATTAAATATTTTGGGTATTTTTCGGGTATTTCAAAGCTGAAGCCTGAAACTGCAATTTTTATTATATTTCTTTACGACAATTTTAAATATGTATAGAAAATTGGGAACATTTTATTTGCTCCTTTATTTAGGTTGGTATTTCATGATCAAAATTAGTCTTATTCTTTCCGTATAATCACCATATCAGTCATACAAAACACTTTGGCGCCTGGTCGCTGGAGGCAAACATGTAAACATGTAGGAAAAGAAATGGGACTCAGCTACTGCGCCGCGATTATCGATTAACTGCGATTGGTATAAATTAAAAAAAAAAATAAATTTTAGAGGCGTACATAAAATCGGGTATTATCGGTCACTTTCGGGTATTTCAGGCGTTGGTAGCGGGTATTTTGTTTTCGATGACTGGCAGCACTGAAAGCAGGTATAAACCCATCACCGACGTCAGAGGGGAAGGCGCAGCTGCTATTTGCACCGCCACACAGAACGCACCACGCAGCGGCGCCGAACCACAAAACTTAATCTGATGTTTCACGCCTTTTTTCGTGGAAATAACTAGTTCTATCGATAAACTTTATATCACCTTTTTTGTAGAGAATTTTTCGTTATTTCTTTTATATAAGTACACTTCGTAGCCGTAGGATCGATGGGAACGAAGATATTGGCAAAAAAACGAGAAAAGGTACTTCTTGGGCCATTTTTCCGCTGTCAAAAGTTAAGCATACATCGGAATCTTTGGGACTTTTCACAGATTGTTTGGGAAGCTGAAAGGTACGTGTAAACCAATTTATAGCTCACTATGAATTTTTCCGAAGATGAGCGCATTTTTCGTCTAAAGTTCCCGGATGATTAATTTTCATACTTTCGCTAGCTGTCTATTTAGTTTAAATTTTTACCAAATCCCAGTTTAGGGTGTCTGTTTTTCCAAAGGCAATGTTGATTTTTCCTTGCCAATCAACAATTTTATTTCGTAAAACCACTTTTTCATTAATTTAAAAGGGTTTGTAATATCGACTGTATGACCTCGATTTCAAAATTGCTCTATTTAACCATGATATTAATAAAAAACTGAACTTTTAGTAGTAAATAATGATATACAAACAGCGTAATTTGTAATAAATTATCAAAATAATGTGTTTGTTTGTTAAAGGACACGGATGTCTAGATAATTTGGAAACTACTCTTTGATTTATATATAGAATCCAGTCATGTCGCCAATTATGAGGAATAAAAATCTGAGTAGAAATTTTAGATATAACTTTTATTTGGTAGTGTCTATTACCAGATTAACGCTTCATTCTCTTATTTATTCCACAACGAATAAATGAATGTACTCCGAACTAACGAAAACATAATGCAAGCGTTCACGGCCATTGTCCAATAAAGTGATTTCTTTCGGGTGTTGCCGTGGTGCTTACGTTCGCTTATCATGCTGTCACCTCCTTCAGAAAGATTCTAAAGACTGAAGTTGTTGTGTTAAGCTCCTCGTTATATGCCTTGAAGCTGCTTGGCTTCGCTGCTCATTCATTGTGCTTCGTTGACTGTGACTGTTGAACCACTGGTGCTTGGCAAAGCCAGTCTTCATGTGTTACTCAGTCGCTACCCATCTTCTCTATTGAAGTTTGTGTTTCATAATTTCTCTTAGTGATTTTCTAATTATTCTTGGGTAATATTTTGATGTTATCAAATATGCTATCCAATATTTTAATGTTTTCGTTTTCGATTTTTGTGGCCTATTGTGCTACTGCTACGGAATTAGTGAATTCCCCATTCAGGCAAAAATCCTTCCTATGGGAGCATTCCTTATTTCCTCCAGCACCGGAAAACCAATGCCAAAGTGTTTGTGCCTCAAGTTCACAAAACTAGGGCAGAAAGTCAGGACGTGGATGGAAGTTTCCTCCTCGTCCCCGCAGAACCTGTAGTGGACTCGCAGGATTTGTTCTGTTCACTTCGGCAATTGCCTTTAGATAAGGAGCTTCGCTTGCCGGGGTCTTGGGTAGGAGGCTCAGAAGTCAACGAACTGGGAACGAGTCCAGTTTTCTATTGACTTCTTGGCTTTTGATCTTGGGTAGCTTCTGAGAGCTCCTTCTGGCCAGCGAAGTTTTCCTAACTATCCACTGTGTTTTTGAGAGGTTAGAAGAGTCGGTAATCAAAATTATATTTCGTCCCCACTAACACCCTAAAATCTGTCATTAACAAAGATTCCATCCGAAAATTCGCATTGATTGTCACAGATTGCGAATAATTTCTTTTTAATGCCGTCCATTATTGTGAATTTATCAACACTCACTCACTGATGGAAACGCTTGAAAAGTTAACAACACTGCAAAATGTATAAAATTATATTTAGTCTAGGGGTCGGGTATAGATTACACAACGGCACTGTGGCCGTGTATAATTTACTTCATCTAGGTACTTTTATTAGATTATGTACTAATTAATGAACTGCTTTTGAACAATGGGCTTGTTACCGATAGTTTTTTTATATCGCAAACTATCATATATATGAATTTCAGCTTTATTGAAATAACGAATTTTCACGTGGTTTTCATACATATTGACTAGGCAGCTGACAACCTTCGCCCCTTACCCTATGCAGCTGATACTTTTTTTTCATTTATATTACATAAATAAACTATTTATAGTTTTGTAGCTTTGTTGGATTGACGCAAAAAAAAATTTACCAATTGCGCAGCCTCCCACGCTCTTAATCCCACGGTCGCGCCAGCTGACACTTATTTTAGTTGTTTTTCGAATATAACATTTAAAAAACAAAGAAGTAGTGTTGAAATGACGCATAAAATATTGACGCCACCTCCCAGACTATCAACTCGCGATAATGGCAATAACTCACTTGATGAATTACAGCACTCGCCTGCGGCTCGTAAACTTCAACTGCGCGAGTTATTACCTACATTACAGATCGTTGAATAATATACTATTAACACGACTGTGGACGTGGTCTGCACACTGACAAAGTATATTTACAAATACGCAACCGGGCGTCAGTGAAAATTGATTTAATATGTTTTAGTACCTAAGCTTTTTTTTAAGGCGGTTCAAAGTTTTTCAGTTTTTTTTATTTTTTCGAAATATAGATCAAGTATATTGAAAACAAAGGAAAACTTCGGTGCAGAAACAATTATTGGCAGATTCGCACAGTCATCTAGTGAATTCAAACAATTACTCTTTAATATAGTGGAGTGCAATATGCGTTTGATCTACTCATTAATATGTAAAACGTTTAGTACAAGCAAACTATGTAAAAGTGTTCACCGTTTATTTAAAATTAAAAAAAATATATAATTCAATATAACAATCTGTATTTACAATTAGAATAATTTACTTCTACTGAGTACTTCCAGTAACATGTACAATATATTATACACCGTACTAAAAATATAACGTTTATTTCACAAAAATTTTAATTGTACTTTTTTGCCACTTATGTACTTTTGGAAAATTTTATTTTATTTTAATTGTGGGTTGCCTCCTTTGCCTCCTGGTCCGTCCTTGGCTGGAAGCAACGGTTTACAAGATATTTGCAAAAAAAATGTCTTTACATCTTCATTCCTAATTGGTCGGTGTAGTTTCAAATTTTTCTTCGAATTGTTTGGATGTTAAATAGTACCCCATTTATAGCTTATGTCAGCAATAAAGCCACACACCCAAATTATTTCCATTCCGCAAAGACAAAAAAAAAGATAAATGTTACTATGGTAAAATGGCTAAATGTTTTTTCGTTAGTTGCTACCAAGTACATAGTGAGTCAAATTTTAGAGGTAAGTCAGTTTCTGAGTATTTTTCTTTGTCCTCAGATTTTCTCTTTTTTAAATCAGACTCAATTTCTCCAACTGGATTTGTAGGTACTATACAGCGAATGAGATGCCCAGAATAATTCATCGCAAAACATATGTACAGACGTTGTGAATAAACAGAGGAAGAAATATTCATAATCACCAATAAAAGTCGAATGGAAGGACGTAAATGACAATCAATTTTTTATGAGGTAAATTTAAAATAGAATAAAATTTTTAAATGAGAAATAAAAATTCGTATATAACTTATCAAATGGTTGATTGGCGCGGAAATTTTGAAGTCTAAAAAAAGAAACCAAGATAAATACTATGCTAAATTAAAGATATATTTACAATGATATTTATACTTTAACTTGACCTTTCTGCTGGACGAAATGATATATAAATGCGCATAATATATTTTTCATTTTTTTTTTATTAAGGAAATCCCTGTAGTGAAAGTGGCAGCGGCAAATTTTTTGTTTCATAAGAATTAAAATTATACATTAAATAAACAAACAGATCAATATCTTATCATAAAATTTGTCTTTCTTAGAATTTTCCATATTTGAGAGTTTGTAATTTTAGTAAAAACTAATCAGCTTTCCACCAAAAAAATAGTGGAAGAGCCAAAAATGAGCTAGTAATTTAAAGCTAGAAAATGAAACTCGTACAATGTGTATTGTATATGTATAGTGTATATGTAGTCATTTTATTAATTCCATTGATTTTTGTCTTGTTAACAAATATAAAATTTCTCTTTAAAACTATCTCACTCTCCCTCTCTTTAAAAATTTAAAATTCAACTAAAACATTAAATTGTAGTTTTTCTTTGTCACACTTTATATGCATTTTAATTGTTTTATATCACATATTAATTATTTATTTAACCTTTATTTTTGTTGTTAATGTATTCACTGCACGTCTTATTTTACACCAAAAAAATTATCATTTTTATGCTACACTTTACACCATTTGGTGCATTTTTTCGTAAAACATTACACACGGAATAAAAGCAAATAGTGCTTTTATGTATCGATTCTCCCACTTTCAAATGTATACAGCAGCGTGACAGTCCTGCTCGGGATATTTAATCAATTCAATTCAAAAATATTATGTAACATTTTTGTACAACTGATATGCCTAGCTCCGTCCCGGAGCCAACCAAATAACCACGGCGTGTAAAGTCGCGGTGAGCGTGTGGTTGGGCGGGGTGGGTCCGGTTTGGCTTGGCGACAATAGTTTATTAGCCAGAGCTCCTATCCGCCGTAGGTGGATTTAAAAACTGGATTAAGATTAAAATATGCTCACATGAACATAAAACTAGTTAAAAGATAACATACTAAAATTACACTCGTTTGCAAACGCACTATGAAATTTTAATTGCTGATACGGGAAAACAAAACTAAACGAAAAAACCCGTTCGAGCAAATGACGACCTCGTCCGGCGTCTGGCCGGAGGAAGATGGAGTTGTTAAAATGATGTGGTTTAAAAAGTTTGAATTTACTAGATGTTATTGGTCCAGAGGGAATTTGGAAAGACAAAAATGGACAAAAGAACAAAGAGGATAAAACAATGTACAAATATAAAAGGGGGATGGGGGTAGGTAAAGTTGAGGAAAGATAAAGAGTGGGGTAGAGACAGGTTATCGTAGAGGGAAGTATGGCTAGGGAAGTTGCCGGAAAATAGGCAACGCCTGGTATGGTGGTGTTTCAGGTCGAAAAGTATGGCATTATGCTGTCTGATTCGGGTAATGTTGCGAGTTAGTGGACTGTCCAGTTTGAATTGATAGAATCTTGAAAATTGCTCAACATTTTTTTTACACGTGTAGACATCTTTTCTACTTAGAGAACGGCTACTTTATGTCGGAAGTGATCGGGAAGATGGTGGGAGGTATGGAGGAGGGTGGGGGGATAACCGTGAAAAAATGAGAGAAGGCAGTGGAACGGCAGACGAAAATAGTGACTATGTGGTAGAATAGTAGGAAAGTGAAGAAAGAAGGTAAGTGAGGATTATGGAAAAAAGGGAGAATGCGGTGGAAAGATGAGGGAGATGGTGGGCATTTGGGGGAGGTGAGAGTGATAGATGGGATAATGAAAATGATGGTGGAAAAAAGGTGAGCAATCCACACGAGCTAGTCAAAAACAAATTTCTTTCAAAAAGAAAGTTTATAATGCAGCAGTCAAATACTGGATTATATTATAGACATTTTGGATATGATGCGATGAATGCATTTAATAAACAAACGATAATTAGAGAAATAAAAAGTCAGTAAAGAGAATAACGCCACTGCTGCATATTTGCCAAATTAATTTCCACTTTACAAAAAAATAATTGGTAGTGTCTCAAGTATTGAAAACGAGTGTCTTATTTTGACGTTCAGAGTTCAGATATTTATATTGCAAGTAAAAAAAGGTATTTATGAATAATAAATAAATTTAATTAAACTCAAGCTAATCTATAATAGCAGAGTATGTCTTATTTGTTTTAACACGATTAGTGCATTTTACAACTGAAAACAATCTTGGAAATATGCAGCTTTATCGTTTATATTTATAGAAAATACATTTTAAATGTAAACATTTCCTTTGACCCGTGCCTAATTGTTTGTAAAATTTTGTAAGCATTTTTTAAGTTTCTTGAATCAACCAGGTAAATAAACTATGTAGTCCATGAGTTCATAAATTATTGCATAAATTCATTTTTAGCTAAAATTAAGACAATTATTTCAATGAAAAATCCCGATTTTTTTTCCTAATTGCGTATATTTTTGATTCTACGGTATTTTCCATCACATATAATTTTTGTAACTATAAATATAGCAGAATACCACACATATTTGACAACCCTCAAATCCAAAGCCAAGACTGTCTAGAAAGGGGTTACATACTCAAGTAACAATTTAAATAAATTCCTTTTGAGTTTATTTAGGTTTTATCAGTGCTTTATAATGACTACCTCATAAGCCAGTGATTTATGCCAGATAAAATAAATGTCAAATGCACTTAAAGATAGTCTTGTGTTAAAGAACGTTTTAAAAAGACTTTCAAGAATTCACATTAAAACTTATTTATCTTGTAGTCCTTATTGCTTTATGACTAACTTATGAAGGTATTTGTTAAGCCTTCAATAAAACTCTGTAGTTGTTAAGTCCAACTAGAGCTTTATTGAAAAATTTAGGAAATGTTGAGGTTTTATAATCGCTTTATAAAATTATCTTGGAGTAGTTATGCTGGCCCACAAATCTAATGTGCTTTGAGATCATTAAGTTTCGAGTCGAATCTTCATAAATACAACTTATTAGAGTTTTAATGAAATGGGCAGAGACGCTTAACCATAAAAGGATTTGGTTTCTCTCTGTTCAGACTATAGTGTTTTAAAATAGGTAGTAAAATAGTTAAAGCTGTATTAAGAAGTATTCATTGGCATTTCATGTATTTGTGGATGCCGTGTGTATGTGGAGGAATAAACACAACACACATAATAGACAACCGCCAAATCCAAAGACAAGGTTGTCTGGAAGAGGGCAGGCAATATCCATTACCAACCGACAATGGGACATGGCAAGCGGTACTACCAATAACTTTCTACAAATGTGGCAAAATCTTAAAATCAAACCGAATTTTCAGGTTAGGTTTTACAGGCGCCATAAACCCTATAGGTCTTAAAGCGGTTGCGTTAATTACTTGAAGGGTTTAGAATAGGTTTTAAAATAGCCTAGAAGTTTTAAAAAATATTTTAAAACCAATAAGACTTAAAATATATTTCTACAGGAACAAATCGGCGTACTTAAAGAGCAATTGGTAATTTAATAGACATTTTAAGACAAAACGCGTTAGAAGTAGAATTATTCACAACTAGTGGAGTTGTATAGGGGTATAGCCATATACAGCCATATCGGGGGAGGTTTCAAGTTTTGGTTTTGTGAAAGTTTTAAGTCGCCGAAAAGAAAAATTAATTATCCATATATTTTTTTGAATTGTGTCTTTAGAGGGCGCGCGAATTTTTAAGAACTATCTAATCATGTTTTACAGTAAACTTAGTCTCGTTGAAGATTTTAGGCTACTGCGAGGATTCCCAATACTTTGTAAATAGTCTCTCTCAGTATTTGCCATACTTATGTTGATTTTATAACTATGCATGTCGGCCCATATATTGTGTGGATGATGTGAGTGTGGCATTAGATCTATTTGCTTTTATATTTACTTCATTCATTCATTACTTTCTCAATGCATTTGTGTGTGCCTTTTAAATTTTATTATAGTGCTTATCCTAAACCAAATATAGTTTTATAATACTCTTCAAATCCTATACGACACTGTTTATCCTGACTCCTATTCCCAGGGAGTAAACCCCGCTAACAAATCTGAAATCCCAAGGTGTTATGTGGAACCGTGCCGAACCGTGCGAGTCCCGAACGGTAACCGTATTCTCTACGTAAAAGAGACGTGTGTCCCCAGCGACAAAGGGGAAACTATGAGGAAATATGATCAAACACATAGCCTCGGAAACCTCGTTGGCCAGTCGAGGAGAAACAGGCCCTAGAGTAGATTGCGTTGCTGGATCTGATCTGGACGGGCGACAGCATACCGAAGGAAGCAGTGGTCTTAGCGGCGCTGCTCCTCGTAGAGCTACCGCTATAAATACCGCGAGCTTGGAGACGACGGTCGTACCTCGGTTCCTGCTCGTCAAGAAATTAGAAGGCGATTTCAGCAATGTTAGTCCCTTCCTAATATCTAGAACATTATATGGACTTATCGGTGACGTAAAATCTGTGAGGAAAACAAAAGATGGATTACTGGTCGAAACATCGACGAATGCGCAAGCTAAACGTTTGCTTCAAGTTACCATATTCTCTGATCATTCCGTTGAGGTTGTCCCACATGGCTGGCTTAATAGTGCAAAGGGAATTGTTTATTGCCGAGACCTTCTCAATTGTTCTCTAGATGAAATCCTTGATGAACTAAAAAGTCAGGGAGTAATTAAAGTAGAAAGAATTAAAACTAAACGTGAAAATAATCTGTTTGATACGCCAAACCACATTCTAACATTTAATACGCCTCGTCTACCTTCTACTATTAACGCAGCAATGTACAGGCTACCAGTTCGTCCGTATGTACCAGCCCCTATGAGATGCTTTAAATGTCAACGCTTTGGACATACGTTTATAAAATGCAACAAGGGACAAGTTTGTGTTTGTGGCAAACCTCTTCATGAGGGATCGCCTTGTGAAACACCAATTACGTGTGTAAACAGTGGGGAATCACATTCTGCCAGATCAAAAAATTGTCCTAAATATAAAACTGAGCTTGCGATAAGAAGAATTAAAGTCACTGAAAAAATTAGCTACTCTGAAGCCAAGAAAAAAGTATCAGTGCACACCCCAGTCGAAGGTATTTCTTATGCACAAGCTGTTAATTCAACAAACAATGATATTCAAAAAATTGTTGACCTACTAGCACCACGTATTATGGACTTAGTTAAAGATATATTTAAAAACCAACAAGCAGTTCGGCAATTACCACAAACTCAGTCTAATCTATCAGTACCAGCAGACAAAATCGGCGCAGAAAAATTTGCCCACAGAAACTACTCGAGACAAAAGAAAAAGGGACTCTGAAGTTAGCATATCACAATCATCTGGAGACGAGTTACTCTCGGAATCATGTAGCATTACTTCTGCTAACAGTTCTGTAGGAAGACAGAAAAAGAAACCAGGCGGGCAAAGGGGTAGACCTAGAAAAACTACCCCTTAACATTTTCCTCTTCAACGAAAACTTCATTCAATGGAATTGTAATGGTCTTACAAATCACTTTGCAGAATTGAAATTACTATTGAATAAATACTTGCCTTTCTGTATTTGCTTACAAGAAACGCACTTAAAACCACATGAGAATTTTTCCTTACGAGGCTATAATATTATACGAAAAGATGTAGAACAAACAATACGAGCAAAAGGAGGAGTAGCATTCCTTATTCATGAAAACATACCTTACCAAACTATTCCATTAAGGACATCCTGTTAAGCAACTGGTATTAGACTGCATAGACCCTTACAAATTACTTTATGCAATATTTACCTACCTGAATTTGATTGGCAACTCGACGACCTAACTGATCTCATCGATCACCTTCCCACCCCAATTCTATTCCTTGGGGACTTTAATGCACACAATCCCCTGTGGGGCTCAAATTTTAAAGACGCTAGAGGTAGAATGGTCGAAGATATGCTAAAAAATACGAATCTCATATACCTAAATACAGGCGAGGGTAGTTACTTCAGCGCAAGAAATGGTAATATTTCAGCTATTGACCTCACTTTTAGTTCTACCTGCACAGCGACACAACTTCAGTGGTCAGTAATACAAGACCTACATGGCAGTGATCACTTCCCTATACTAATAGAAACAAGTACAGCAAGGACCCAAATAGACATGCTACAAAAGTGGTGTCTATCCTATGCTGACTGGGACAAATTTAGAGATAATATGGATGAAATCTTGAAACACCTTGATCAAGTAACAATTGAAAATTTTAATAACATAGTTTTACAATCTGCTATAAATCAATACCTAAATCTAGGGGAATTCGGCACAAACCTCCGGTGTCTTGGTGGAATACCGATATTAAGAATTCCATCAAAGCCAAAAATGTAGCTCTAAGGACTTTCAAGAGAAATCCATCAGTAGATAATTTAATAACTTTTAAAAGGCTAAGAGCTATTTCCGAAGAATCATACGTGAAAGCAAAAGAAAGTCCTGGGAAAATTATGTTTCAACACTCTCAAGTGATACATCTACAAAAGACGTCTGGAGAAAAATCAAAGCCATATCAGGAAAACAATTTCCAGCTGTAACACCGCTTCTTGAGATTAATACGCATATAATTAACGATCCTACCCAGATTGCAGAGGCCCTGGCTTTTCAATTTTCTACTGTGAGCAGCTCAAACAACTACTCGATAGAATTTTTGAATATCAAGAATAATTTCAATACACCATTTGACTTTACCACCGATGAAGATTTGCCCTACAACTAGCCCTTCTCCATAGAGGAATTTGAATCTGCTTTGGCAGACACCAATAATTCTTCCCCAGGACCGGATGATATACCCTACGAAATGATTCGTCAACTCTCTGCAGAATCAAAAAATGCATTACTTGAAATTTTCAATTCCATTTGGCAAACAAGCATATATCCAGATCAATGGAGAGAGGCTATCGTAATCCCACTATTAAAACCAGGTAAAGATAAGCAAAATCCAAGTAGTTATCGCCCTATATCGCTAACATGCTGTCTGAGTAAGGTACTAGAAAAAATGGTAAATCAGTGACTAATATGGATATTAGAAACTAATAGTTACATTGCTAAAGAACAAACTGGATTCAGAAAGTATCATTCCACTATGGACTACTTAGTGAACCTGGAAACTGCTCTACAAGATGCTTTTATATCTCGTCAACGCTTGGTAGCTGTGTCCTTCGATATTGAAAAAGCATTCGATATGACCTGGAGAGATGGAATTTTGGAAAAACTTCATAACTGGGGACTTAGAGGAAACTTACCAATCTTTATCAAATCTTTCCTAGATGATAGAGTTTTCAGAGTTAGAGTTAGCAACTCACTTTCCTCTAGATCTGTTCTAGAAAATGGGGTCCCACAGGGATCAACTATAAGCGTGACACTTTTTCTTATCGCCATAAACGATTTAATTTCCACGGTTATCGCACCCTTAGGCAAATTTCTTTACGTTGACGATCTCATCATATTTATGACTGGCAATTCTATGCAAACTATAAATAGAAAACTTCAAAGTGGCATAAACACCATTGTCGAGGAAGCTGAGATGCGAGGATTTCGATTCTCAGAGGCAAAATCATGTTGTATTCATTTCTGTAGGCTTAGAAAACTTCACAGAGAACCATCTCTATTCATCAAGGGAACACCCATACAAAATGTGAAGAAAATTCGACTATTAGGTCTCACGTTCGCAAACTCTTAATATACAGAAATGCATATCCCATATAAAGTGGGGTGCGGACAAAAAAACCTTGTTGCGACTCTATAAATCACTAATTCTCTCCAAAATGGACTACGCCTGCATTGTTTACTCATCTGCTAGAAACTCCACTCTTAAACCTCTTAACACATTACATCATACCGCTATAAGATACTGCACAGGAGCGTTCATGTCGTAATTTAAATATTACGTTACCTGACATCATACAAACCAGTTTCTGTGAAGTACCCCCTTGGCTCATACCGAAAATCACAACCCGCCTAGACCTTACATTTATGCCAAAAAGTGAAATATGCCCGCTTCTACTTAAAAACAAATTCCTCAGTATTCTAGATGAATACAGCAATTCTACATCGCATGCTATCTTGCAAGCCCTGTATTCTTGTGCTTCAAACAGCGAGTTATGCTTCACCATTTGTACGGATTCACTCAGTGCCTAACACACTATATTAAATTCATACACTACTGAACCAATAGTGCAGTTGATACTGGCAAATATTTACAACTTACATCTGAGACAAAAACAAATAGTTTTCATATGGACACCAGCTCACATCGGTATAGATGGTAATGAACTGGCTGACGAGGCTGCCCGTAATGCTGCTAACTCTGATACCGAAGTTGATTATAAGTACATAATACTATATGACAGAATAAACGATCAATGGCAACATGAATGGAGTAGCTACGAAGGTAAAAGAAGTTAAGCGGACCATAAAACCTTGGACAGATCCTGTTAAGCTAAATAGAAGAGAACAAGTGGTTCTCACCCGCTTACGAATTGGCCACACCAATCTCACCTCTTCGCACCTTCTTCTAGGAGAGCCCGCGTCGATGTGCGAAAATTGTGATGAAGTCCTAATGATAAAACATATCATAGAAACATGTACGGTCTTTGAAGTTCTACGTCAACACCGGAATATCCCAAATCAAGTTGCAAATGCTTTAGCAAATACAGCAGACGCATACACTAATTCAATTTTTAAAAGATGCAAGTTTATTTACAAAGATATAAGTGTGACAAAGTACAATATGAAAATGACGATTAATATTTCTTTACACGGCTGAATAACCTTAGATGTTGAAGCCGTTAAATTAAATAATAATAATAAAAAAAAAAAGGTATGTGGGTCTTTCTCTAGGTGGGCCCCTGTACTCTTATAAAGGTTTAAGTCAGTTTTATAGAGTCCTTCCAGATCATTTATATTTATAAATAATCTTCTAGAAATAAGCTTTCAGAATATCTTATAGAGTATATTAAAACTAAAACTGTTATTTGGGATATTTGATACTGATTCTAAAAGGTATTTTCGTTAATATCACTTTCAAACTGTTTGTTTAATTTTTAATTTGACTGGTAATAATAGATCCAATATAGTGATTATTGAAATGGTTTGCTATGTCTTTTTCGTTTGTCTATATTATATTGTTATTTAATTTAATTTTATTGACTTCTAATTGTGTTGCGTCATTATTAGTAATACTTTTTCCAATTTCTCATATTAACTAGGAATTATTTATATTTTTTATCAGTTTTCGAAAGAAGTTTTGCTTGTTTTATTAAATTATTTAATTTGTCTTTGCGGAATGCTTCTTAAAGAGCGATATCTTTTGGGTTTTAATAACCGGCGGTCCTTTGTTTTAATAGGCTTTACTAAGTCACTAATCAATATCATCCATTCTTTCCGCCTATTTATATTTTTGTTGTTGATTTAAATATAGTAGATATTTTTTAATTTATTTTCCAAAATAGTGCTCTTTCCATCTTACTGCAATTATAGAATGTTTCTAAATCTTCTATTTCCAGAATCTATGCAAAGCTATGTTTTTGTGCATTAGCAACCTCAATGTAATTATTGTTGTTATTTTTATTTTATGTAGTATTTTGTTTATAAATATTAGTGTATTGAAACTACAATGTTAATGATCTGTGATTGTCGACTGTAGATAAATAGGGGTTCTTACAATATTTATTTTCATTGTTTTTAATCATATATGATCTATTATAATGCACACGGATACAAGATTTTCTGATTCTTGAGAAAGGAAAGAGATTCGGTTTCCGAAACGTCAGCAAAATATATAATTTTTATTCTTATATCTGCTCATTAATGCTCCTAATATATTAGTGATTATATTGTTTTGAGATTCCTAAGATATTAATTTTAGAAAACAATACATATACCTCAGAAAAAAAAATAAAAAACTACAAATTGTTCAGATAAAACTTGAATGGCCCTGTATAGTAGATATAGTAGATATCGAACCGTTTTATATCTCACAATGACTGGAATAATTGTTAAAATACTTTACCAATCAATCATACATTTTTTTTTTTTCAGTGAACAATAAATTGTTGTCATGTATGGCAGTCTGAGGGTCAACTTATTTAAAATGTAATCTCATATCCATATAGGATGTAACAAATTGCAACAATTAACACAGAACATCTTGTTTCCGTAATATTCTTAATATAAACTAATTACTGGACGTTTAATCAGAAGTAAAAAATTACTAACAATTTTATTAACAAAAACGCAATATTTCTTTTTCTCGAAAAGTAAGGAAGATAGAGAAGAAACTATACGTGCCATTTTTATAGGGCTTAAAATAATCTAAGAAAATGATCTTAACAACTTTTCCCGTCAAGTGAGTCGTTAACCTTAAGGAACACTCTTCATGGCACTATAATTTTCTTGACACTTTTTCTTTATTTTGTAGCTATGGAAGACTTTTTCATAGTTTTGTGCGGTTTTTAGGTTTTAGAACTCATTTAAGATAGATCTAAGTACACAAATCTTGCTTGTGCATAATGCAATTTGCAACAAAAAATTACGTGGTTATTTTTCTCGTACGGTAGATTCACTAGATTCTGATATTTTGCATTTAGAAACAGTTATTGCGGACGGCGCACAACATTATTGACCTTATACAAGGTGATCTTATTTTCCAAGGTTATTTTGCTCCGTCTGTTGATCAACGGATACAACCTTCGAGCATATAAGGGAAAACGGAGGTGCCTTTTCTATTTTACAACAATGCGTATGGTTTGTACTCAACGCATATGGGCGAGGGACGCGAGAGGCGTAGTAAACACTGTAGTAAATACCCACAAAACACAATAGAAAACGAAAGTAAACAAGCAAATGATACTAAACGCCATATTAGAAAGGATTCCCTACGGGGATGAGATCATTATTTTGCACCAGCCAAGGAATCGGGGATTAATAATTTGCTTGTTTGCAGTTGTAGCCCGAACAAACAAACAGCTGTTTGGCGACCTCTGTTTTCCCCTATATGCTTGAAGGATACAACCTACTGAGAGCGGCATAAGTCCTGTTAATGGCAACTGTTATCTGCGGGCCAAAACAAAGTCTCTTGCCCAGAGAGACACCCAAATACTTAATCGTATTTTTCTCGATTATGTCCTGACCCTGGATTTTTATTTTATTAAAAGTCTTAATATTCGTAAAATTTTCTATTTCTTTTCTACTTTCTTGTCGGGGTTTATTTTTATTTTTCAGACTGCATAAAACTTTTGTTAATACGATACTTAACTTTTTCAGTAGCAGTCTGGGCGTAAAATGAGTGTGCGTAAATGGTCGTCGTCGGCGTAAAGTACGTTGTTTGTATTTGGATACGTAGAGAGATCTACGGTATACAGATTAAAAAGGATTGGTGAAAGGATGGACCCCCGAGGAACTGCTGCGGGGAGTCTCACTCTAGTTGAGAGTACGTTGTTTGTTCGTACTAGAATATATTTATCGAACAAAAAGGAAGCCAAAAACTCCGTTAGATATTTTGGAAATGTATGTGTGTGTCGTCTAGTTTATAAATTAAACCATTTCTCCATGTGGAATTAAAAGCCTTAGCAATATCGTCGAGCAGCACTGCTCTTTATTGTACCCATTTATTACATCCTGCGCCAGTTTGCTCAGTGCACGCCCCAAATCCAAATTGGTACGTGAGGATGAGGTTTTTCTTTCCCACGAACCGGTTTATTAATTGCAGAATATTTTTTTCTGTGATTTTTGCCATCGCATTAAGCAATGAAATTGACCTATAACTGCCCGGTTCGTGGGGCGGTTTACCTGTTTTCAAATTGGGCACAACAATGGCTGTTTTTTATTTTTGGGGAAAATATTGTAATCTCAGGATGGCATTCATGAGGTAAGATAATTTGACAAGGGCTTTTTGGAGAAGGACGATATTAGGAATGATATCAGACACGATATTAGGAAGGGTATCTGGGCTGGGAGCATTTTTATTGGGGGTGGATTTTATGTGTTTTTTGACATCTGACGTAAGGATTTTGGGAAGCTTCTTGGGAGGGACAGGATATGAAGGAGACTTATTTTGGACGTGTGCGGTAACCCGTTCCTGGAAGGAGAGATCTATTGATATGGATATTATCTAGTAGACTAATTTTGTAAGATTATTCTGCACGAGACTTGACTTATTCATAGTGACTGCAGCTTGCTGGAACTAATTGGAGATACAATTTCTAGGATGATTGGACTATTCCAGTTTGAAAATTTTTTAACCTTCCTATTTTATTCAAGATTCAAACAATCTTTAGTATTCTCGGCAAAATTTGTTTTGGTTAAGAATTAAATACAATCGAACGTTCGTAACTTAAAAATAATCTGTTTCCCTGTGTATTTCCAATTTATTTTTAAGTTTAAGTTTAAGTGATTGTTACTTTGAATGGAGGTACACACATACAGGGTGATTCAAAAGAAAGTGCACTAAATTCACCTGTAGATTAGGGTGCCCCAAAGATGAAGATTTTCCTAATAAAATGTTTTCCTACCGCTCCTCCTAACCGAGTTAAAGTGGGTGCCTGGCAACTAGTTTTCTCCTAATAACCTTCAACCGGATTGACGTACGATGATCAAATTGTGGATCCAGCTCTTTATTTCGATAGGCTACATGCTTAATAGAGCAAGTTCGTACTGATATGCAAGATGTGTCCTATACAGCGTGGTCCGGTAAAGTTCAAGGTCAAATACTTTTTGTCTCTTGTGATTTTTCATCCAGTTAGGCCGGTTTCGAGCAAATCGTAAAAATGTAGAGGCATGCATTAATGAAAAATCACAAGAGGAAAAAAGTTTCTAAATTTAATAAGATATTCAATAAACAATCGAAATTCTTAATTTGACATCAGATAAAAAATATTTGACCTTGTACTTTACCGGACCACCCTGTATATGACACATCTTGCATATCAATACGAACTTGCTTTAATGAGCATGTAGCCTATCAAAGTAAAGAGCCGGATCCACAATTTGATCATCACGTACGTCAATCCGCTTGAAGGTTATTACTAGTGAACCATCCTAGAATGGCAGATGATATCAGGATGCGCAGTGGTCGAAACCAGTCCGCCTCTACGGAGTTCATTTGTTTATGTTCCTTCTCTGTGTAAAGATCGGTACAGCCTCGAGAAAAGTGCTTGCAGTATACAACTTAGATTTGATACATGTGGCCCTTATTTATATCGGCAATTTATATTTTTTATTTTTTTGGCATGCTACCCCTTAGAACCTTAGAACCATTCTCTATTATGAAAAAATGATTACCTGAAAATTTCAACCGAATAAATACAGTTTAACCCGTGCCGAAAACGCTAAGATTATAAATAAAATGAATTCTTTATTGAAATAGCAAAATATAAACCATTGTAATAACAAAATTAGGAAAAAAAACAAAATTAAAATTATTGCGTAATTGAATTATACAGCATTGACACAATCTATTTATCTGAAGAAATACCCGTACACAGAGTAGATTTTTTGAAGTCTGGATACTTTTTTCGGTAGTCAGATACAACTTTTATGATGAACTGTTTCTGCTCATCGTTTAAGCTAAACTTATCATTGTATTCTTCCATCAATTTGACTCTTCTTTCTGCTATATCGTTTGTAACTCTAATTTTTTCTACAATTGTTTTTGCTCGTCGATAGCCTTCATCTGCATCCCACTCGGAAGGATTTTTCTCGAGAAAAGATGTTTCTATGTTAAAACGAGTGAAAAATATTTTTGTCTTGGGAGAAGTAAATTCGTCCAGTTCTCCAACTTTTTCAAGGTCTGAACGATTGTAAATAATTATTTTTATAACGTGCACTTCTTTATCAGATTCATCGTTGAAATCTTCTGAACATTCTGGTTCCTTCATTTTTTGACGCATCTTTTCTTTTATTTCAAAAGAGGCATCATCATCAAAAAAAGAAAAGGCAACAGCCTCAGGGCTCAAGTACCACAAATGATTGAGCAATTTAGTTAAAGTGATTTTAGATACTGCTTCATCAATGTTCCGATATTTATACAGATTTTTACGTAGATTCAAATCACATGGCGGCGCTTTAATTGAGAGCGGAGATAGAAACCAATTTTTTGCATACATTTTCACAATAAAAATACAAACGTCACGAAGTGCTTTCTTCGTACTGGCATTCATCTTAAATTGATTTCTAAATAGATAAATCTTTAACGAATAAATTGCCTTTGACATCCAGCCGGCGTGATGCATTGCCCCTGGATAATGAAACTGTACATGTACATTTTCCTTTGAAACCCCACCTAAAAAAATTATGCATAACTCTGCAAATTCTTTATAATCACCTCTTGAAAAATTCGTTAAAGTCTTCAAGTAATCAATTAAGGAAGATTTCTCGTCGTTGAAAATTTCGCATACTTCTCCATCTTCAACTCCTGATAAAAATTTACTTTTATCGATTTGGGGCCAGGCGTGATAAAATCTTTTAAAAAGTGCAAGATTGGGACCAGATGTTCCCGGTATTTTAAACTCAAAAACCGCTTTTAAAATTATTTCAAAAATGTGGTGCCTGCAGGGAAGATATAACAATTTTCTTTCTAATAACCCTTCCAGAAGAACGCAGGCACCATTTTGTTCACCGGTATTCATCGCAGTAGTGTCAAAACAACAAGCCTTCACTGTTTCTTCCAAACCCCAGTCACACAAAATATGAAAAACCGCCGTAGCTTGAGCTTTGCCAGTACCACTTTCCAACGCTGGAACATGAAGAATCTGTTCTACATCCCCGTTGCTGATAATTATAGGAAGTCTATCAACCACTTCATGACTCGTTAATGCTGGTAAAAGCTTCCCATCCCAATGAACTACTGCTGCATTCAAATTGATATTTTTAAATTCATTCTTGATTTTTTCGAATTTTTTCTCTCGCAGTTCACGACGAGATCGTTGGGGAGACGCTCTGTTTAAAACTGATTCATTTAAATCGTGTCCCAAGGCATCTGCTACAGCTGAAATAATATGAATAGCTTCCCAATCACTCACTTTACACTTATCAAGAGCAGAAACTAGACGTTCAGCGATTATTTGTTGGCGACCTCGCATTTTTTTTCTGAGTAACTACAGATGCAGCTGGTTGTACGTCTTGCCCATTATCACTAACGTCTTCTTCACTTTCGCTCGTGCTCATTAATTCTATTTTCTGTCCTATTGACAAAAATCAAGAAATTAGGTAAATTAAGGTCTAATAATTGTAATACAAAAAGATTCATTAGGAAATATACTATAAAACTCACCCAGTTCATCCAATTTGTCATATTTTCTCTTCTTATAATTTTTGGTTTACACTGCACGCTCAAACGACCGCGTCTCCTGTCTTGCCAGCTGTTTATCAATACCATACATGTATCCTGGTCTTCCTTTCTCTCGCTGTCTTCTCAAAAACTCGATATCTTCTAGGTTCGTCATTGAAGTTAAGGCATTTTCCGCAGCGATATCAAAAAGATCGTCAAGTTTATCAACAAATTTATCTTCTTTCTCCAATTGCTTCAAATTTCTTCTCTCGACTCATTTTTGCATACTTTTGAAGATCTCGCCACTCTACGTGCAACTTTTTTAATTTTGGTATACAGTTCTTCTCACTTTGGGTTGGAATTCTCGCCTTCTACCAAAACAACAGTGTTTCCCTAATCGCTAAACGTGCACCATCTTGTAATGTCAAATTAAAAAATAAAACTTTTAACACTTCTCTCTTTGATGGTAACTTGTTGCCAATAATTTGAGGTGAATAATTTCCTATTAAAAATACCTCGCAATCTTTTCGCAAAGTTCTTTTCGAAGATGAAGCCATGACAAATAACACGCGCACAGAAAAACTATCTTACATTTTTCAATAATTACTGCAAAATCTATCAATATCAAGACAATGTATGACTATGTATGACTATCAAGACAATGTCAGTATTCCGTAACGTGGCAGACATTTGCGTTAATGAAAGTCTGAACTTGTCGATAGTCGAAGTAAACAACAATGAATCATGTTTCACCAACCTACGGTGCAAAGTTGTGCAGCGCGGCACGTGGCGGCTGGCAATTACAATGCAACGTTGTAATGCAAGTATTAAAGCTTTTTTGGCACGGGTTAAATTTAATCAATTGCGCTGAAATTTGCAGGGATTTATTTTGTCATGGTAAAGAACCATTTTAGAGGTTAGCATATGAAAATTTCCGACTTTGACAAATGAGGGCCACCAGACACCTGTTATAAGTACCCACTTATAAGCATTGTTACGTTTATTATCACTAGTAGTATTTATATAAGAAAATATCTTGATGTTTGAAAGTAAAGTAAAACATAAGGCATTGTCTGGTCCAAGCCGAGAAATTATAAGTTCTATCTTAAAATATAATATATAAAACAGGGATCTATAGCTGGAGCCCCTATTATACTATTTTCAAAAGTGAGTGTAAATCTATTATCAGTTTAAAATTTTGTATTCTGACTACTAATATAATTTAATATTGATTACGTACTGGGTTTCCTCGGAAGTTGGGTTGAGCAAATAAACAAAGTATAGTGTAAACGCTTACCTCAAACTTTATAATTTTAGGCCCGTTCTGTTTAATTTAATCTGTATTTGTTTTGTATATTTGCTATATTGTATTGTTTACTTGAAACTAAAACAATTAAATATTATAATTAGTAGTATGGGGACGGTAGCTCAGTGGTTTAGCGCATCTAGCTTGCATACTGGCGTACCTAGCGAAGCAGGTTAAATCCCTGCTCATCGCGAAATAATTTTAATTATAAAATTATCCCCAAGAAGTGGTTCGGACTCCATATATAAGCTGTAGGGCCTCGTTTCTCGTTACCTAACACAAATTCATTCTGGATTTTCAAGGAGTTACTTCGGTGACTTGAGAAGCGGTTAAGAAAACATTTTAAGAAACATTTTTTTTTTAAGTATAATTGAAATATATCGAATATAAAAACAAACTACTGTTCAAGTGTTGATCCGAAAACACCAATTGGTCTATGACACACCAGGATTCTCGGTGAATAGGGTGCGCACTTCACGTTTTACTGAAACTTCTTCCTCCGACTGTACTTTCATAGCTTAAGAAGCTTGCTTGTCTTTGTCCAACAGTGACGATATTTCTTCTCTCTCTGCGCGGCTACTTGCCATCTTAGGATGGTTGACTAGTAGGAGAAAACCGGTTGCCAGGCACCCAATTTAAGGAGCTATAGCTCGGTTAGCAGGCGCGGTAGGAAAAAAATTTATTAGGGAAATCTTCATCTCGACGATATCCCAATCTACAGTTGAATTTAATGTACTTTCTTTTGAATCACCCTGTATAAATAAACGTTTTTCAACTAATTATCTGATTCATTGGATTCTATATATGACGTCCTTTAATAACATTAATTCAGAGGATGTGGTTGAACTTCCCAATTTAACCATAGCAAGAATTATAAGAAGGTAAATGGGCTTTTCTATATTTACAGTAAGATCAATGGACGAGAAATAATAGAACAATAAAGGAAATAATTGCTTCTTAAAGGATTCTTCTGCCATAATGCCACAGTGTCATATAATGTTATATAGTAATAATGCCATAAACTTAAAAAAGAGAAAGTTTGTGTTCTAAAAGTTCATAGCCCAATTCCTTAGAGAATGTCCAACAGCGACCAGTCGTACAAAAAATATATCAATTGAAAATTATTACTCGTAGTATTATCTGGATTTCTTCAAGTTTTCGCTTGTCACCAATATTTACATAGAACTAACCCCTTGGCCACATGCGATTGTTAAAATGTCACCACAAGATAGTTTAGAAATGATACTGATTTGCTTGTTTTTCTTTTAAACTCGAACCAGATTCAAGAGTTTTGTACATTAAAAGAGAAAACAAGGTTTGGAAGAAGTCTACAAAAGTAAAAGTTGGCGATTTTTCTGAGACCCCCAGTCCATGCATTCATTTCATGATTGTGACATCGGTTCTTGATACCTATTGGAAAAGAGGGGCGCTACATCTTGCAAAGAGTGATGCGAAATTTCAGAAAATTAATCCACTTTTTAACTTAGAAGATGCATCATTGCTGCTGGGAAGAAAATGATTAGAAGAGTGCCTAAAATCTAGAAAAATGACTTTCTTCTTACCTCACCTGCGTGAAATACTGGTCCTTGAGGGTTTATAATCAAATCATGGAATCTTTCTTTCCTAATGAGGCGAGACGATTGGAAATGGCGACACAGGAAGGACACATTTCTCTGTGATGATAATTTTCTAGAATTATTCCTGAGGAATATTGTCACCATTCATTTTTCGCTCAAATTTTGGTTAAGCTCATAAAATTCTCAAAGGAGCACTTGCTTTTTCCGTCCAAAACACAATGTGGTTTGTCTCGGTGGAAGGGGGCATTTGTCAATATATTTACATTATATCGAAGCCTTTTTTGCCACTGACACTTTATTTTTTGACGCGCGGCATTGTCTTTCTTATTTTTTAAACGAAACGTTTATACTTCGAAAACCATGAATATAACCTTATTCATCAGAGCTTCTGGGTTTTATACAATTAATAGAAAACTCTAATTATGAGCAGATACTGGAATTTAGGCAAGTTTAATTCTATTTAATTATGCTTACTGTTTCTAAGCTAAACTATTTCTGAGAAATTACGTTACGATATTGAATATTGATATAAAATAAAAAAATAAAGCACGTCTAAGATATAATGAAACCAAAATGCATCTGTAAGCAATTTCTTGAACTTTGAGAAAGTAATATAATCAATATAAATATTAGAAATATCCAGTTTGCATAAATGGCAAAATACCCAATAAACAGTAAAAAATCCATATTTGACTCAAATATTAACATTTTTAAATCATTGCATGTACTTTCCTATTTTTCTTAACAATTAATTAATAAAACGTTAATTTTGCAATATTAAGAATATTATTACCGTTCATGTAATAGAGATTTCAAATAAATCTTATACAATTTTAGGACTGTATAAATGTAAGAAAATATTTTAATATAATAATGTCTACAAGCTGTTGATACATTTGACATCAGAGAACGAAATTACACAAAACAGTACTTATATCGTAATTACAACATTCCAGCAACATCCACGACACCTTTGCTGCATATTTCGAAATCAAATTGATTGTATCATGATATGAACTCTGTGGAAATCACCATAAAGCTCTGAAAAACTTTACCTTATGCTGACTTTGAGTCAGATCATCAGTTTCCTATGTGTACTTTTTTTATTGAAGCTGAATACGAAGGGAAATACCAACGTCGGTTCATCATAACTGTTGGCCCAGCCTTCCAATATAAATTTAGGTAATACATAAGTCAACAAATTACATGACGAAAATTCAAGTGCTTTCCAGGAATATCCAAATGAGAACATCACACGAACAGCAATGGAAACACAAAGCACAAGAATGTGCTCTTGATAACTTCTAAAACTGTAATTGAAGTACAATGCAATAAAATCTGAAGGCTCAAGGTGTCAAGACTAACTTGGAATTGGAACAGTTCAATACAGTACGCTGCTAGAGAATCGTTCTGCGGAACGTATTTCTTGGAGGATCGAGCTGTTCGTGCGATGGGCTGTCCAGAAAATTGCGCAATAACCGATTATTTCAAAGGCGCATGTTGCCCTAGCTTTGCATCTGCAAATCTCAAGTTAGAAATCCGCCTATAGCTCTTTCATCAGTCCTACAGCACTCTCAGCACATTGTATTTAACGTACATTTATATAATCAAAAAGAATATTGCAAAAAAAAAATTAATTTGCGACTTTTTACGCAAAAAATCAATTTTGCAACAAATGTAAATATCTCAGTGGATTTTGCATAAAATTATTGCAACCAAAAGCATTTCAATTGTCATAAAAAAACACGAATTTAAAAAAAAAATGTGCTTCGATGCTTTGGAACCGAGATATGAAGAATTCACGTTTTTTGCGATTACGGCGAAATTTGAAAATATTTTTACTTGAAAATTTAACTGAATATTCCTCAGAGTGTGTGTTATTACTTACAAAAAGTGTTATGTCTACATATATAAATGGGCCATGGAAAGAAAATCGAGAAAATTGCATCTTTGGCGCTCGCGCTGACGCTAGACGCCAGATCCCCCTCCCTCTTCACTGCGAGCGGCGTACTTGGACAGTTTCACCACGGCGGAAGCTTTATTTTTCTTTTTCTCGACTTCAGAAGTGGCTAGATGGACTTTTTTTATTCAACTTTTTTTTTTCTCAGCTTTCCGATTATTCGATTATTTTTCAATCATTCAATTACGTTGCTGCTGGATGAAGTAAAAAAAAATTGAGGTCTTTGGTTCTTGTATACACCCCAGGCAGCAAGGTGCCGTCATTATGACGTCGTTTTTTCGGCATTAATTACGTCAATTTCACCTTCAGCATGACGTAAAAATGACGTGAAAAAGACTGCACAATGTCATAGCCCAATGACGTCATACATATGACGCCAATGTGACGTATTGGTAATCAGTGAGTTTTGCGATAAGGGATGCAAACCTCTCATTATAATATTTTTCCACAATTATTAATAAAGTTTTTGACGAAAAGAAAACCGGAATGTGCAGGGATCGAACCGCGGACCTTTTGACTCGCAACCTAACAATTAACTCACTGAACCATTGAACATCTTTATTTAAATATGTTTAAAAGTTGTATACCTAGTTGGAAATAGTAAAACAAAATTATTATTACTATTAGTCCAGTACGTGGGTATCAAAAAGGGGTGTTTGAATGCAAAAGGTGGGGTAGTAGTGATTTTTTAGTATGTTGTTAGGCTTGGGGCCCTAATGAAAAATCCAAGTTTTCGACCTCGAGGCGCATGCGCTCGAGCCGCCATCTTGGATTTTAGGTACAAAAATCTGGTTTTTTGATAATAACTCAAAAACGGTGGCTTTCACGACAAAAGATGTTCTATACAAAGTTAAAGAGGACAGAATTTCCTACATTTTTTGTTAAGACAATTTTTTTGTAGCACACATATGTTAGGAGTTACAGCTCCGTGAAGTTGCACTATTTGAAAAAAAAAGTATTATATTTTGCCATTTGGCTGTTAATAACTAAAATAAATAATTTAAACAAATGCCAATCGTATTGAAATAATTTTTAAAGAGACTCTACTTTAATTTTATATTAATAGGTTGCCCTAAACCTTAACGGATAGGCAGGTAGCAAGAGAACAGCTGCTGTCTAGTAGGTATTGAGAGAGGGTCATAAATGACCTTCAATGCATCGAGTCTGTATGCGTCAGTGTGCTTATTGTCTAGCTTGAAGAAGGTTATGCTGTTATAATGGAAAATCCCCAAGTTGATTTGTGCTTTATTTGTGAGAAAACTTTAAGTGAAAGTGACGTTGTCTTTGTAAAGGAAAGAGGTGTAAAGACACTTTTAAAATCGAGTGAGTTACGAGGTAATCGCGCACATACGCGCATTTTGAGAACACTATCTTCTGTAACTGTGCATGGCGCATGTCAAAAAAATTATATTAATGAAAAACTGATCGCCGCGTATTGTCGTAAAAAAGATAACGAACCTCAAGTAGCGTCGACATCCCGCAGATCTAGTATACCGACTTTTAATTTTAAAGCACAGTGTTTTCTCTGTACTGAAGAAATTACACCGGACTTTTTAAATAAACAAAAAAAAGAGGATATCACTCATCTCATCGAGATTTCGTTTGTATGGTGCAACAATTGGGAGTGAAAACTACAATGTTAAAAGCAGCTGAAGAACGGGATGATGACTGGGGACGGGAAATAATAAAAAGAATTCAACATGTGGCAGACTTGGTTGCAGTAGATGCAAGATATCATATGTCATGTCAAAAGCGTCTGTATAATCGAATGCCATCGGGAAAAAAAAGAGGATATCGGCCTGCAACTAATGTTGACGAAGCAATGGAATATATTTACTCGTATCTTACCGAGAATTCTGAAGAATGTCAATTTTCGCTTGATGAGCTCATGGACCAAATTGAAGGGGAATACCGTCCAGATCAGAGAACCGTAAAAGCTCGTCTTATGAATAAATATGAAGAAGATATACTTATCATTGAAAAACATAAGCAATCGCCTGTCGTCTGCTTCCGGGACACAGGTTACAAACTTCTAGCTGACCAATGGTATACGGCAAAAAAGTTAAATCCCGACGAAGAACGGCTTCGTGTTGTTAAAGAAGCAGCTGCTATTATTTTGGCAGATATCCGTTCGCAGGACTATGATATGTCAAAATATCCACCATCCGACAGTTTTTTAAATGAGGCCAATTCTGTAGTTCCACAAACTTTGAAAGTTTTTTTTGAAGAAGTAATTATAAAGAAAAGGCGCGGTTCGTTTGTCAAATGGAATAAAATATGCGAAGCATTATCCCATGCTGTGATCTCTGCGGCTAGACCGAGATCTTTTTTGTCACCGATTCTAATCGGAGTTAGTACATATTTGTATAAAAAATTCGGCTCAAGAAAACTCATCAACCTCCTATCATCATGATAATATTCAAGTACCTTTTAGTTTTTTTTTTATAATTATGTACAAATATAATGATATATAATAAGAATAATAAAATAAAACTCAACCAAAATGAAGTTTCCGCATTTTTTTTTCAAATAGTGCAACTTCACGGACCTGTAACTTCTAACATATGTGTGCTACAAAAAAATTGTTTTAACAAAAAATGTAGGAAATTTTGTCCTCTTTAACTTTGTATAGAGCATCTTTTGTCGTGAAAGCCACCGTTTTTGAGTTATTATCAAAAAACCAAATTTTTGTACCTAAAATCCAAGATGGCGACTCGAGCGCATGCGCCTCGAGGTCGAAAACTTGGATTTTTCATTAGGGCCCCAAGCTTAACAACATACTAAAAAATCACTACTACCACACCTTTTGCATTCAAAAAACCCCCACGTACTGGACTATATGTGGCGAAAATTGAACTACTATTGAAATACTTCTATTTATTTTTATTTTATAATGATTTATTTCCCGTCATTTTAATGACGTCAAAATAATGACCTAAAAGAAACGTGTATTTGACGTCTTCATGATGACGTCAGAAGTACGTTTTAAATATCACGTCTCTGGTACGTCATTTATTAATGACGTCAAAATAATGACCTAAAAGAAACGTATATTTGACGTCTTCATGATGACGTCAGAAGTACGTTATAAATATCACGTCTCTGGTACGTCATTTATTGGGACAATGACGTCGGCGACGAAAAATCACCTTTAAAAGACGTCATAATGACGTCACCCTGCTACCTGGGACACTAAATCACAATTTTATTTTTTTCATCCCCGTCGATAATGGGGTGGGGGTGGTAATGGGGGTGGCTAATGGCAAAATATTTTTTGGGACCTTAGCTTCTCTTATATACTTATACTGAATACCAATTTTATGGACTCTTACTTGCTTAATTTACCTATTTACCCCTAACCCTTCAACGGAATAAGATCAAAATATAATCTAGTTCCAGATGTCGTTAAAATACATGCATGTACCAAATTTCAAGTCAATATCGGTTCCAAAGTAATCGTGCGCACAATAAAAGTTACCGACGGAACGACAGATAGAAATTTTTTTTTGCTCAAACTTAAAATCTCGACGTTTCATGACATTCCAAGCCTATTTCAACTGGATGTGGAAGTAATTATAAAATGTTTGATTATAAACCACTGAAATTATTTTATCTAATAAAATAATAAAGCCGCTATATCACAAGTTCTTTTTGCGGAGCAACGTAATTGAATAATTGAAAAATAATCGGAAAGCTCAGAAAAAAATAAGTTGAATTAGAAAAAAAATGTCCATCAAGCCACTCCTGAAGCCGAGAAAAAGAGAAATAAAGCTGCCGACGCGGTAAAACTGTCCAAGTACGCCGCTCGTAGTGAAGGGGGAGGGCGATCTGGCGTCTAGCGTCAGCGCGATGCAATTTTCTCGATTTTTTTTCCATGGCCCATTTATATATATAGATATGGCACTTTTTGTAAGTGATAACACACACTCTGAGGAATATTCAGTTAAATCAAGTAAAAATATTTTCAAAGGGCATAGCAGGATAAGCATGTAAAATCTGCCCCCAAACAAAATTATATTTGTTATCAACTATTTGAAGGGATTTACCCTAAATATGATTTTCCCAAAATTTCAAGCCTGCAGCAGCCATATTGGGGGAGTGGTGGGTGGTTTTTGGATTTTGGTTTTTTTAAAATTTTCTCGAATACGAAAAAATCCGAAAACATTCGTAGTTGTTATATACATGTTGGACTATTTACCCATTTTTTTAAATAATTTTTAAATGCAAATTTCGTATGTAAAAATAATTTGCAAATTTTTGCACACAATTTTTTGGCACTTTAAGAAGGCCACTCTGAATTTTTCATCGCAAATTACTCATTTATCAAGGCCTATTCTCAAATTATTTTCATATTTTTGAAAAATGTGGAAGATAGTTAAAAAAACGAAAAACTGCATTACCGACCATTCTCTTATACGTGACTCACTATCATTTGGATGCATGTCTTGTTAATAAATATACAGGATGTTTCATTAATAATTGGACACACGCTAACTGGAGAATCCTTAGTCCAAAATATGAGGATTTAACCTGAAACAGTTAGATAAAATGTGTCTCCTTACTGAGGTACAGGGTGTCAAAGTTTTTTTTCTTTTTTTTTTTTCAATATCTCAACTATCTCTTGACCGATCTTCTCCCAATTAGGTAAGGAAACATTTTTTAAGCTAAGAAACAATAATTTATGTATTACATCACGCTAGCCCGTGGAGGGCGCCTCATGAGCTATACCTGATGATGAATATTTTTTCTCTTTTTTTTTTACGAAACGTAGTGGCACTTTTGACTAGAAAATCTCATGCAGGAGTCATTTCTACGTAAAAAATGTACGCTTGATAGTTTTTCGAGAAAACTGCCGCATAGATCTCAAAAATTCTTTGAAAACAAGCCCAATTTGACGAGAAAAAATTGTATTTATTGAAAAGTGTGCTTTGGTGACGTCTTAGTTCCGTCAAAATGTCAAACTAATGAAATTATACGTACATGCAATATGGCGGCTGCAGGCTTGAAATTTTGGGAAAATCATATTTAGGGAAGCCCCTTCAAATAGTTGATAACAAATAAAATTTTGTTTGGGGGCAGAATTTACATGCTTATCCTGCTATGCCCTTCCGCCGTAATCGCAAAAAACGTGAATTCTTCATATCTCGGCTCCAAAGCATCGGAGCACAATTTTTTTTTTAAATTCGTGATTTTTTAAGACAATTGAAATTCTGTGGGTTGTAATAAATTTTATGCAAATTCCACTGAGATATTTACATTTGATTAAGTTGCAAAATTGATTTTTTGCATAAAAAAGTCGCAAATTAAAATTATTTTGCAATATTCTTTTTGATTATATAAATGTACGTTAAATACCAAGATTTGTAAAGTATGACGTTCCTTAATATGCAGCTTTTGGGCGAGACGTCGAGTGCGGAGATGAAACGTCAGACTATCCTTGTTCTTCGAATGGGCAGTAGCGGCGCAGTTATCTCACTCTAGAAGAACTGTCCGTACTGGCTCGAACTATGGTCTGAAGTGTACTATGATCTGGGGCCATATTTTCGAGCTCAATCGATATTTATCGCATGCGAATTACTAGGCACCCGACTTGTTTAAAAAACTTGGCTTATAGTTCTGAAGTGGTATTTTCGAAGACCATCCGAGATTTGTTTTTCGCACACGTAAAAATGTCGTATGGCAAACGTGGCAACGCTGTTTTGGGCAACCAAATGGACTTGAAAACACTAATGTTACTAATACTAATCAGCTTTTATATGTGAATGCGGCGATATTTTCAGGTTATAATATTGTATGTCATTATTATTGAATTCTAGATTTTGGGTTGATTGAATTACAAGACTGAATATTATAATTTATAATACACAAGTAATCAGCGGATAAGCGGGTGGGATATATTAGTGCAGATCAAAAAAAAAAGAAAGAAATGGTGGATTTTCTTGAGGCTCACCCGGAATTGAAGAGTGGTAGATTTACCTCAAATAAGTCTACTTTAAAGTCCCTAAATAATAAACAAACCACTGCAAAAACCTAAACTGGATGTTGAGGTTATGTCGTACGAAATAAAACAAACCAAAACGATTACTTTTCCCGCATTCGTACACGAAATCGCTTTATCATGTACTAAGCCCCCATCCGTTGCATCTCGCCCGAAATCAGTCGCATGCGGAAGGTTCGCATCCGAGTTCATAATGCTCGAAAATACGAAACGTATATTTTTATGCGATGATCTCACATTTTCGTGCACGACATCGCCTCGATCAAGCTCGAAAATACGGCCCTTTAGTGTTACATTCTGCAACTTATTCTGATTACCACCGTGCAGAACAGTGCGGAATAATTACTCCCGACCTCAAAAGCGGGTAATTGTGAGCCCGTTCCAGTTACGAGTTCTTTGCTTAATTGGACGTAGTTATGCAAAATGGAACCAACCCACAATTTTCTGAAAACAGCAAATATTGCACCAAATGGTACGTAAATACCAAACTTAAATTCTGCAAAAAGGATCCAGCTAGCTGGAGATATAATTTCTATTATAATAATGCAAAGAACCAAACCGAAACGATAGAAAGAGAAAAGCAGTTATACAAAAAAGATCCAGGCGTCTTGGTTCCTTTCTGCAATTTATTGTTCGACCGTTACAGTGGGTTGGTCTTTTTCTGGGAATTTTAATACCCTAACGGCGGAAACAGTAGAAAACAATATCACGAACAGAAAGAAGAGTGTCAGAGAAGACGTGAGTTGGCTTAAAGCTAGGGAAATAGTACTGAAAAAAGAAAAGCCTTTTTCTTTATTTATGAAGACAGATTTTAAAACTGATACAGCATTGGAACTTAACATTGCTAAAATTATTCCCAAAGCCACGAACAGATGTCGTGCTGCCAAAGGTCGTTGTCCACCCAAAGCCACAAGGGATCATTCTACTTATTGTTGTTCCAAATCTGATCTAAATCCACTATGGCCCCAGGACAAACCAATAGCATTGGAGAAACTGAATGACCTTAAATCCATATGGCATTTATTACCAAAGGATTGTATTCCTTTCTACACAAAACTTTATGCTAGCGATGATGTAGAGGATGAAGAGCTTAAATGTTAGTATTTGAATAAAAAAAACCGCTGCCCAAGGAATCACTACTTCCACATCCAGATTTTCTACCCAAGTCGCACAACGAAAAAATTTTGTATGTGGAAATAATTGTTTATGGAACTTTAATAATATATTTGAAATCGTCTACCCCAAAAACGCATAAAACGATATCTCACATCAGTAGTGGGGTGAGAGTAGTGGGGATGGATGAAGTAAAAAAATATTTTGAGGCTTTGGTTCTTGTACATACACTAACACACAATTTTCTCTTCATCTCCTTTTATAATGGGGTGGGGGTAGTAATGGGGGGTGGCTAATGCCAAAAATTTTTTTGAGACTTTAGCTTCTCTTGTATATACTATATTATATACCAATTTTATGAACTCTTACCTGCTTGATTTACCTATTTTCCCCAATTTACCCTTCAACGGAATAAGATCAGAATAAAATCTAGTTGCAGATCTCGTTAAAATACAAACGTCTACCATCGTAAACGGTTCCAAAGTAATCGTGCGTACAAAAAAAACTTTCAGAGAGACAGAAATTTGTTTCTGCTCAAACTTAAAATCTGGACATTTCATGACATTTTAAGCCTATTTGAACAATAAAAAATTTAAAAAAACTTTTGTCGTTACTATACTTCCACTGGATGTGGAAGAAACAAGCGTTATTGATTACTTTTTGTATTAAAGAAATATGATTAGTGCAAAATTTTGAGATTTTACTTTAACAAAAATACTAAAATGCAAAAAAGGTCATAAAATAAAAAAAAAATGCCAAAAATATAGAGAACTAAAATCTGCAACGGTTTATTTATCGTATATGAGCAGATAAAAATCATAAATTAAAAAATTCCCGTTATAGGTATTGCATAACTTTAAACCGCTTTTTCTCAAGAAATGCAAATTGTGGTTTGGTTCCATTTTGCATAACTACGTCCAATTAACATTACACAAATTCTTACAATATTTTGAATAAGGCCCTGCATCTGGTGTGATTTCACACCAGCTGCTCATTGGCTAATGGCATTTTTTGGTGGGGATCGTGAGTTATTAGGCCACCTCAGACTCTACCAATCTTGGTTAAATACAATGTATTTACCGAAACAGAACTGTAAAACATTAATTTGATCTTTTAACATAACAGTTTGAATTTCTTTTTTTTATAAATTAATTGCAAAAAAATAATTAATATTTTGCAATAAGACAAGGTGTATTTTATTAAGGGTACAAATATGTACTATTTCTCATAATATCGTTAACATCCAGATTTTATACTTGTTTCTACAGTACTTCAAAATTCGAGCATCGAAAAATTCATTTTTTTCAGTTTTTTTGCCATAAAATGTTATTAACAATTAAAAATTCGTTTCTTATAGGGGAGCTCATGACAAAGAAATTGACGGATCGAACGTTTCTCTACGACCTTTAGAAGCGAAGATATAAGCAAAAAACTAAGTTGCAAAACTAATTTTGTTTAAAAAAAGTTAAATAACAATTAAATTAACTTTGAGTGGTCAGGACTATTTTTTTCGGATTCCTGAGGCAATTCTGTAGGGGGTTGAGTAATTTTTGGCTAGTCCCAAACCTTTCCGAAAAATCATTATTTTTGAAGTTAAATTCGCCGTGGTTTTGTCAAGCCCAGCTTCCTGCGTCTTAGTTTCTGTATGGCTGCACCCATTTCTAATTTTAGTTTTGAAGGTTCTCATTCGCAGTCCTGCTGCCAGTATCGTGTGCCTTTGGGTGGTTACTTACCCTCGAAAAGCTTTTCACTGTAATGGCCAAACCTTATTTCTGATATCTGCCAGTTCTCGGAGTACTAGTGGAATGAGGCTAGAAAGAAAGACAAAAAACGTAGCTACCAATAAACAAAACATCCATTTTTAAAAGTCACTGTGTAGATTGATTTGACTCACCCTGTATACTCGAAAATAATTTCCTGACTCTTTTATACAGTTTAGTTGTTTTAGGTAGTCTTAAAGTTTTAGTAGTTTTTAAATCAAATTTATAGCTACCATAAAACTCGAGATATTGTGATAATAGCTTTCATTGCTCTAGCCATGTATTCGATGGAAACGATAACTCGAGATATCGAAGTCGATCGTACTCTTTCCCCATCCTGTATATAGATTAATTTATTTTGTTAATTGAAAACTAAAATTTAAATATTCATAACCGTTAAAAAGAAGTGAGGACTAATTATTATTACTGATCCGTTGTCGTTATACAGTACCGCTGAAACGTTAACATGAATAACTTAAGTTACAAAACTGTAAATAGGTAAGTCAATAAAAACAATAATATTTATATAATTCTGCTCGTTTACATATCGATGATTCAATAAAATTTACGTTAAAGGCTCGACTTCATTCATCTCGCAATTGCATCATGAAATGGAAAAATTACAATGATGAAATGGATGTATATTAACAATAATCTCCAGGATATTGATATTATTTTTAATATGAAACAATTATTGAATGCATGAACATATTAAACACTAGACATGACGTCTAATACACGGTTATTTTCTTGGCAGACGTCATAAGATTGCAGTGATAATGTGAAATTATCAAAGCGACTGCCCAACAAACGTTAGAAGGATGTTGCAAATAAAGTTTGAAATCGACATTTTTCAGATGTTCTATATTTTTTTCCTTCCAAAATTCTCAACTCTTCTCTCATTGATTTTTTTAAACTAACTGCTTTATTATCAACCTTATTTAAACGTCGATTTAATTAAACAGCCGGTTAGTTAAAAGGCTCTTTAACTTTCCCATATGTATTATCAATCACATTTAACTAAATCTGTTTTAGTAAGGTTGGTAATAAAATCACTAAAAAATGAAATGACGATATTCGTATGTAACCTTTTTAAAAGGTTCTTAGGTAGGTTTCACCTCAGTAGCTCTTCAGGGAGCTGCATATCATCAACAAAGGTTAATTATGTGGCGTGATTATTTTAAATTTGCAGAATAGAATCTTCCTTTCTCCAAAAGCTGTAATTAAAATCGGTTCCTTGCAGAATTAATCAATTAAAAATGACTTTTATCAGCTAAACCGAGCGCTTCAGAATTTGCAAATCATTTTTTAATTAACTTTGATTAACACCCTGTATAAGCGACTTGAGTAAGAATGAAAATGACAGTTTAACAATTAATTGGCCAGGCGTTTTAGATTATGACCTTGAAAAAAATAATGTAAATCTAAAAATTATATATTATACTGGTGTTGCATTTCAACTCATAAATTCGTATTCCAACCGAAAATTATTTTAATTTCGTGTCTTGTGCTTAGACAGCAACTCGTAGAGGAGATAAGCGCTATAAATGACATCAGGTTCTGCAATAAGCTTTTATTTTTGGAAACAATACTTTTACTTTTAGAATTGTTAAATATGTAGTACATTTTCGTAACCTATTTAGACTTCATCTGGAACATTTTCGACTTCCTCTTTTTTCACTCAACTGTCATTGTACCAGCTGCGGCCCCTGCAGTGTAAGCATATCACTGAGCAGGCGAGACCAGTAGTTCGGCAGGAGCATCGAGCCCCAAATTCATATTAACAGGTACAGGATATCTTGCTCTTGTGAAGAGGACATTTTTTTTTGTTTTGTTTTCTTGTTTTCTTAACCGCTTCTCAAGTCATCGAAGTAACTCCTTGAAAATCCAGAATGATTTTGTGTTAGGTAAAGAGAAACGAGGCCCTACAGCTTATAGTGGAGTCCGAACCACTTCTTGGGGATAATTTTATAATTAAAATTATTTCGCGATGAGCAGGGATTGAACCTGCTTCGCTAGGTACGTCAGTATGCAAGCTAGACGCGCTAAACCACTGAGCTACTGTCCCTATACATTTATCACTACACCTTGAGGGTTCTGCGCAATTTTAAAAAATCTGAAAATTTCACTTTTCTCACGAAATTTATTGATAAGTAAGTCTTTAATTGTGCTCAATATCCCTTTCTTTTTCTACAGAAAAGGGTTTATGTTTATGGGGTTCCGAATATGTCAGAAAAGACTTGACACAACAGTGATTTTAATTATTTTGAAAACATTTATTTCATTAAGGAAACTAATTTTTACAAACAAAAAACGACTAAATACTAAGAAATACTCATGTAAATGAACTGCTTCTATGTATACCTCTTACGACTCTAGATCACGCAATCATCTTCTTCATCTTCCAATTCACCATCCACCCCTGGAACAAAATAATTATATATTGTTATTACATTAAGGCATTGCATCAACAAAGCAATATCTATGTATGTTATATAATATTACACGCTATCTTATTGCGACTTAGCCATAATAAACCTTCACAGGTATATCGTATTTCACGATAACAGCTTCTCTTATTAATTGCTTATCTTCAAGATATCATATTACACCTTTGTTTCTCATAACTTGTGCAGACTGCAGAACTGCAATTCCTTTGTTATATATTTTGCTTACTCAGGTTCTGTATGTTATAAATATGACTAAACACGCTTTGTTGAATCAGTTATTAAACTCACTTAGAATGAAACACTTCTAATTATTATTATATTCCTTCTTCAAGAGCCAACGTTGGCTCCATTAAATAAATAAACCTTTTTTAAAAAGTCATTCATGTGAACCGTGATCTAACATTGGCGCAGTCGGTAGGATCCGTAAACATCATCGGAACAAGAAGCCTAACTGGTAGTGAAGCGTAAGAGAACAAGGAGAACATCTGCAGAAGGTGCCTAACTAGTGCGTGTACATCTACGAGAACAAGGAGACCTTCCTCACTGGTGGTGGCGGATCCCAATCCCTTGACGGACGAAGAACCTACCTATGGAGATGAAATTAACGTAAGTAATTTTAAGAATCATCTCGTTATTTTATTTCATTTTTACAAATATTATTTATCACAATTATTTACGTGTATTATACCGCTAATACACTCGGCAGACAAAGCCAATTCTGTTATCAAACAAATCCTATACAAGCTACAACGCAACAATTTTAATTTTAAGTTATTTATTTTCGTATTCACGAAACGACTGTGTATTATACAGTTAATACACAATTCATTTACGTACGCAACAAAACAAGCTAATTTTAATTTCCGTATCATACTGCTGATACGTAACCAATTTTAGTTCAAAAATCTCTAAATAAAAAAGCAAAATGCCTGATAGAGCTCAACCAGAGACAGTTCAACCAGTGCCACCGGCACCAACCGAACAACAACAACAACAACAACCACAACAAATTGAGCCTTACAAGCTCTCTGAAATTTTTTCACTAATACCAGAATTCGATGGCAACGCCATAAATTTACAGACATTCCTAAACTCGTGCTCCTGTGCACAAAGTATGGCAATTCATGACCAAAAAATTCTATTAACCATGCACATCAAAAATAAATTAAAAGGCAGAGCCGCCGAACTTATAAATTCACGCTACCCTAGCACATGGCCAGAAATAAAGGCACTACTAGAAACTCATTTCGGAGACTCCCGAGATTTAACGTCCCTAATTCAGGATCTACAACGAATTCACCAATTACCCAGTGAATCCGCCTTAACATTCGTTTCGCGTTTACAAACGCACAATGCGAAAATGCACGCTGCAGTGCAAAAACAAAATCTATCTTCAGAGCAAAGAACCGCGCAAACAAACCTGATTGAAACTATGACATTAAATAATTTGTTAACGGGTCTAGAACCAAATCTAGGGAGAATAATACGTGCCAGTAACCCTCCGACTATAATGAACGCAATTATTAGAATTCGGAGAGAACTACAACTTTCTTATTTTGAACAACAAAAATTCCCAAAAAATAGTCCGGTCAAAAATCCAGTAATTCAACAAAAGCGACCACAAGGTCCCAATTTGCAACAAAAGTTTTGTTCCTTCTGTAAACGGAATGGACATGTAATAAGCGAATGCCGCACAAGGCAACAGTCTCAAAACTTCCAGAGACCAAGTTTCCAAGGAAACCCAAACTCACAAAATTTTTCTCATCAAAACTTCGCACAACCGAGTAATAATCAATTTAGTCAGAGGACATTCCCTCAAAATAATCAGCCAAATCAATCACAGCAAAACAGGCCCTCAGCCATAAGGCCGAACCCTAACTTTACGCAACAACGACCATCCGCTATTCAGCCTAACCCGAATTTTAACCGCTTTAATCAGCAAAAAGCTCATCATTTAAATTACGAACCTTACGATAATTATGCCGATCAATTTAACCAATACAATGACTACTCTTTCGACGATTACCAAAATTACCAAAGTCAAAATGAATCGTACGAAAATTACAATTTTGAAACCAACCAAAATTTTCAGGAGAATTATACTGCTAATTCTCAGAACGAGCAATACGAGGATTATACTGCTAATCCTCAGGATTTTCGTTTAGATCTGGAGTACCCCACGGATACTCCAACACAACAAATAGACCAATTCGACCAAATATCAAACCAAATACAAACAATGAATCTCAACGACAGTTTCGATCCAATGCTGAACTTCCCAGAACAGACGTTCATGTAAATACGCTTTCTCACACCCTATTAACCGTAAATTCAAAAAATCTCTATTACATCAAAGACGCAACCGGCAAATTTAAAATTTTGATTGACACAGGTGCAGGAATTTCAATTTTTAAACCTAAAACAGCTGAAAATTATAGACGTAGATCCCTTGAAAATGTAGTTATACAGGGTATTACTGATCAAAAAATTTATATCAACGAATCTGTTCTCATCCCCTTTTCAGAGGAGTCACACAAGGTTTATATCTATAATCTAGATATAGATTTTGATGGACTACTAGGCGCAGACTTTTTAGAACATTACGAATGCCGAGTAGATTTCAAAAATAAACAACTAGTCACAAATTTTAAAACCGTACCACTATTTAAAGTCACGGAAGAAACTACAGTAAATTTACCCGTACAACCAACTAGTAACATCAGAAACCAAAATCCAAATTTAAGCAACATCAAAAATTTAATTTCTATCGAACCTCGCATGGAAAAAATCTGTAAATTAAAATGTAATTTGCAAAATACCGAAGCTATACTGTTAGCCCAGGAAAACGAGAAAGTACGCTTACCAAATGCTATTGTCAAAATCGATAACAATGGAGAATTTTTAACCTCAATTATAAACGCGAATGCAATACCAAAAACAGTAAATTTTTCTAACATAAAACTAGAGCCAGTACAAAAATTCAAATCAATTTTCAATTTAAACACTCAAAATTCTGACTCGCACCTACAGACGGACAGATCCTTCGAAATTAGGAACGAATTGCGCTTGGATCATCTAAACGAAGAAGAGGCCGAAATAGTAACGCAGCTTTGTTTAGACTTTCAAGATATATTCTATTTGGAAGGAGACAATTTAACTTTTACTAACGAAATTAAGCATTCCATTGACACGAACGATTCAAAACCGGTTTTCACAAAGTCATATCGCTACCCTCATATCCATAAAGAGGAAGTTAAAACACAAGTCTCTAATATGCTCGATCAAGGCATCATTAGACCTTCGATTTCTCCCTGGTCCTCTCCGGTTTGGGTTGTACCTAAAAAACTCGACGCCTCCGGTAAACAAAAATGGCGAGTTGTAGTGGACTACAGAAAACTTAACGAACTGACTATTGACGATAAATACCCGCTACCCAATATTTCCGACCTCCTCGATCAATTAGGCAAATGTCAATATTTTACAACTTTGGACTTAGCCTCCGGATTTCACCAAATCGAGATTGATGCGAAAGATATTCAAAAAACTGCTTTCACAGTTGAAAATGGTCATTTTGAATTCGTAAGAATGCCTTTTGGACTTAAGAATGCTCCATCAACATTTCAAAGAGTGATGGATAACATTTTATTAGGTATCCAAAATGAACGATGTCTCGTCTATATGGACGATATTATTGTTTACTCCCCTACTATTCACGAGCATATTTCTCGATTAACAGAAGTTTTCAAAAGATTACAGAAAGCCAATCTCAAAATTCAACCCGACAAATGCGAGTTTCTCCGCAAAGAAGTCGCTTATTTAGGACATCTCATTACAAAGGACGGCGTAAAACCGAATCCTTCGAAAGTTGACGCTATTCTAAATTTCCCTCACCAAAAAAATCAAAAAGAAATTAAATCATTTCTAGGCTTAGCCGGATATTATAGGCGCTTTATCCCTAATTTCTCCAAGATTACCAAGCCCTTAACAAAACTCTTACAGAAAGACATACCATTTCTCTTCGACAATGATTGTGTAAATTCTTTTCAAAATTTGAAACAAACATTAACAACAACTCCGATATTAATTTACCCTAATTTCGATGAACCTTTCGTTCTAACCACTGATGCGAGCGCATTTGCCGTCGGCTCAGTGCTGAGCCAGGGGCCCATTGGCAAAGATTTACCCATTGCCTATGCTTCTAGAACCTTGTGCAGTGCAGAAACTAAGTATTCAACGATTGAACGCGAGCTTTTATCGATAGTATGGAGTGTAAAGCACTTTAGACCATATCTGTATGGTAGAAAGTTCAAACTTGTCACCAACCACAGACCACTCACCTGGCTATTCTCTATAAAGGATCCAGGAAGTAGACTTGCTCGTTGGCGACTCAAACTAGAAGAGTACGATTACGAAATAATTTATAAACCCGGTAAAATCAATAAGAACGCGGACGCACTTTCCAGAATCAAAATTAATCATTTTTCCGAATGTTCCAAATTCTATTCAAAGGTTCTAGCCGCGAACGACGAAGAGTCAGACGACGACGAAAACCCAGACGATAATAACGAAATCACTAACGAACAGATTTCCCGAGAATTTGAAACTTTCGCCAACTTATATAAAACAACATCTTTAATTGACTATTCGAAAATCAAAGCCTCGAACAAACAACTTTTGTATCGAGAACATAAAGATATTATAACCTTTTTCCAACAAAACAACTTACAAGACCTACATCACAAAATTATCGAGGACATATTCGAAGAAAACCCCGAATTTCATAACGATAAAATCAATATTGTATCAAGCAAAACAGTCAGACATAGGAGATATTTTATCATCCCTCTACCTTTTGATATCGAATCTGTAATTGAACATCTATTTTTGGTACTATTTAAAAATCAAGATGTTCTAGATCTCTCTAAGACATACTTTGTCGAAAATAACCTAGACCTCCCCATACTCGAAATTCTATCATTCATTTTTGCAGAAAAAGACTTAAAAGTAGTAATTTGTCAAGATATCGTCAGAACTGCCGACGAAGATGAAATTCCAATTATATTGGAGCAAAATCATTTTGGTAAAAATAATCTACACCGCGGAATAAATGAAACGATTCGAAGAATTAGAGAAAAATACACTTGGCAAGGTTTAACTAAAGACGTCGAAAACTTTATAAAAAACTGCAAAACGTGCCAAAAGACTAAAGTATGCCGGAAAAATCTAAATAACCCTCTAGTAATCACGGAAACCCCAAGAACACCTTTCGAAAGAATTAATATCGATTTATTTGAATTCCCCACTCGAAATTACGCTTTAACCATTCGCGACGAATTAACTAAATTCACGCAAGCCTATGCAGTCCCAGACAAATCCGCAAAATCTGTCGTAAATACTTTGTTGTTATACTTTCAACATTATGGTACCCCATTGAGAATCCATTGCGATTACGGTGGCGAATTTGACAACCATTTGCTCAAAGACCTCTGTACCCTCTACGACATAAAATTAACATATTCAAGCGTAGGACATCCCCAATCAAACGGATCCATAGAAAGATTTCATGCTACTTTAGCTGAAATGATAAGAATTCATAAAACCGAGAATCCGAACGAACATCCTTTCACAATTTTACCATATGCGGTAATATGCTATAACAATTCGGTAAATAAAACACACGGTTTCACCCCATACGAACTTGTATTTGGACATACGTCCAACAGACCACCCGAAACCTTATATAACCAAAAAGAATTAATAACTAAATACGTTAGAGTTCTAAACAATAGAATATCTCACTATTATGAAATCGCCCGCAATCGAACACAAGCACAAAAGGAGAAAGCGAAAGTTCGCTTTGACAGAAATGTTCCCCAGAAACGATCTGAGTACAAAATAGGTGACTTAGTTTATGTAAAAGAATCACAAATTAAGAACAAACTACAAAATAAATTTAACGGTCCCTTTAAAATAAAAGAAATTTTTCAAAATTCTGCTACCCTATTAAATCTCGAAACAAAACAAGAAACTAAAGTAAATTTTGATAGAATGAAACCATATACTGAAAATTAAATTTATTTTCAGGTTTCTCCTGCTGTTCGGATCAGCACTCTGTCAGTACAAAATTACCCCGATCAATAACACTGTTGGTGTATACTATCACCAAGACACGGACATCGTGGTGACAAATGACAAATGGACTCTGCTAGTGCATAAAAATATTTCATCCCTTAAACTAGCTTTTGACAAAAATCAAAATAATTTAGACAGAATCTTGAACACCCTCGATGGTGCTGACCAAAAATCAATCCTGTTTAGAAGCGAAGTTAAAACAGAGTTTAACCTTTTAATGCAAATAGCTAGTTCGATAAAAACGAAATTTGACGAAGTCTTTTCAGATACAAAGAGATATAAACGCGGAATACTTAACGGTTTCGGAACAATATTCAAATCAATTACCGGAAACTTAGACGCCGAAGATGGCGAGTACTACACTAACTGTATAAACAAATTAAATAATGATGAACATCAATTAGAAAACTTAATCAAAAATCAAATCTCAGTTACAACTTCTGTTATCAAAAATTTCAACTCAACTATACAAAAATTACAAATTGATGAGGAAACATTTAACAAAGATATCAAAGAAATCGAGCACACGATTCAAACCATGACTCAAACGATCCAAGTTGCCGAAATAAAACTAAAATTTCTATACATTTCCGAACAACTAATGGCCAGCTATTTGTATATCGAAGACAATCTAAACAATATTTTAAATTCAATAACATTCGCCAGATTAGGAATTATTCATTCATCAATCATAACACCTGATCACTTAGTAACGGCGTTACAAGAGATTTCACAGAGTTTGCGAAGGAACAATTTACCTCTTCCGATTAAACTATCAGCAGTTGCTCAATATCTGGATATTATTGAACTAAAAGCTTTTCAACTAAATTCTAACTTAATATTTGTTTTAACAATACCTCTCATTGAACCTCAAAATTACAACACCTTTCGTCTGTACCCTATACCTATACTTGATAACAGAACTGGTCTACATCACTTTTTATCTATTTCACAAAAGTTTATCGCGAGAGACGATGATTCTTTAATGTACATACCTATACAAAATTTGAAAGAATGCAAACCACTCTATTTTGGAACCAAACTATGTTCGAACCTGTTTGCATATCCTATCGACCAAAATGCTATTTGTGAAGCTAGAATATTAAAACCATTGCCGAAACTACCAGAAAATTGTCAAACTTCCTTCATCATTAGTCAAGGATACAACGTCCAAGAACTTGAAGACAACACATGGCTAGTAATTAATTCCGAACCACTTCACATTACCATCAACTGCCCGAAGAGAGAATCCATAACAGAGCTAATTAACAAAAATTCCATCATAAAACTACAACCAGGATGTTACGCCTATGCAGGCATTACTCGAATACAAGCCAGTGCTAAAGACTTTTCCGAAATTAAGGACAATTCACATCCAATCCAAATTCCTTTTGAATGCTGCAATCACATGCCCGACAAAATCGAAATCCCAAAATTAAAACCGCTTAAATTAAACAGTCTCGACGTAGAAGATTTAGATATTGCTAAAAACAAACTAGAGCAATATTCCAAAGACCTAGACGACCTCATAAACGAACCTTTTGTGACCAAACATGTATCTTGGTTCACATACTTCATAATCACTCTCATCATCCTATTAGTTCTACTTTACATAACTTGTAAATGCAGAAGAAGAAGATGTGGAGCATTGCGAATCCAACCCTCAACGGATAACCCTCCTTCACCTCCTCCAGAGCGAAGCAGAGTATTTACCAAATTTCCTAGACTGATCCCTCCAAGAAAGCGACCCGGTATTAGACCTCAAGAAGAAGAGGACATCGAGTTAACATAGACTTTCATGTGGAGTTTTACCCTTGTCTATTAATTTAGACTATTGTATTTTATCCTTATTACGTTATGTAATGTTTTATTATCGCTTACCAATTTTAACTTTTACATTATTTTATTATTTTGCTTTGTATTCATTCAACATTGTTTCAATTTATTTTTGCATTATATTCATTTAACGTTTTAACAATTTTCAAAAGTTGCTGCATAACATCAACTTTTTTATTAAGGGGGAAGTTGTTATATAATATTACACGCTATCTTATTGCGACTTAGCCATAATAAACCTTCACAGGTATATCGTATTTCACGATAACAGCTTCTCTTATTAATTGCTTATCTTCAAGATATCATATTACACCTTTGTTTCTCATAACTTGTGCAGACTGCAGAACTGCAATTCCTTTGTTATATATTTTGCTTACTCAGGTTCTGTATGTTATAAATATGACTTAGCACGCTTTGTTGAATCAGTTATTAAACTCACTTAGAATGAAACACTTCTAATTATTATTATATTCCTTCTTCAAGAGCCAACGTTGGCTCCATTAAATAAATAAACCTTTTTTAAAAAGTCATTCATGTGAACCGTGATCTAACATGTATACCTCTCATGACTCTAGATCACGCAATCATCTTCCAATTCACCATTCACCCCTGGAACAAAATAATTATATATTGTTATTACATTAAGGCATTGCATCAACAAAGCAATATTATGATCTTGAAACTGTGAAACGAATTTGAAAATAATCATTTAAATGCATACCTTTTATTGTATTTATTGCTGCATTGTCGACCCTCAATGCAGTTCGTGCAGTTCGGAGCAACAACACTTAACCAATTCTCTGCAGGCTGCCTTAATAGAAGGAAGAGAAGACCAGACCGGCGTCCACTCCCCAGTAACCATAGTTCATCCCCATCCTTCTGGCCCAGGAATGTTGTCCATCACTGAGCACGCACGACTCTAAACTTGTCATGCCTGGTATGCTGATCGAAGACAATGCTGCCTTAGTGCCTCGTTTGTTGGGGGCAGACTGTGCAGACTGCGATTTTTTAATGCAGCTTCAGGAAATGATTTCCACACTTTCCAGGCAGTCTGTTTCCCTTTCATTGCAAATGATGACGTTACATCTGATTCAGTGAATGCATGGAATCCTCTCAATCCAATAGCTTTATGTTCACCCATACGTTCAAACATGGCATTAAGGCTCATGTGTCTCTGACCCTTCCCAGCATCAAAGAGAATCCACATCTTCTGAAGTCCCGCAATTTTGAGAATGTGAAAGAAAGAGATTGTTAAAACAATTACATCAGTATCTACTGTGCAAATTATTTTTTTTGCTCCATGTTCAATACTCTCTTCAACGTGGAGAAAAATCCTGCCGTCTACTTCTTCCTGTTACCTGTATTGTACTCTATCAATTGAAGTTTCATCCTGCCGAGATGAATTAATTATGCCATCAATCTCAGTATACTGATGTGAGTCCTATCAAACTTCAAGAATGCATGTTCTTCAAGTAACTTGAATGCAGCAGAGATAGTCATTTCAATTTTTTTGGTACCATATTTTCTTGTGCTACTTGACGACGAAGACCAACGCTTCTCTCAGACCGTTCTTCAGACAGGTTTTTGAATAAGTATCCCAAGAAATGTGTATTCTGTTTCCACTGAATCTCTCAGCATCATTCAAAATTCTGTTTTTGAATTCTCTTAAGTATTCTCCAAAAGTCCGTGAAAATTAAAAATTATTTTAGACCGTGGGATAGTGACAGATTTTTTTAAACGTTTGGTTCCTATCTGGCCTTTTGGGAGCCTTTTGTGCCTGATTTGTACTAACCATTTTCGTGTTTATCAAACGGTTATCCAGGGCCCCTCAGCGGAAAACAAAAAAGAAAATTTCATGAAAATGAGCAATTTCAAACGTTTTGTTCCTATCTGGCGTCAAGTTAGACTTACGTTTTAAAGAAAAACATCCGACGGAAGCTTATCGCCAGACAAATTCCGTGGGCCGGAAGGCCCGAAATTTCAATCCGAAGTGGTAAGAAAAAATGGTCAAAATCAAACGATTTGGTTCTTATCTGGGAGTTGTATATATAGGTAAATAGATTATAATTATCGCGATATAACAACCGCCAGACAAATTCCGAGGGCCCAACAGTGAAAAAATTATTGTTCAAGTTGTCAACTATTCCGCGAAAATCAAACGATTTACATTCGTCTGGCATTTGTTTTTCTGTTAATATTAGGCAATAAGTAGTTTCAATTTAAGATTCCCAGACGAATTGGCTGGGTCCCCTGGATAGCCAGACAAAAAGAAAAGCGCGAAAAAAATGCCATTTTTCAAACGATTTATTCCTGTCTGGCATTTGGATTTTAAAAAGATATGTTAATAAATAAGTCATATTTCTAGTCCCAGATAAAAAGCTTGGGCCCAGACGTAGATATGTTGAGTGAAAGTATCGAAAAATCAAAAAACAGTCGTGTAAAAATCGATCCATTTTCAAACGATTTACACTCGTCTGGGAATTGTTTTTTTAAAAAGATATGTTAATAAACAAACCATATTTCAAGTGCCAGACAAAAACCTGGGGCGCAGATGTAGATATATCGCAAATTTTGAGGTTCTACAGTTGGCAACTTTTTAATCCTGGCTCCGACGCCAAAAGACTACTCTAGCTAATCTAAATAGAATAAAATTTGCTAAAACTTTTTTTTAAATTTTTTGAATTCCGACAAAAATGAAGGAATTAGAGGAGGGCGGGATTTGGGACTTTTTTTTCGGTAAAATTTCTCCATTTTGTCACCATAATTAATCGGTAATTAATTGAAATCGATCTCATATATGATGTTCACTTAATATCAGGTACTACTTTGACGTTCCGTTAATCTCGGTCCTTCGAAACAAAGGTTTCTGAGAAAAATAATTTTTTTAGATTTACATACATTATAGGAAAACGTGTAATTTCCTACATTTCCTCGAATATCTCGATAATTATTGTTTTTTTCGAAAAATTTGTAGATAGCTTATGTAAAGAGAATTGATTGAGCTTTCCGACACTTTTTTTATTTTTTCTTTAACATAAAGAGCAAAAGACCAAATATGCGGACGTCTCAAAGCCAACCGCCACCCAGTCTATTAATTAGGCTAAAATACACCATCTGTGGGTCCCCACGCGAGACTAGTTTCTCGATCTGACGTCACAGTGCTTTTCGTGAGTGGCGAGGATTTCAACTTTAATTATTTATTGCAAAGTAAGTACTGCGATTTAAGAGCTGATATTCGATGTGGCGTGTTTTTATACATAAACACATACTTTAATGAAATACAAAAAAAATGGGCAAGTTTCCCATTAGCAAACGATAAATAAAAATCACCCCGGGACGAGCGGGGAGTAAAAAAAAGCAACGTCGCTCGCAAGCAATGCATACCATATATGTTTCTACCACATCACATCTTATGTATCTTATGTCGCGTGCATTAAAATGAGAGAAGAAATCACTTTTGTGTGGTTGACTACCTACGCCAAGGGAGAATGAAACAGGTACGGACTTACGAGGACTCTCAGTTTCTATGGTGTAGTGCAGAGTTGTAAATTATATATTAATATCTAATAATTTATATTTGTCCTTTTGCTAGTATGTAACTTATTTATTGTAAATATTATTCGATCGAGGGATTATGAATGTGAAAGTGACAGTTATATTGATTCCAGTGATAAAGAAAATCGAATTCCAAATGAGTTTCAAGTGAGAAAAAAAACGGCATTTCAAGGGCGGATCTGGACCTTGAGCTTGAGGGGGGGGGGGGGTAACATAGCCGCGTGTTGAAAATAACAAAAATGTTTTTCCTCGAAAATTAAAATTGATGAGCGGGGGGGATCTAAAAAAAATAATTATAAACACAACTAAGCTGAATATATATTCAAAAATATAAAATAAAATAATAAAAATTATGAAATTTTAAAATGAAAGTTTTGTTTACGGAATCTTGTTACCCCATTACCCCCCATAAATCCGCGCTTGCGGCATTTAAGTAGTGACGCGAAGCAAATTTGTTTAAATGTGTATAATACTCTTTTACAATGACAAGCTAATGAAATGCCAGACTAGTGTGAATCGTTTGAAAATGCATCGATTTTTACACGACTGTCTTTTGATTTTTCGATATTTTCACTCAACATATCTACGGCTGGGCCCAAGCTTTTTGTCTGGGACTTGAAATATGGTTTATTTATTACCATATCTTTTTAAAATCCAAATGCCAGACAGGAATAAATCGTTTGAAAAAATGGCTTTTTTTCGTGAACTTCTTTTAAGATTTAAAATATGTTTGGCCCACGCTTTTTGTCTGGGACTTGAAATATGGTTTACTTATTACCATATCTTTTTAAGATCCAAATGCCAGACAGGAATAAATCGTTTGAAAAAATGGTTTTTTTTTCGTGCACTTCTTTTAAGATTTAAAATATGTTTGGCCCACGCTTTTTGTCTGGGACTTGAAATATGGTTTACTTATTACCATATCTTTTTAAGATCCAAATGCCAGACAGGAATAAATCGTTTGAAAAAATGGCATTTTTTCGTGCACTTCTTTTAAGATTTAAAATATGTTTGGCCCATTAAAAATGTCTGTGAATGATACAATACATTTTCGTTTTGGTTAATTTTTACAGAAAAAATCATTTCACATGAGAACCAATCGTTTGATTTTCGCGGAATAGTTGACAACTTGAACAATAATTTTTTCACTGTTGGGCCCTCGGAATTTGTCTGGCGTTTGTTATATCGCGATAATTATAATCTATTTACCTATATATACAATTCCCAGATAAGAACCAAATCGTTTGATTTTGACCATTTTTTCTTACAACTTCGGATTGAAATTTCGGGCCTTCCGGCCCACGGAATTTGTCTGGCGATTAGCTTCCGTCGGATGTTTTTCTTTAAAATGTAAGTCTAACTTGATGCCAGATAGGAACAAAACGTTTGAAATTGCTAATTTTCATGAAATTTTCTTTTCTGTTTTCCGCTGAGGGGCCCTGGATAACCGTTTGATAAATACGAAAATGGTTACTACAAATCAGGCACAAAAGGCTCCCAAAAGGCCAGATAGGAACCAAACGTTTAAAAAAATCTGTCACTATCCCACGGTCTATTTGTTTTCTTGAAAATTGCGCAGAACCCTCAAGGTGTAGTGATAAATGTATAGGGACAAAATAGTGTCCCCTTCACAAGAGCTTTTAAACAACAAACAGGAGCTGAGATACAAAAACATTTAGTGTGGCTAACGGCGGCCATCTTTAATGGCCGTCATTTTGGTGTTCTGCTCGGATTTTCAAGTGGCTCCAAAGTTACCTTTTGACATCAACTATGACCACAGAACGTGGCACATTCCAATCAAAAAGTGCAGCTTTCTTTGGTGTACCCGACGTACTATAAGTAACCAACTAAATTACAAAGTACACAAGCACAGTACAAAATAAAGCCGGTGCTACATAATGTGTCAAATACCTTCCAACATTGGACACATGGTAGTTTGCCGCATCGTGTGGCTGTTCTCCAAATGAGTAGAGACGTTTCTGGCTTTTTTCGATTCAAAGGATGTGTCGAATATTGGAAGCAACTCGTGATTGTATTCGCTACACGGCTACCAGGGACCGAAACCGAAATTTATTTCGGTTTGGTTTAGGTTACGGTTAACTGACGTACACCATTTTCGGTAACGGTTTCGGTTTTCCAGAATCTCACATTCCGGTTTTCGGTTTCGGTCACGGTTAGGAAAAATTCGTATTTACGGTGCGGTTTTCGATTAAGGTTTCGGTTAAAATTAAATTAATGCTTGCAGGGTCCGAAAACGAAATTTTTTCGGCTAGGTTTAGGTTACGGTTACCTAACGTACACCATTTTCGGTTTTAGTTTATGGTTTCGGTTTTCAGAGCAGCGTAAATTTGGTTTTCGGTTTCGGTTCCGGTTTTCAAAGCAACGCCAATCCGGTTTTCGGTTACGGTTTCAGTTTTCCAGAATCTGCGATTTCGGTTTCCGGTTTCGGTTTCGGTTAGATAAAAATCGTCATTACGTTAGTAAATATTCGGTTACGGTTTCGGTTCGGTTACGGTCCCTGACGGCTACACAAATGGTTGAGTTTTTCGCCCTGTTTGCTGTTAACTTTGTGATTCTGTTGGTGTTGGTGGTTTTGAATTCAGGATAGATTTTTTTAAAACGCGTATTTCTTTAGCATATCAAATTACAGACAGGATTTTTATTTATTTGTGTTACTTACCACCCCCTACTTTTATTTAAGGATTAGCATCCACCACCTTGTAGCATGCCTTTTTTATATCTTTGTTGAGCAATTATTTTGTGCAAGATAATACCACTACGGCAGCAGCGATACCATCAGCCGTTACGTCTTCAATTCTAGTACTTTTTTTTCTACTGGGCTCAAATATGGAGCCAAAGTTCCTTTCCAGTGTTGGATCCAATGTTCGCCACTTTGTGTAGCCGTGAACAATGTGGCAGTATTGGGACCATTGTTGGATCCAACGTTTGACACATCGTAGAGCACCAGTTTAAGCTAAAGTGATTTAAACTTTACGCGCCAAGGAAAATTTTTGAAATACATTGTTATTAATCTCAATTTTGAAGAATGAACTGAGCGAGTGATGGAAATTGTACACAGCCAAAATACATGCAACACCGACATTATAGTGGAAACATGATTTACATTTTCCTATATGCCCAAAACGACATTAAGCCGATAGAGGAAGCCGTAAGATTTTTATAATGTAATGTAATTTAGTAGGTATGTTGTTTAAAACACTAACTAAAGTCTGTTCGCTGATAAAGTCGTGTGACGACACGAACTAAGATGTCGTCATGTCCGTGCTTTCTAATTAAATTGTCGACAACATAGTGTTGCTCTGTTCTGTTAGCTCCAGCTATTTGGAGCAGTTCGGCTTTAAATAGAGTATCACTGAAATCTATGTTATTGATCTTTAATCAGGTTTGTATTTTTTCTTTCGTCCAAGATCGGGTTGGTTGTTTTTCTTCAACCCGAGAGTCTAAAACAATAATGCTTAGATTTTGTAACCCCGGCAAAAGTCTCTCTGTCAGCCACTTTTCAAAATTTTCAGAGTTCATGTTGTCATGGTACTCTGCTGACTTATTCTTGGTGGAGAAAACTAAACTCGCATCTTCAGCAAAGCCATCCTGCATGTACAACTATAAATCTTTTACCTTCTGTAGCTGTACGACGCCTTTTCGATTTACTGAAATCATCTTGCCAAGAACATTTTAATCATCCTCTGTTAAAGATCCAAGTTTGGTCTAAGAACACTACATCATTACTTTTCAAATTTTTTACGTATTTGTGTAAAAACTCTAGCTGTTTTAGATAAATTTGTGGTCTTTGACACATTACTTTTCTATTTTCATCTTTTTTAAAGGAAAATACTAATTTTTTAATAACTTTATATAATCTGGTTGGGCCAATATCAACTATTGCTCTAGATTTTTAGCTCTTCTAAAAGGATGGCCAAGGTAATATGTTTATAATCAGACACCATGTCGTAAATAACATTTTTCCTTTCATATTGTACAGCATCGTGTAATCTGTTTTGGACTTTTTAGGTTCCACATTTTCGTTGTCCTTTTTAGCTACAGTCTTTTCATCGATTTTTAAAGCCTCACCCACTCGGCTTTGAACAGCTTTTATTGACAATAAGTGTCCACCATTTTCATTTTTCTTTTGAAAATATTCCAACAAATCCAAAATTATCTGCTGTGATTGCGGATTTAAAAATTCACCAGGATGCATGTTTGCTATTTTAACAATTGAACAAGACTAAAATTGCCCCCTTAGGCACTAATTGAAATAAGTGTACCATACCTGCTATACCCGGCTCTGAAATCGCCAACCGCATTCGATGACGACACGCGTTACGCAAATTGGTTTACTATCACACTATAGAAATGTCGCACGTCAGTCATATGTTGACCGCAAAGATTAAAACTTAACTTACAGATTAGTTTACAAACAATATTTCAATAAAGACAAGGAAGGATAGATCTCCGGACGATATTCCTTATACTATACGACCGAGGTTCTATCAGCGAACAGACTTTAAGACCTATCTACCAAATTACAGACTTTCATTATTATTTTCTAGGTTTCGATAAAATTTTAACTAAAATGCCGGTACTATAAATCAACAAAGTTAATGAAACCATTTTGCACTATTCCGCAATACATTTCGGTTAAGATTATTTGTTATTTTGTATTTTCTGACTCCTTACTTAATTTCTGTTTATGCTTGTATTTATTATTAGTATACACCCTATACTTTACTTAACTTGCTGTCGTAAATGTCAGTTGTTTGTCTGAATATTTGCGTGAAACTGAATCTAATAATTGCAAAATATAGTAATACATCTTGGAAGTTTCATAATGTTAAAAATCGCCACTCCATTCTATAATTATAATAATTATAAGATACAATTAGTTATCAGCCGATTGATTCTCTGTCTCTTTTCTACAGGCACAAATACGTATGAAAGGAGACAGAAAACAACACGATAAATTACTATAAACATTTCTTGGAGTTTTACATAAAAGGATAGAAAATTTTCAGTTCTGTTTAATCTCCAATTAACTGTCGTATCGTACGCATTCTGAATTTCGTTGCTGTGAACTAATCAATTATACCACGTCGAGTTCCATTATTTGTTATATTATTGTATTTGTTATTTTACGGTGAAAAAAATTGTAACCAAAATGCGTGTAGCCATTATTGGAGCAGGAGCTGCCGGTTTGGCATCTGCAAGACATGTTTTGGCAAATGGTTTTGACTGTGATGTTTTTGAAATGGGCGCCCAATTGGGTGGTACCTGGGTGTACACCGATGATGTCGGAAAAGATAGATATGGTTATCCAGTGTATTCTGCGATGTACAAAGGACTAAGGTAGGGTTATATTTATTTTAACTTACAGTACAAGCAGATAAAATATTTGGGTCTGACAATAGTTCTCACAGATTTCCATCGTAAAAATTTGAATTGTTTTAGAGTATCATACTCATTGTGAGGTATATACCTCCCTTCTTTTATGGGTTAAAAAGTTATTAACAATAATAGCATATACTTTTTCATCAATATGTTGTAACTAGTTAGACCAGAACACTATACTTATGTACGTTTTTAGTAGAGCATAAATACTCTAAAATAATGGTTATAACAAAATAGACAGCACAGTTGATAGTTCATTTTATACCGGCATAGTTAAAAATCTGGAAAAAATCACATATCGTCTGTGGACTGCAGAAAACACTTTTCTACACTGCAGATTATTTAGACCTCTTCTTGTTTATGTTAGTAGGCAGAATATTTACTAACGTAATATTTTATCGAACTCATTTATGTTGTTGCTATTTAAATTTTAAAAAATTGCTTTTTTGTATTGTCATGGTTTTTGCAGTTTTCGGGTCTTAGGTAAAATCTTATTTGGACAATGTGAAATTATCTAAATGAAAGCGTTTATCGAGGTTTCACAGAGTGTTTTTATAATAATTGTATTTCCCCACACATCAGTAATAAATGTATTTTAATTTTATATACATGGTTGTGCCAATTTGTATTTTCCATGAATCATTGTTATCCGAAGGCAAACCTTTTTGCAGAAAATTATCAGGCTACGGTCAGGGACAAACAAGTAGTAACAAATTGGTTATTGATCAGATGATATCGTTTGCGATGAAATTATCGATAAAAAAGATATTCATTATTTTTTTTGTACAATGCAGATTTTTTAATTTAAGCGCGAAGTCATGGTGTATTTTAATTTGAAGTTTCTTATGCATAATGTTTACAAGGAGTAATGTTAAAAAGGTATTCGATATGAATTTAAAAAATGTGTGCATAATATTTCATAAAAAACCTCAAATTATAATGCAAATCTTTTTACCATTAATTATTTTTATTTATTTGCTTTTATCATGATTAGAGAATATTATTTAGGTATTATGCAAATCACAACTTACACACTTTTTTATTTATTATGAAAATACCTACTTTCTGTAAGGTTCAATAATTCTTGTGAATGACTGAATTTCAATAAATAATTTAAGTATCTTCAATTATTTTTTCGCCTTAAAATGCCAGGAATCCTATCATGTAATTCAATACTTCGTCAGTATTAGCTAGAAGAGTAGTTGTTTTGATTGGTTTTCCAATAATGAGTGTTTTAAAGTGTTTTCCTAAGTAGTATATTAGCGTGACCCGATTAAGGTACCAATATACAGAAAGTAGATAATTTCATATTAAATAAAAAAAGGTATGAATGACTAAATGTAAATGAATGATTTAAGTATTTTCAATATTTTTTTTCTTTAAAATGCTAAGAATCCTATCATGCAATTCAATACTTCGTCAGTATTAGCTAGAAGAGTAGTTGTTTTGATTGGTTCTCCAATAATGAGTGTTTTAAAGTATTTACCTAACTAGTATATTAGCGTGCCCAGATTAGGGCAACAATATACAGAAAGTAGGTATTTTCATAATAAATAAAAAAGTGTGTAAGTTGTGATTTGCATAATACCTAAATAATATTCTCTAATAATGCAAATCTGTTTCTAGTAAAAGTCGTATTTCCCACCTAGGCCTCAGTGTATCATGACTTCGCTCTTAAATAAAATTTAGCGTTTGTTAAATACAAAAGAAAATAATGAATACCTTTTCGCCGAAAGTTTCGTCACAAACGAGACCTATATCACGAAAAAAAAAGGGGGGGGGGGGGGGGGGCATACATCCGGAAAAACAGTACGTCACAGTATGGTACTCTAAAACAATTCTATTTTTTATGACCGCAACTTGTAATTTAGTTAATATGCTCAGACTACTAATGTAAAACAAAACCCAAGGAATATTTTTTGGTATAAAATAAATATAGCCAGGTTTGTCGCGAGCCAGAGAGAGCTAAAAAATACACATTTAAATATCTTTTTCATGAGAGATATAATTTATTTCATTCCAGTTTTTTAATCTCTTATGAGTATAACTAAAAGTAGGGAATTGTTTGGGAACAGCTATTCTTCTGCTGGAATTTGTTAGCATTATAAAACCTGTAGCAGAAAGTTTTGGAATAAAGTCGATTCCCAGAAGTCACTTTTTTAAACAAAATAATTTGCAAAATATGTTTCTCTCGGTGTGTTTCTTAAATATCTTATAGTTCGTATCGCAATAAAAAAAAACAGGTTGTTCGTTATAAAATTACGAAGAAACCTAGACTTACCTGAAACTTTTTGGGCACTTGTTGTGAAAATTTTTTTTTAGAAATAATTAAAATTTGTTATTTTTAAACAGTTGTGTCAATTACATTCCAAATTATTATTCGCATTCATTTCTTTATTTTTGTTTTGAAGACCACCCTGTTTCTTTAACTAATTATTATATTATGTAATTTCTTTTCTGAAAAGAATGAGAGCAACATTTCAAATATTATTTTCCTGAGTCGTTTAGGTTTCTGGTGACCACCCAGTATATTTTTCACTAATAGTATAGCAGGTTTTTTCTTTGACAATCCTATTAACTACATGCCAAATATTATTGTCTTGTATCCGACTTTTTTCATTAACTATATTTTTGACAAAAATAAGCTGGTTTCTTCCTTGGCAACTTCAAGACCTCCCTATATTTACTGAAGATAATGCTGCTGGTATAATCAACGGTAAGTAAAACTAGATGAAGCATTATACTCTTCGCCCATTTACTGAACTTTTTATATAATTCTTACACATTCCATAGGGTACTCTTCGCAGTTTTAGACATTTTTAATTTTCATAAAATCATTCAAAATATCATTTCACCAGATTTATATTCAATTAGGTACAAAAACATAAGAATAAAAAAAAAAATTTTTCATTTTTAAATAATTAATAACTTTTTTATTTACTGATCGATTTTATTCTTCCTCTAGCTAACACTAACTTACTGTCCAATTTTCAATGTAATCGGACTTTTCTTTCTGAAGTTATCGTGCTTACAAGAAAAGTGATGGGCGGACAAACGGACAGACGTACATTTTGAAAGTTATTCAGAGTTCGTTCACTAATACAATGATATGAAAATTTTTTGTCTGCGAGCGATATTTCCGGTTTTAGAAACGTGCCGATCAAATGCAATCAATATACTCTTCGTTTTCGTATTTGCGAAAGGTATAATAAAGATTGTTCTGGAATAGATCATATATCTCCCAAATTAATAGAGCTTATACAGAATTTTATTATGTCCCTTAACTAGAGTTGCAAATGTGGGGGTGGATGAAATAAAAAAAAATTTGAGGCCATTGGTTCTTGTACACATACTAAATCACAATTGTTTTTTCACTTCCTTTTGTAATAGGGTGGGGGTACTAATGGGGGTGGCTAAGGCCAATTTTTTTTTGAGACATTAGCTTCTCTTATATATAATGCAAGAAAAACAAGCTAAAAACGTACTTTTCGCCTGTTCACTGAACTTTTTATATAACTGTTACACATTCTATAGGATACTCTTTGCAGTTGTTTGTAAATAATGTTAGTTTTAGACATTTTTAATTTTATAGTACTAACTTAGTTGGTAAAAGACTCAGTGTAAAATAAAGTAAAAATAAAAAAAACTATACCATACCCCATTTGGGTTTCGAATCCGGGACCCTTGGATCCCGAGTCAAAAGTACACCACCACTTAACACGTAAAAAACGTAAATTTTTACATTATAAGAATTATATTTCCACGGTTGTATGTATTATGAAATGTATATTTGTAAAATATATAAATATTAAAATGAAATATCATTTCACTAGACTTCTATTCAATTACAATTAATTATTAACAATTAATAACATTTTTATTTACTGATCGATTTTGTTCAAAAACAATAAGGTTCTTCCTCCAGTTAACATTAACTTACTGTCCAAATTTCAGTACAATCGGATTTTTCTTTCTTGAGTTATCGTGCTTACAAGAAACGTGACGGACGGACTGACGGACAGACGGACATTTTGAAAGTTGTTCAGAATTCGTTCACTAACACCATGATATGAAAATTTTTTGTCTGCGAGCGATATTTACAGTTTTAGAAATGTGCCGATCAAATTCAGTATACTCTTCGTTTTCGTATTTGCGAAGAGTATAATAAGCCTAAAAATATGCGAACCTTGAAAAAGTTACAAGCAAGAAATTTGGTGGAGATGTTGCAGTTATCATCTTATTGATATAATAAAAGTCCCCTAAAATCTAAGCTGTGCTACGCCTGCCAAATTGAAAAATGGCGGCCTATTTTCAGATTTTTGTTTATAAATCCTTCTCTAAATCGAACGGTTTTTGAATTATGAGTCCTCTAAACACTTTGCATTGTATACTATAGACTGCGATCAAGCACTTCAGAAGGGCCTACGTTCAATGTCGTCAATGGTTGGGAACAATTTTTGTGAGATCACAATTCGAAGAAATGGCAAAGTAAAAGCTATATCGTCAATGAACCCATCAATCAAAGTGAGAGAAAACATTGTTGCTGTGAACCCACAACAGTTATTCAACCGAATTGTGTGTGTAGTTTAATTAACAAAGGAGCTAAAAGAATGTTTCAAATATGAACTCGCACCTTCTCCTACTTCTCTTTTCAATGAGGTTGGCATAAGGAAAGGCAAGAAATCATCACTTGATGGAGGAATCACCAGAAATAGTATTTATGTCCTAGATGGAGTACATATTCTTCGCAGTATTGTCTGGCTCAGGTCTGCAACATATCAAGACATTATTAACAATTACACCTCACACATCATTAGCCGGTATGGCGGCAATTGCGTTGTGGTATTTGATGGTTATCCTGTATACCCAACAACGAAGGGGAACGAACAAGAAAGAAGAGCGGCAAGAAGGACATCAGCAGATATAAAATAAGTGATAATACTTTGAATACCACAAACAACGCAAGCGGAATTTCTTGCAAACAGTGCAAATAAAAAACTTCTTATAAAATATCTAGCAGTCCAGTTAAGAAGTTGGAGTGTCCAGGTAGAAGAGGCCGAAGCTGATGCTGATGTGCCGATTGTAGCAGCAGCTATTGAGAAAACAAGGCATGGTTCTCGAGTAGTTATTGTTGGCCAGGACACCGACTTATTAGTCCTCCTAATTACTTTGTCAACAGATGAGATGCGTATTTGGTTCTTTCGACCAGGCTCAGGGAATAAAAAAGGTCAATGTTTTACATTCCAAAGCAATTGGCACAGGAATACATTATACTGTAAAGAAAGAGCAAGATTAAAGGTTTACGCCTTTTAGAACAAAACCCAAATCTGCGACAGACTGCATTATTTACGGAGGATGCTGTATCACAAGATGACATTGCAGCTGTAGGGGAAAAATTTCTGCTTGCCTTTTATGGGGCAACGTCCCAGACGCTTGATGTGTATAGATATTTTTCATACAATCGTATGATCAGTAAGCAGCAATTACATTCCAAATTTAACTTGACAGTGTTGCCGCCTACAAGTGCAGCAGCTGCCAATCACTCATATCGCGCATATCGATGGGTAATAATTTAGAGCTGACTGCCTGAGGTTGGCAGTAAGCCATGGGGCTTTAAAACCAGTTTTGACATGTTTGGATCCAGCCCCTAGCAATTTACTGAAGCTCATATCCTGTGGTTGCAAATCGGGATACACAAAACGTTGTGAGGGCTCATCAGCAGGGTTAAAGTGTTCTGCCATGTGTGGATATTGCCAGGGATTATCTTGCAGCAACTCAGAAGATATGTTACCTGACGACGACATTGATAATGACGAACTAATGTTATAACGTATTTTCGTATTTTATTCTATTTGTTATAAGCTTCATAATTAAGCTTCTGTAATGATACCTAAAAATTTTTTTTTTGTTTTACTTACAGCCTATAAACACACATTTTACAGTGTGTGTTGTACACAATTGGGCTTTTGAAAATTCAATAACATTCTGCACCTCATAATTCAAAAACCGTTCGATTTAGAGAAAAAAATGTTAATATCAAAAATTGTTTGTTTTATTATTGCCTATATTTTACTTCCACATCCAGTGGAAGTATAGTAACGACAAAAAAATTTTTATTGTTCAAATAGGCTTAGAATGTCATGAAACGTCGAGATTTAAAGTTTGAGCGAAAAAAATTTGTCTGTCAGTCTGTCTGTAACTTTTTTTTTGTGCGCACGTTTACTCAGGAACCGTTTGAGATATTGACTTGAAATTTGGTACACATATGTACTTTAACGAGATCTAGAACCAAATTATATTTTCATCTGGTTCTGTCGAAGGGTTGGGGGTGAATTGGGGTAAATTTGGGGTAAATAGGTAAATCAAGCAGGTAAGAGTCCATAAAATTGGTATTTAGTATATATAAGAGAAGCTAAGGTCTCAAAAAAATGTTGACATTAGCCACCCCCATTACCACCCCCACCCCATTATTAAAGGGGATGAAAAAATATTGTGACTTAGTGTGTGTACAAGAACCAGAAACCTCAAAATATTTTTTTACTTCATCCACCCCCACTACCACCCCCTTTCGCCACCCCCGCCCCACTACCGATGTGGGGTATGGTTTTATGGGTTTTTGGGGTAGAGGATTTCAAATATTATATTATTAAAGTTCCATAAATAATTATTTCCACATACAAAATTTTTTCGTTGTGAGTGACTTGGATAGAAAATCTGGATGTGGAAGTAGTGATTCTTTGGGTAGCTGTTTTTTATTTCCTATCTGCAACGGTAAAGGATTTATATACAAAAATCTGAAAATGAGCCGCCATTTTTCAATATGGCGGGCGAAGCCCAGCCTCGATTTTAGGGGACTTTTAGTATATTCATTAAAATGATAAGTGGAACATCTCCATCAAATTCCTTGCTTGTACTAATTTTTTCGTGGTCAAAATTTATTTTTCCTGCACTAATATACTAAATACCAATTTTATGGACACTTACCTGCTTGATTTATCTATTTACCCCCATTTACCCCAATTTACCCCCCAACCCTTCAACATAGTAAGATGAAAATATAATCTAGTTCCAGATCTCATTAAAATACATACATGTACCAAATTTCTTAAAAGGTTCCAGAGTAATCGTGCGCACAAAAAAGTTACAGACCGACAGACAGAAATTTTTTTGTTTACTCAAACTTAAAATCTCGACGTTTCATGACATTCTAAGCCTATTTGAACTATAAAAATTTTTAAACAAATTTTTGTCGATAGGTACTATACTTCCACTGGATGTGGAAGTAAAAAGAAACATCGTCTGTGTCCAGAGAATAAAATTCAGATTTTTTTTGACTTTTTGATTCTAATTTACATTTTGGACTCTAACTGGGAACGTGAGCTGGGTTTAGACCGTCGTGAGACAGGTTAGTTTTACCCTGCTGATGACTCGTTGCAATAGTAATCCTGCTCAATACGAGAGGAACCGCAGGTTCGGACATTTAGTTTACTCGCGCCTAATGTAATCTGGGTATCTGGGTTACCAACACAGAAAATAACTAACAATTTCTTTGAAAAGGTTTCTTGTGTTACTACAGGAATAGAAATTTATACGGAATTTTTTTTTGTTTTGAAAAACGATGTTCATTTTTATTCTTTTGAAGGCAGTGGCGATTTTCGTTTAATTAACCACGTTTTTACAGTATATATATTTTGGCTTTTATTATCAGTAATACTATTCTTAGTACTTTTTAAAACAATTTCATTTTCGAAAAGATTTTCTTCGACGTTTTGAGTTCAGAATTTCTTGAGAATGAATTAATTTTTTCACGTTCAACCTGTTCTCTTATTCAGTGATAAAGCATGTCTATCTGCGTATTATCAAAGTGTAATAACGGTAAAGAAAATTTTGATTTTTTTTTTTTTATTCAAATGGGCTTAGAGTGTCATGAAACGTCGAGATTTCAAGGGAGAGTCCATGAAATTGGGATTTAGTGTATGTACGATAACGCAAGGTCTGAAAATTCTTTTGGCATCTATCACCCACTATCACTCCGATTGCTACTCTCACCATTTTTAAAGGGGTTAAAAAAACAAAATTGTGATTTAGTGTGTGTACAAGAACCAAAGGCCTCAATTTTTTTTTTTTGGCATAAGCCATCCCCACTACAACCCCCCACGGGAAATCTGGATGTGGAAGTAGTGGTTATTTAGGCAGAGGATTTTCATTAAAAGTATCTTTAGGTGACTCTGTTATTAACGCACACCGAGACGCACACAAAAATGTCTGTAGAAGTTTTATCATCTTGGTCAAGAATGAAGAGTTCACAGTAAATGCGGTACGGTAGTTTTTTGGGGCCATACATGTTTTTCTTTGGCATAAGCCATCCCCACTGCCACCCCCATGGGAAATCTCGATGTGGAAGTAGTGATTCTTTAGGCAGCGGTTTTTCATTAAGAGTGTCTTTAGGTAACTCTGTTATTAACGCACACAAAAATGTCTGTAGAAGTTTTATCATCTTGATCAAGAATGAATAGTTCGCAGTAAATGTGGTATGGTAGTTTTTTTGGGGCATACATATACTTAAGTAGAGCTAAAGCATCATTTGAATTACCTGTTGCATTAAAATCTTGCCACCACGTAGTACCTACCTAAGTCTAACAAGAAAACCGGCAAACCGCGAGATCAACAGAATTTTTTTTTATAGCTTTAGTTGTATTAGAATGTTTTTCAATTACTTGTTTTTTGCGTAGATTTTCATTTCTTAATGAATTTTAATGTAAAATGATTTTATAGGTATTTATTTAAATTGTATTTTAATTTATAATTTCAAAAAATATATTCTATGGGAAAATGTATTCATGGCAAGAATGAATATTTGAAAATAAAGAAAATTGAAGAAAAAACTTATAACAATTATATTTTATTCTTAAATTATTTTTAATTGGTAGACTACAAATATTAGTGAAATCTTCTAAATCATTCGATTGATTTTCCTGCTCCCGTCGCTATCTATTTGGAATTTGTCCAAATATTTCGAAGAATCGTTGATTTCTATTATGAAATCTTCCGCTGTACCAGAGGAAGTTTCAAGGCTTGATTCAGATTTTTCATTTAAAAAAATAATGTTTCTGATGTTTCCTCACCATGGGAAACATTGTCTCCATTGTCATCAGGTTCGACTTTGGCTGCTAACCCCAAACATCGCCGACCCGCCAACTTGACAAAATACTTAGAATGAACCCCCAAATATTTTAAGAAAGAAAAACTGACCTGCGCTATTTTTGCAAGAAAAAAATACCTTCTTAATTTTTATTTGATGCTGATATAAAATATATACCCTATATAGCCATTAAGATAATAAAATTGACGTAGGCGATTCGCCTAGACATTTCGTAATTAGCTTAAAACCAGAGTTCACTAACTTGAAATTTCTTATCTGTACATGCGTAAATAAAAAAAAAACTTATTTATTACTAAAAATTTACTGTCTTATGTCAAAGGTTATTGAAGAATAATGATGTTGAATAAAAATATATTTTCCATAGGCTGTCTGCTCAAATTGTATTTGACAACTTATCTATAAAACGAAACGTGATAAAATGTTAAAAAATAAGTGCTCATTCACATAAGTAAACATAATCATGGTATCAATATCTTTCAGCTTAGACTATTTTTGGTATAAATATACATGCAGTACTCATCAGCTTTTACATTGCGTCTGTACATTGAACATTACATAAAATATTTATCAGTAACTAATATTAATATAATATGGGTTGCGGGATCAGAGATCACTTCAAACACCAAAGAAAGTTTTAAAAAATGAATATATTTCATTGTTGACATATATTAGTCATAGATTGTGAAGAACTCAGTTTAAATTATATTACTTGTCTTATATCTAAATATGTCTTCAGAGATTAGTTTTTGCATCTCCCTTACACCTATTATTAGAGATATTTGAATATATTTAAGAAAAAGTTACTTTTTCTGATTTTTTTTTAAAGATTGTAGTAAAAGCTGTCGGGAGTGCAAAATTAGTATGCGATTTCTGAGACCCAATAAAATCTTTCTTTTTCTTTTTTATCAGCCCATACGCGTCCACTGCTGGACATAGACCTCCCGTAATTGTGTCCATGAATATTTGTCTTGTGCTACGTGCATGCAATTTGGTTCAACTCATTTCAGGTCATCTGTCCATCTGGTTGGTGGTCGTCCCCTGTTCCGAAAAGCGTCTTGTCTCGATCTCCATTCCAATATGCGCTTCGTCAACCCTCTTGCGACGTGTACCACCCAATTCCACTTCAGATTTGTTATTCTATCAACTGCATCGGTTACGCCAGATCTAACACTTATTTCTGTATTTGGCACCCTCTCAAAGACAATCCCAGCATGGTGCGTTCCATTGCCCGTTGGGTTCAAAGATTTATATTCCTAGACTGAACTCACCAGCAACTCTAATGACTATAAGATGATTTCGTGTCGTTGGTTCTGTCTCTAGCGAGTTACTTTTTTCGCTCTGTGTCTCTCTCGCTGTCGTACCCGGGTCGTCTAAGGGCAAGGAAAAAGCGAGTAACAGAACTATCAACATCGGTTGTAAGATAGAGATAGAACCAACGATGGAAAAAACAAGATGGGTAGGCCACTCTTCCCAGGCACACTGCTTAACCTAGGAATATAAATCTATTATTGGGATACCCAGTATTTTATTCACTGTTGCCTTGGTAAGTGTTAGAGTCTTCGCCTCGTAAGTCAGAACTGGCAAAACACATTAGGCCTATTCCTTTGCACTAAAATTGTAGCACTGAGCTGCCCTGGTGTAAGATTGTCTCTCTTTAACTTATGATATCCGCATTGATGCCATCTCTGTCACTCAAAATTAGTGTCACACTTCTTGTGCAAAGGAAAGGACCTATTGTAGTGGGTAAGGTCCGCCACATAAATAGGGTGAATACTGCACTTCAACCTCACGGGGTGCCATTTGGCACGGCTGGTCCTTACACCATTTTCGATAAGAACTCGTCAACATTTTCCCTTATAGTATAGGAAATAGCGTGCAAATTTGACGACGAGTGGTTCCCGTCTGCCAGTCGGTAATCGAAGAGACCATATAAATACAAAATTTTTTCTCTCTGGAACTTTTTGGTATGGTGGGGGGATAGGGAGAGGGGGGGGGGGGGGCATTTATTTTTAAATCGAATGATTATCCATATCTGTCCGCATAGATAGTTAGTATATGTACTTCACATACCCCAATTACGCTAGCAGACGAAACTTCCGAATGGCGCGCGCGCTAACCGGAAAAGAAACTAACCCCCCACCATACCAAAAAGAGAGAAAAAAATTTTGTATTTATATGGTCTCTTCGATTACCGACTGGCAGACGGTAACTCGTCGTCGAATTTGCACGCTATTTCCTAGACTATTAGGAACCAAGATGGCGGCCATTTTTTGGGAAGGAAAACTTTAAACTGCAATCAGTTATATTACTTCAAAATGTAAGTGTGGAGTATAATTTTTGGTTAAATAATATATGATGAACACGAATATGGTGTCTATTTTTAACCGACTTCAAAAATTTACAAAACGAGGAGGTTGTCAGTTCTGCTCGTATCAATAAGAAAAATGCAATATTGCGATAACAAACTCAAATCTCGTCGGAATTGAATTTTAAAGGAAACACTAGTTTTAAATTATCATATATACATATATCCGCCATTATTAACAAACCGATACTTCAATAGTTTTAATATTTCTCCTTGTGAAGAGAATTGTTTTGTGGGAGCCACCGCCACCACATCAACTCTATAGGGTGCCACTTGGCACAGTTGGTTCTTTCATCAAGGAGATCTATTTTCGATTAGGACACGTCAAGTTGATGTAACAGAAAATAAAGACACCAAATTAGTGATCAGGAGACAACAAACAGTCGGAAACTATTTATACCCAACATGTTCATGTGCGAAATATTCGATTAGTTTATATTTTCTGTATTTTAATATAAATTATGGCGGCCATATTGATTCGTAACAAAAAATAAACATAATTTTCGTGTTTAGGAGGTCAATGTTAACGAAAAATTATACCTGAAATGGGAGTTTTAGACAAGATAAATTTTTTCAAAAAATGTCCGCCATCTTGGTTCCAAAAATAAAATGTTGACGCGTCCTAATCGAAAATAAATCTGCTTGGGTAAGAAATAACTGCTGATTTGCAAAATCAAAAAGACTGAGAAATCATTGAAATAAAAAGAAAATGAAACTTGCATGTCATCGTTCCATCCTTTAGTGATTTTTAGAAATAAAAAAATGACAGGTCTACTATAGCAATATTTGGAGCAAAGCACGGTTGAAAAAAGTTAGTTTTTTGTTAATAACTTCATTAATTATGATTGGATCAAGATGAACCAAAGCTCAAATTCCTCGTATTTCCTACTGTAACAACATATCTAATGACCGTTGTTTAATATTTATGAAAAACAAAATAGAGACACGAAAAACCCTTTAACCCTTTAAGGTGTGGTTTGGGCGAGAGGGGGGTTAAATTTGGCAAAAATGTCTGCCAGCCAAGGTTAGGGTTTCTTAGTGCCTTGTGAACCATAAGCTGGCTAGGCAGACGGTTTTTTTCAATTTTGATGGCAAATTGCTCAAAAGCCCGCCGATAGAAATATCGGCCACTACAGTACAGTTACTTTTTTTTATTTATTCTAACTTGTTTTCGCACATTTCTAAGTCTATCGTTGAACCACCCAATTTTCCTAATTTTAGTTTTCACAGTTTTTGTAGGGAAATAAATATTTACATATTTATGCAGATTATCTAACATTAATTTTGCACATTCATCAGAATTAGTAGTAAATCAGTAGTAAATTTTCCCAATTTATGGTACCTAATTTTTGAATACTGTTTCTTGTAATTATTCTCTTCCTCTCCGATTCATCACATTCATTATCACGTTGATGTTTCATAATTAAATACACTCCAGAATGATCAGATGGAAGAGGGTCATAATTACCTATTAACAGTAAGTACTGTTCACGCCAAAACAAACATTTGGCATTGAATTTGGTCCGGTAACTAAAATTTTTTTTTCAATTTCTGGTTACCGCGCGTCGACTTGGAAGTTGTGTCTACCAACGTAATTGGGGTATGTGAAGTACATTACTAACTACCTATGCGGACCGATATAGGTAACCATTCGGTTAAAAAAAAAAACAGCTCCCCCCTTCCTTATCGGACCACCATACTAAAAATTTCCAGAGAGAAAAAAAACTTTGGTACTTACATGATCTCTTCGATGACCGACTGGCAGAAGTTAACCTCGTCGAATTTGCATGCTATTTCCTAGACTAAAGCCTTTTTTGATTTTCCTCTTTTTGGTACTTAGTATTTCGGCGCAGTTCCGAATTTTTTTACTATTGAGTGGAACGTCATCGAGCGACGTTAAAAAAATTTTTTGGATTCAATTTTTTAAAGATGCCAAAAATTTGCTTTGTTTTGCCATAAAACGTCTTTTCAGACAAACAATTTTTCAAAATCGATGTTTGCAATTTTTCGATTCAGATCGATTTTTTGTGTACTACATATACCGTGTAACTTTTTTTTTTGAACACCAATTATCTTACTTCACTTATATCAATCATCATGATGACGACAATTCTTCAACTTTTCCTTATTTCTGAAGAACTAGTAGCGTGTTCTCATCAGCTTTTTTCAAAAACCTTCGAACTGGTACTTTTCCTTGAGACATTTCCTACTACATCTACGGTAGTAAGGTAACTGAAATTCAAAACGTGTAGTAGATTTCAATGGAAAAATTGGTCTTTATCTGAAATGGAGAGCCATTTACTAAGGTTCCCGCCCCTAAGTATTATGGAAGTATCCTTGGCAGTAAGTTGTAAATATCTTCTAATAGTCAATACTAGCAATATCACTGGGGTCGGTAACTCAGTGGGTTAGCGCGTCTAGCTTGCGTGAATTATGTTTAATGCACGTACTTATAATAAACATGACACATATTAACTCTTCATTGTCAGAATGTGAACAGAGAAAATAAATAGTTTTAAAGGTTAAAAGTAAGGCGTCTAGCTTGTATTCTGAGCATCAATAGCGAAGTGGCTTCGAGTCGGGAAAAAAATTTTTCATAGTAAATTTTTTCCAAGAAGTGGTTCGGATTTTACTATAAATTGTAGGGTCCCTCTCCTTTACTCAGATAAATTTAGATCTCCTAGGCCTAAGGGGGTCATGGAGGTGGCATGGAAGGCGATTAAAATAAATTTAAACATACATTTTTGAAACAAAAAACAACTGATTTTGATACAGTAGAATTACGTAAAAAAGATCTTTTACATTTTTTTGTTAAATACATCTAGTATGTAGTTTAACGTACTATGTACTAGCTCAGAGGTGAACAAGCAAACGTGAAATAAGTCCAAAATAGTGCATCATATAAAAAAGGAAGGAATCACTATTTCCACATTCAAATTTCTGGTACGGGAGGTGATGGGGGTGGGTCCTGCCAAAAAAAAATTGAGGCCTTTTTGGTCCCTGTACACACACTAAATCACAATTTCTATTTTTGTCCCTTTTAATACTGAGGTAGAGGTGGTTATGGGAGTGGTAGTGGCTGATGTAAAAACGAATTTTGTACACACACTAAATCCCAATTTTATGGACTCTTATTTACCCCCTCAACCCTTTATCGGAATAAAGTATAATTTAGTTCCAGATCTCGCTATAATACATAGATGTACAAAATTTTAAGTCAATATCATAAACGGTTCCAGAGTAATCGTGCGCACAAAAAAACGTTACAGACAAACTGATTGATCGACAAACAGACAGAATTTTCTTTTCACCAAACTTAAAATCTTGACGTTTCATGACATTCTAAGCCTGTTTGAGAATTTTTTTTTTTTACAATTACTATATTTTCACGATGTGGAAGTAATATCTAAGTGGCCTTTTTTATATGATTTTTGTGCAAATTTAATTTGTAATACTAATCTTAGAATTTTCTATTTTTGATTATGATTTCATATTAATTACTATGCATGAAATCACAATCTTTCATTAACAAAAATTTTAATTCCAATAAGAACAGAAAAATGTTCTTTTATATATTTGTTTTGTAAAATCCTTCGGTTTTAACGAAAATTGACCGTTTATTTAAAATTAACCAAAAGTGTGACAAAAAACAAATAAACAGTTTCGATTATTTTTGTATGTAGTTTCATAATTTAGTTAAAGAACGATTTTTTCATAGGAGTCTTATAAATAAAAATTATTTAATTCGAGCTTGAAATTTTCTATCTTTGATTATGCTGGTAAATTGACAATTGATAGTGTACTATCTACCAAAACACTAGCTTTTTCTAGGAAGTAGTTTTAAGATATGATCTTAAGAAATGTTCAGCAGAACTCATAAATTAACATGCCGTTTAGTTACAAAAAGGCTTAGACATCTTTTATTAGCAATTTCTAATTCACCTAAGTGAATTCTATCTAGCACAATAGTATGTTCATTTTGTATCGAATCCAGGACCGCCGACAGCTTTACCGGGCCCTCAAAGACTGCTTATTATTGAGGACCCCTTCTCTCTTTCAAGGTCTTGTCGTTTTATTTTCACATTAAGTTTTAAACTTATTAAAAAACTATCACAGTATTTAATTGTTATAGGTTTTTATTGAATATAGTTTTTTTGAGAATCGCCAAATGTGCACAACTGAATGACGTAATATAGCCGGAGCCCCGGGCACCCCCTGCCTCCCCTGTCGGCGGCCCTGATCAAATCACCATATAATCACAAACAAGCACCCTAAATGGGGTCATGAGTATTTTCTGCGACCATAGAGTAATATGTGAATGTTATATTTTGCAGTCATTTCGAAAATAAATGTTGTAATTCATGTAATATTTAGAATAATAAATAATTTACTTACTTATTCAATAATATAAATTCAAACCTATCGAATTTAGCTATCTTAGGTCTTTACGGGAAACATTCGAAAAAATATATACTTAATATGTTATCATTGATTACTCTCTTAATTGGTATTGACTGTGAAATAGTGAAGACCTTCCTTATTTCCGACTTATTTCATAAATCACGTCTGCACTTTTTCTGAAATGTTCACTAATCGTTTTCATATAGAATATTCATTATAAAATAGATTTATACAAATTTTCAAATTATTTTATTCAGGATCATACGGGACCCTATGTTGTTCCCTTTGGCGCCTACACTATATAGCACATATTTCAGATGTCAAATATCTATACATCTCAAAATTGGCGCGTATAAAAAAATTAATATAAATTACAGTACAATAACAAGTATAATTAATCACAAGTTACACTCCCTCACGAGATAATTTATCACGATTTTTTTTCAATTTTGACTTGATAAATCTTCGTAATTAGTTCGACAATTTATGTTTTATGGAGATTACATCGTTAATTATAAAACTATATTTCTGCTAAGCATGATTAGTATTCGTGATTTAATCATCATCTTTATTAAAAATTTTAATGCGTCGTTATACTACAAGATTTTCATAAATTGTGAGTTATCAAATAACAGATTATTGAACACGATAGATATGAGTGGACTATTGTAATATCCTCCTACGTACAAAGCTTGTTTAAAATGCATACAGACTGACAGACGACAGACAGACAGACAGACAGTTATTTTTTTTCCCTCAAATTTAAAATCTCGACGTTTCATGACATTCTAAACCTATTTGAAGAATAAAAATTTTCAAAATTTTTTTTGTCGTTACCATACTTCCACTGGATGTAGAAGTAATGCACTCTCAATGTTCCGACCAAACTTGTGTGAGAACAGGTGCACTCGAGCGAGCGTACAAGTACTTTGTCGCTCGTTTTTATGGGAGACGAGTGACATAGCAGCATTACTGACAGCTCCTCGGTAAACGTAAAATTTTCGCTTTCAAAATGTGAGCAATAAATCTGCTTTATCGGATAAAGAAACATTATTGATAGATATTTCTTTACATTAGCTCAACATAATTAAAAGGGGAACAAAATAGGACGTGTTTACCACGTACGTTGTCCTTAATAATTCTTTAGAGTTTTTAATCATTTTGTTCATAAACACGCACTTATTGACAATTACGTATCTCAATAAATGTTATATAGGACAAATGTAAAAGAAAACTAGATGTAAACATTTTAATATTCATCGGTTTGTTGAAGTTTTTATATAATATTTATTGAAGAGAAGTAAATTTTATAGGCATTGGAAAAGCATTGTTTTGGGTATTCAGCAGGTAACTTTCAAGGAAACCATTCATTCTTCCCATATACCATTGATCCAATTTCATAGTATCATGCCATTGATCCAAGTCTTATCACGTTATTACATCAACAGGAAGTCTCTCTTACAGACGTCGTTTCAACTTCTTTTGTACACCCAACATTTAACATTGGATATGCACAAGACTTCTTATTGATATTCTAACGTTCAGACATGGATCATAGTATATGAAAAGAGCGAATGGTTTCCTTTAAAGATATATGCTGAATGCTGAATATCCAAAACAATGCTTTTCAATTATTGTGTATTGTGTAAGCAGAAAAGATGAAAGATATGAAACATAATTGTTTTTCTTTATAAGCATTTTTAATATATTTTCTCAGCTTTAATCATCTTCAGTTGATGACACCTTACCTGGCGAAACTCTCTCTTTGGTATACTACCCAGATTATTATTTTGTAGTATCTTATCAAAGGTTGCAACCTTCTACATATACAAATTTTAGAATAAAATGTTGAATTACTTTTATACACGGTGTTTTTTAATGACGCGCTAATATTTCAGGGTGCTTAGGTCAGTTTATGAAGAAAAGTTCATATGAATATATGTCCGCTTAAATTTTTTGCTTCAGGGTGTTGAATCTTTTTGTTTGAAATTACTATTTTTTAATATCTCGGAAAGTACTTTAGATATTATTTTCAATTTTGGTATGTGTTAATAGGATATAAAACCAAATATTTTAGTTAGAAAAGTTATTTTATTGCGCCACCAGTGGGGTCCCTGCAAACATGTCCTCTGATATATTTTTTACTAAAATAGTGGTAAACCACTGACATTTTCCATGTGAATACTTTTTCTGATTAGCCTGGTCAATTCTACATGAAAACGGTCTGTTGCGTTTTTCTGGTCAGGCGTACAGGTCTTGATTAAAACAATTAAATTCAAATTGAAATGAATTATTATTAACATTGATAATGGTAAATTGTTGGAAATGGCCACCTTCACTTAATAGATATGCTTCCGCCCATCTTCTCATCGAATTGCGCGTTCGTTCAAATATTCCCGGCGTATTGTTTCACACAAGGCAACTATTTGCTTTCTTAAATTTTCTAAAGTGTTAATGGGACTTTTATACACCAGGGTTTAAAGATGACCTCACAAAAAGAAATCCAAACTATTGACAGTACAGAACGCTGATGGAACATGGAGAATCCGCATGAATGCTGAACTGAATCAGATCAATAAAGGGAGCGAGATCAATAAATACATAAAAAGTCAAAGACTAACATGGCTGGGACATGTCAACAGAATAGAAGACTCGAGAGTAACTAAGAAAATATGTGAGTGGAAACCTGCAGGAAGACGAAGAAAAGGAAAACCCAGGATGAGATGGATAGATGATATAGAAGATGACCTGAGAACTATGAATATTAGAAACTGGAGAAGAAAAACTCAAGAGGGAACAGAATGGAGGAAAATAGCCGAACAGGCAAAGACCCACCCTGGGTTATGATGCCAAAAGAAGAAGAAGAAGAAGAAGAAGAAGAAGAAGAAGAAGAGAGGTGACAGTTCGAGGTCTACCTTCCGAAGTACCTTTTTGGTAACTACCAGTTTCACTAAGATGATAATGAATAGTCGAAAAGAATCGGCTATCTGGCAAGGCATGATTAGGATATCTTTCCTGATACATACTTCCAGTTCTTGTTGCATTATTATCTGCGAGATCATATACGTAATGCATTGTCACCATTTCCGTTTTCGTATAATTCACCATATTCACTGAAATATTCGAATAAAAATAGCGAAAAAATTAAATAAATAAAACACTAAAAGTCGAAGAAACAAAGCAATGAGATGGTTTTGAACACCAACAACTTTATGTCAACAAATATTGTTTTGAAAATGATGTTTGTGAAAAAGTTATTTATTCCAGGATAAATAGATTGATGTGTTCAAAAATTATTAGTCAATACTGCCAAATGAAGCAATTTGAATTTAATTGTTTTAATCAAGAACTGTGCGTCTGACGAGAAAAACGCAAGAGACCGTTCTCATGTAGAATTGACTAGGCTAATCAGAAAAAATATCCACATGGAAAAATGTCAGTGGCATACCACTCTGTGCCGCTTTATGTTTACATAATACAATGAAGGAAAGTGTAATTACTAGAAAGTGTCTCCTCTTACGTATGACGGTAATCCAGACAAATTTAAATTGTTGATAAAATTAATTAACTGCCTTCCGTATCTGAATTAAACTACAAGTCATGCTATAGAAAATAATTCCTTTTGTAGAAAGCAAATTCAAAAACATTTAAATTACCTGACTTCAAAAAATCGATTTTCGTTAAACTTTCACGGTTTTTTAAAGCCGAGTAGTGTATTTGTTTAGAAGTTATTTGTTAAAAAATGGCGGAGAATCCGGTGTTTTTAAAACACTTTTAGAATGTTTGTTCCTGTTTCCTGCCTATCCCCTTACTTTGTATTCATGATGATATTATGTAGTCTACTACTTTTCCCAGCTAATGCTAATACCCATCACATTTCAAGTTTTGGAGTTGTCAGGCTACGTATACATGCGTACATGAACACATACAGACACACGACATGCAACTCAACTGAAGACCTTCTTTTGGGCCAGTGGTCTTGCAGAAAAATTCGCCAATTCACCATTTTATGAGTCGTTTCCATCAACTCTATAATTTGTTTTATTCAAATTCAGTTTTTACTTTTTTAAATATTCAAATATATCGAATCGTTTCGAAATAAATGCCGAAAGTTGTTTTGTGTGGTGAAAAGTTTCATCTAAAATTTTGTAAGAATATTGTTTAAACTTCCGGAGCAATAAACAATTTAAGGCCTTAACTCTGGGTCATTGGCGTTTTTGACGAGTAATTTGTCAAAGTAGCTTATATCACATGTAGTTTACGCTGAAGACAGTTTTAGTTCTCGCTTCGAAAATCATACCCTGGCTATTTTACGATCGTGGGATTCTTTAATATTTTTAATGAATATACTATTTTATAGGACAAATCTACCGAAGGAAGTAATGGGTTTTCCTGATTTTCCAATTCCAGATCACGAAAAGTCCTATCTGACGCAGGCTGAAATTCTAGACTTCCTAAAACTGTATGCTGACAAGTTCAACCTTGAACCATTGATAAAGGTAAATTACTTTTATTTTAGCCTGTATGCTATTATCTTTTCGCATTAAATACACTACGCTCAAAAAGGTGGTTTACGTAGGAATTCAAATATAGTGAATGGACTTGAAGGAACCCTTTTGTATCGTCTTTATGTTTGCTGAAATATGAAAGTTAAGAAGATTGAAGTGCACGCTTTTATGTCTTCTTCTTCTTAATAGTCCAGTCAACGGAGCGCTAAAATGACCAAAATCTCTAATTTGAGTACTAATGAATGGATTTTGATGAAAACTTGTGCAATGTGTTTGTAGTGACGTTAACAAAAATGTTTAAAAAAATATTACACAATTTATCAGTGGTTCTGTAACTTGTAGAATTAAGTCAAAAATGAAAAAAAAAACAATAAATTTACATTTTTTGACCGAGAATAAGATGTTTTTACTGTTGTGAATTTTTTCGAAAAATGCATATTTTTCGAGATATGGCCACTCAAAAACTCCTAAAAGTGCGGGAGGGGAAATGTAAAACTTGAAAAAAAAAATCTGAAAGACTTCAGGTGAATGTATCATCACGCTTCGAATTTTCATGTATTTTTTTAATGTGCAAAAAATGTAGTACATTATTTATCGTGAAAAACTGCCTGTAACTGTAAGTTACAAAAAAATTCCAAGAGACAAAACATGTTTAGAAGGCCTCAATGCATACGTCCGAATTTCAAACTTTTAAATGACATATTTTTAAAGCGCTACAATTTCAAATATTTCAGGTTTTTCCGGAAAAACTCGGTGAAAACGTACTTCACAGAAAAGTTGCAAATAAGAAAGAGTCTTGTATTTCGATAGTACATTCACCTGAATTTTTTCAGATTTTTTTTTTTCAACTTTTACATTTCTCCTCCCCCACTTTTAGGAATTTTCGAGTGGCCATATCTCGAAAAATGTACATTCACAAGAAAAAAACATCTTATTTTAGGCCAAAAAAGGTAATGATATGAATAAAATTGAAGAAAATGTATAGCTATCTTAGCTATCTAATACATCTATGATTACATTACGCGAGAAACTGCGACATTGTTTTTTTGTAAAAAAAATGTTATAATTGCGTTACTTTTATAAGGATGTATCAGACAGTAAAGGAAATTTCTGATGCTGTAATTTTAGTTTATTTTTAAAATTTGAAAAATATGTTTTTTTTTATTATTAATGTTGCTGTTTTGACAGTGGTGTGAACATTTTCACGCCTTGATAATGGTATTAAAAATGCATAAAAGAATAATTTCAAATACATGGTTTTATAGCAAATGTCATAATGTCCTATGAAATTTTACCATGTAATGTACAATTTTTTTAAATAAATTTGAAAAATGAAACGCTTAGAAGAAAAGCTTATTCAAATGAACAGAACAACAGAAGAAAAGTACCAGCATATTAAAAGATGTATCACAGAAGCGGCTCAAGAGACACTAGGAACAGAAATACGGAGGAAGAGAACTTACTGGTGTGATGACGAAATAGAGCAGCAGATCAAGGAGAAAAAGAAATCTATAATAAACTTATACAGAAAGATGATGCAGACACCATTGAAGAATACAAAAGAGCGGATAGGAAAGTAAAACAGGAAGTACTCAAAAAGAAGAATACGACGTGGCTGAAAAAATGCGACTTCATAGATCAACACCGTGGGGGAACCAGAAGCTCCTGAAGTTCTAAAGCATGGAAAACGATAAAATCTATACGAACAACGACGAAACCAGGAACCAACTTAAGCAGTATTTCAAACAGCGAATGGGTACGATATTTCAGACATCTCCTGGAAGAAAGGCGCCCGCAGTTTATGCAAGAGGACCAATATCATAGAAGCGGGAATATAATACATTTACAGATTACTCAGGTTGAAGAAGCAATTAGGACCACTAAGCTAAATAAATCCCCAGGACCAGGAGGAATCCTTCCTGAACTTATCAGGTATGGTCTACCGAAACTCACAGAAATGTTTAAAAACATCTACGAAAGATGCTTGAACGCGGAAAATATTCCTACAGAATGCAGAACATTCTATATAACCACAATCCACAAAAAAAGACCTAAGGATGACCCAAAAATTTTTAGAGGGATGGCAGTTATTCCAACAATTGCTAGAATATATTCACGGATTCTTAGAAACTTAATAGAAGAAGATATCCAAGATAAGCAGCCGGAAGAACAGGCGGGGTTTCGAGCTCGCCTATCCACAACGGATAACATCTTTAAAAATAGCCCTCGAAAAACGGACTCAAAGGAATAGAGAAACACACATTGCTCTCAGCGATCTTAAAAAAGCATCTGATAGCGTCCCCGTAACATAACTTTGGAAAGCTATGGAACAACTTAGCATAATAAACGCCACCAGAGAGTACTACAAAAATAATTCTGTTAAAATAAAAATTGGCAACACAACAGAAGCATTTATCACAACTAAAGGCCCAAGGCAAGGATACTGCTTGTCACCCATTCTGTTTAAAATTTATCTAGACAGAGCCCTACAAGGGTGGACGAATAAGTGTAAGAATACGGGACTAAGAGTAGGAGATGAGATACTATTTAGCCTATATTTTGCGGACGACCAAGTTGTAATAGCGGAGGACGAAGACGACTTAGGTTACATGATTAGAAAACTCCAGGAAGAATATGAAAAAGCTGATAACTGACCACGAATATGAGTAAGTGTGAATATCTTTTACTCGGTAACGAGTGTAACAACCTACCTTGGAATCTGGAATAATAAACGGAGTAGATCGGTGTAAATACCTAGGACTTATCCTAAACAAACAGGCCAATAGTAATGACGAAATCAGGGAACGGATTACCAAAGGTAGGAAAGCTATTGGAGCATTAAATTCACTCTTTTCGCAGAAAGAGATCAGAAGGGAAACAAAAAAAGAGAATATACAAAAGCATAGTGGAGAGCATGATGATTTATGGGCAGAAGTGTGGGATGTGAGCAAAAAGAATAAACAAAAATTACTAGCCACTGAAATGGATTTCTTAAGAAGGAGTTGTCAAAAATTTAGACTGGAGAGGGTACGAAATACGGAAATAAGGGAAATGATGTGCAAGGACTATAGCGAACGAAATCGAAAGACGACAATTGGTATGGTTTGGACATACGAAACGAATGGAGAATAGATGGCCCAAGAAAGTTCTGGAATGGATCCGTCAGAACGAAGGAAGAGAGGAAGGCCAAGAAGAAGTTGGCGAGCTGACATAAAAGAGGCAATGGATGCTAGAAATTTAGAAGAAGAAACTTGTTACAATAAACGAAATTGGAAACTGGGGACAGAGAGGCGGCGACAGCCGTAGAAATCTGTTGTAATAAAAAAAAATTGATAAAACATTTTTTTTTCAATGTAAAAATTTGTTTGTGTTAGAATCGTGATAAAAAATTTAAATAATTTAAACGTAAAGCTACTGTAGCATATTTGAAAAAATCATAGTGACTAAAACAAATTAATTTACAAGTCAGAAATTAACAGTAATTATATTTTCATACTATTTTCGTTGATTGTTAAGAGGCTATAAAAAATCGATGTATTAAAGTTAAGAAATCCGTTCCATCAGCATGTTTAAGCTATTAGCAGAGAACTTGTATAAGTATAAGTTGTCTGCTATTAGTACGTATTTTCATTCCTAATTGACAAATACTAATATTTCATTGTTTGAACAAAATTATGGCCAAGAAATAGCCAAAAATGATTTTAAAAAATAGACAAAGTAGAAGTTTAGCTTAATGGCGGGATTTTGAAATGGGATTTTTAAAGTTTTCAATAACCTTTAACAATGTCTCTACATGCAAAATAAAAAAAATTACATATGTTAGTTTATTAATATAGGCCACTTAAAATATTTAATGTTTATCTATTTTCAAAAACTGAATTTTTCATAAACAATTCGTATAACTTCGTTATTTTTAAAGATATTGAAATGGTTGATCTCTCAAACGAAAGATAATTAAACGTACTTAAAAAAGTTATACAAGCATATTTTTCCTAATTGTTAAATTTTTTAAGATATAAGAGGGAAATAAGGGCAATTGTACCGAAATTTGCAAAACTCGGTCAATTTTTAACATAGAGATATTGGCCAAGACTCATATTAAATTTCTTTTTACAAGTTCCAAAAATCTTCTTTACGGAAGCGTTGATCTGCTATAGTTTTTCTTAATGTTTTCTAAAACAAATTTACGGAAAAATTAAAAAAAAAACACTGTTTTATAGAAAAACCGCTGCCTAAGGAATCACTACTTCCACATCCAGATTCTCTATCCGAGTCACTCACAACGAAAAAACTTTGTATGTGAAAATAATTGTTTATGGAACTTTAATAATATAATATTTGAAATCCTCTACCCCAAAAACCCATAAAACGATACCACACATCGGTAGTGGGGTGGGGGTGGTGATAGGGGGGTGGTAGTGGGGGGTGGATGAAGTAAAAAAATATTTTGAGGTTTCTGATTCCTGTACATGCACTAAATCAGACAGACCGACAAACAGACAGAAATTTTTTTTTCGCTCAAACTTAAAATCTCGACGTTTCATGACATTTTAAGCCTATTTGGACAATAAAAATTTTTTAAAATTTTTTTGTCGTTACTATACTGGCATCATATTAGTACGTCGGGTACATCAAAGAAAGCTGCAATTTTTTATTGGAATGTTCCACTTTCTGTGGTTATAGTTGATGTCAAAAGGTAAATTTTCAGATAGGGAGCCACTTGAAAATCCGTGCAGAACACCAAAATGGCGGTCATTAAAGATGGCCGCCATCAGTCGCACTAAATTTTTTTGTATCCTAATGATTGGTTCGATTTTGATTTTGTTTTTTTTTGCTCTTTTTTATTCCTATGCATTTACCTCTACGCCTTAAGAGTTCTGCGCAATTTTCAAAAATCTGAAAATTTCACTTCTCTTACGAATTTCATTGATAAGTAAGTTTTTAATTGTGCTTTCTTTCACCACCAAAAAGGGTTTGTGTATACGGGGTTCCGTATGTGTCAAGAAAGATTAGTTTTCATATACAATAGTGATTTTAAATATCTTGAAAATATTTATTACAGGACACAAATTTTTACAAACAAAAAAACAACTAAATATTAAGAAATACTCATGTAAATGAACTGCTTCTATACAGCTCTTATGACTCTAGATCAGGCAATCATCTTTTTCATCTTCCAGTTCTTCCCTGGAACAAAATAATTATATATTATCATTACTATTATATTGAGGCACTGGATCAACAAAGCAATATTATGACCTTGAGACTGTGAAACGAATTTAAAAATAATCAATTAAACGCATACCTTTTATTGTATTTATTGCTGCATTGTCGACCCCCAGTGCAGTTAGTGCTAAGTAGCGTGCATGAAACTTGGAAGAAGAGCATCGTGTACGGCATTCGGAGCAACTACAGTTAACCAATTCTCTGCAGGCTGCCAAAATAGAGGGAAGAGAAGACCAGACGGGCGTCCACTCCCCAGCAAACATGGCCCAGGTCTGAAGCTAGCCTGTCCTGGAATAATTTTCACCCGACCTACGGCGACCGCAAAAAATAAAGAGGTGGCTATTCTTAAATGGAAAAACGAATTTTTGGCCCACGGGTCCCTTCTGAAAAATTGTTTGCCCACCCTTAAAGCATTTTCTACAGGCTTGCCGTGGTCCATCCCCATCCTTCTGGCCCTGGAATGTTGTAAATCACTGAGCACGCACGACAACAAACTTGTCCTGCCTCTATGCTGAATGAAGACAATGCGGGCTTAGTGCCTCTTTCATTGGGGGCAGACTTTGTAGACTGCAACTTTTTGAAGTAAAAGAAGCTTTCTAACATGATTGACTGAGAAGTCTTCTGCGTCTTTGTAGTAAAGCAAAACAGTAAACTTCTCAAGAACTTGAAAGTTTTGTCAGAACTAGACTGTTCTGGTAGAGAGATAGCTTGGAAGGCTTCAGTAGTTTCAGAAAATGATTTCCGCACTTTCATCCGACCGAGATGAACGAATTATGCCATCATTCTCAGTAGTGATGTGAGCCCATTCAAAAATGCATGTTCTCCAAGTAACTTGAAAAGTTGTCTTATTCTGATCGCAGCAGAGGAAGTCATTCCAATTTTTTGGTAGCATATTTCTTGCTACTTGGCGACGAAGACCAATACCTCTCTTATCTCTCACACGTTTCTTCAGACAAGTTTTTGAGTAAGTACCCCAAGAAATGTGTATTTTGTTTGCATGGAACCTCTCAGCATCATTCAAAATTCTGTTTTTGAATCCCGTATCACAGTATTCTCCAAAAGTCCGTGATAATTAAAAAATATTTGTTTTTTTGAAAATTGTGCAGAACCCTTAAGTTGTAACGGTTTGTTGTCGGATAGCTGGTTTAGAGATTAATCAAGGTCCAGATTAGTTAATAAGACGGCCCAATAAAAATATAAACAATTTATTTTCTTCTTCAAACAGGTAATACGTGGCAGTGTTACATAACATACAGGTTATACAGGTTAAACAGGTCCGTATATTTTAGGGTTCTTAGGATAACATTTTCTATTATCATAGAGAGAGAGAGAGTGAAACGATGAGATGCGACGTTAGTTGCTGCCACTGAAGTGACATCGGGCGTTGGGCGAATTTCGTCGACTCAAGAAGTTTCCCAGCTCAACACGCCGTAGGAGGTCTCCAGGTTAGGCTCATTCGCTCCGGTTCTGGTGGCGAAACGGCGTCGGAGAATGACTAACGACTTGAAGGGTTCCAGCTCAACACGCTGAAAGATTCCCAGGGCAATCGTTCCGTCGTGTTTGCGTCGGGAGATGCACAAAGCTGTAATATGTCCAGCTCAGCACGCTGTAGACAGATTGACAGAATTGCCCGCTCTGAATTAGTTGATTTGTGGCCGGGCTTTTATATCCAAGAATCCTCGCTTGCTGGTGACGTAGAACTGCGTATAGTTTAGTGTCGTGTGCAAATCCGTACCTCTAGACGGGAGCTGGGTAGATTTGCGTGCCGTGTGCATATTGGTGTCGTGTGTAAATCCGAAAACTTTAGTAATGGAACATGAATTTATGAATGCTTCATTACAAGGTGTAAAGATAAATGTATATAGCTACAAAAAAGTCCTCTTCATAAGAGCTCTCAAATGAAAAAAGAAAATCGAAATCGGACCATTAGGAGCTGAGATACAAAAAATTTAGTGCGGCTAATGGAGGCTATCCTTAATGGCCGCCATTTTGGTGTTCTACACGGATTTTTAAGTGGCTCCCTATTAGTCTATGTAATGAAGGCAGAAATAATAGTGCAAATATTTCGTGCAAAGACGAGATTACCTCCCCCCCCGTTTCCGAGAGTGCTGAACACGATGCAAGTGGTGGGAGAAGTTTTTGACCGCCGCAGCCCCCTGATACGGCCACCCTTTTATGCCCTTTACGTTTTCATATATAAACGCGTCTTTGGAATGATTTATCGACGGATTATACTTGAAATAACATGGAAGGGGGTTATAGAGTAAGTAGTATCCAGACAGCAGGCCTAGGGTGTTGATTAAACCCTCCCGAGGGGTGGAAAATCATCTTTTTTCAAATAATTCGGTTCAAACGTGTATTCCCCCATTTTCAGGGTCGCTGATCACGGGAAAGAATATTCCAACCCCTCCTCATCCCTCAAACGGTGAGTGAGAGGTGGTTTCTGCCAGTTTGAGAGATCGGAGCTAAAAATGAATATATTTCGAAAACGAGTGGATACGCGTTTACCGAATCATTTGAAAAAAAAATGATTTTCCACTCCTCGGGAGAGTTTAATGCTCCTAGACCTGCTGCCTGGATTTTACTTACTCCATAACCCTTCCATGTTATTTCAAGTATAACCCGTCGATAAATCACTCCCCATTAGATTCGTTTACGTATATATGAAAACATAAAGGGATCCATAAAAGAGGTGGCCGTTTCAGGGAGTTGCGGTGGTCAAAAACTTCTCCCACCACTTGCATCGTGTTCAGCACCCTCGAAAACGGGGGGAAGGTAATTTCGTCCTTGTACGAAATATTTACAAAAAAATCATCTTATGATGATTCATTACATAGACTATATCTGGAAAGTTACCTTTTGGCATCAACTATTACCCAGAAAATGACACATTCTAATCAAAAAGTGCAGCTCTTTGGCTTTTTAGCCATGTACTCGACGTACTATAGTTACAGGGTGATAAAGGGTGTTTATTTAAGCAACTAAAATGTACACTTTAACTTTTTTAATTTTCAAATTCGAGCAAATATAAAAACGATATAAAAAGGTTCATTAAAATAAATTCGTTATAATTGGACTACTGTGAAAATTGTTTACAGACTGGACTAAAGGTGCATTGGCAAAAAGTGCAGAACGCGAATACAGGGAAACTTTTAGGCATTAACAGATACAAGAACGAATTAATTTAAATCATGTATTCTTTTATCAATAATTTCATTTTTCAGTTCAATTCAATCGTCATTAACATCCATCCTCTTGACAATAATACCTGGCAATTAACGTATATATACAAGCCAACCAATGAAAAAATCTCCCAGGTTTACGATGCTGTGATGATATGCAATGGTCACTACAACGATCCCGTTGTCCCAGAGATGGAGGGTCAAGACAAGTTCAAAGGAAAAATAGAACACAGTCACAACTTTAGGTCTCCCGAACTCTACAAGGATCAGAGGGTACTTGTCATAGGCGCGGGGCCATCAGGACTAGATTTGACCTTACAGATTTCCCAGGTTGCAAAATATGTAAGTATTTCTTTTTGTTCAGTATGAGATAAGAAAATACTTTATATTTCATTACGAATAGATACAAGTATAGTAGTAGTTTTCTAATTATATAGTTTTGTCTCTAGTACACAAATTTCAACTACTTGCTATACAAAATAATTTTGCCCGTGAAGAAACACAAAGTCTTAATTTTATAGAACTTCTTTCTGTTAAAATCAGGCTAAAACCTAAACCGTTATATTAGTCCACGCAATCCGGAGTTAAAGAAAGGTTACTCAACCCAACCGCGTGCATTTTGGGCAGGATGCGATTTTATTTTCTTTATTATATGAAGGGGTCCAACATAAGTTTATATTTGAGTTTTCGGGGTCGGGGGTGCACCCATTTAGTCACATCTTGAAAATAAGGGCGTAAATGTTTTATTTTTAATATATATTGAAAGCTAAAACTACCACAAAAAACCGCTGCCCAAGGAATCATTACTTCCACATCCGGATTTTCTATCCAAGTCACACAACGAAAAAATTTTGTATCCGGAAATAATTGTTTATGGAACTTTAATAATATAATATTTGAAATCCTTTACTCCAAAAACCCATAAAACGATACCCCACATCGGTAGTGGGGTGGGGGTGGTGACATAGGGTGGGAGTGGGAGGTGGATAAAGTAAAAAAATATTTTGAGATTTCTGGTTCTTGTACACACACTAAATCACATTTTTTTTTTCATCCCCTTTAATAATGGGGTGGGGGTGGTAATGGGGGTGGCTAATGCCAAAATTTTTTTTGAGACCTTAGCTTATCTTGCCTATACTAAATATCAATTTTATGAACTCTTACCTGCTTGATTTACTTGTTTACTCCAAATTGACCCCAATTTACCCCCCAACCCTTCGACGGAACACGATGAAAATATAATGTAGTTCTAGATCTCGTTAAAGTACATACGTGTACCAAATTTCAAGTCAATATGTCAAACGGTTCCAGAGTAAACGTGCGCACAAAAAAAGTTACAGACCGACAGACAGAAATTTTTTATTCGCTCAAACTTGAAATCTCGACGTTTTATGACATTCTAAGCCTATTTGAACAATAAAAATTTTAATATACTACGTCAAATTATTTTTAATAAAATACTCTATAAAAAATCTCTGATAGTTGATTTAAGACCTCAATCATATGCGAAAGATAAGTTATTATAAATATGCAATTAATAACGTTAAGTAATTTAATGAGTTTTATTAATTTTGAAAGCGTATTTTAAATAAAAAAACATTTATTATTATAAAATTACAATATGTAATAAAAGGTTAAAGGAAGAAGCGTAAATAAAAATATACATGTATGTGTCATTTTCACGGCACCTAAGCTAAAATATTGTAATTAAAGAATTAATTCGGCTTTCAATAAAATGAAAGAATCATGGAAAATTATAAATGAGAACATAGTTAAACAAAAAAGAACAAATTCCATCTCCACCTTGAATAATAATCATATTGTTACCAATAAATAAACAACTGTTAGAAGTTTTTGCAAATTATTTTTAAAAATATAAGTAGTAGTAACAAAATTTTTAAAATTTAGGTCAAAATCTTTCTCTTCCATATACTTTGTCCGTCACTTCTCTAAGCTCAATTTTCACCTTCCTGTATTTACTGAAGATGATATTGCTGCTATAATCAACGAAATGAGAAACTAAGTTATGGACTGGATCATAGATCTTCCGAATTAATAAAGCTTATACAGAATTATATTATGTCCCTTAACTGGAATTACAAATCTCTCAGTGCTGAATTTCCTGGACAAATGAAAATTGCACTGGCTTTTCCAATATTGGTATTTAAACGCAGCGTTTTAATAGACATTTTATCCAAAAAGACGATTTTTAAGGGCCTTTATACTTTGAAACAGAAATAACAAAATTAAATATGCTACAAATTTTACAATTTTTTACGCAGAACCCTCGATTTTCATATAAATCGAGTTTGCTGAGCGCTCGTGTAAGTTTGACTAGAGTTGCGGTTTATTGCGCTTGAAACTGCGCTTAACATAATGTATTAAATTGGCCTGTTTTTTTGGGAGGGGGAGGGGGATTTTGTCTAGCTTTAAATAATTGCAATTTTGTCTAAAAACACCCGATCGATGCATATCAAAAAGCAAGATAATTTTATCAGCTTCAATCACGGTTAAACACCCTAAATTCCTGAAATATACAAAACCGCGCAAACTTAAAAAAAATGATTTTGAAACGTTTAGCAAAAAACTAAACGGTCAAATATAACAATCCCTCCGTGATCGATTAGCTGTAGCAACGTACTTATCACCGCCCCTTGAAAAGGGGCGACACCGAAGAAGGAACAGAGTGGATAGCACTAAATTTTGGGTTAATATTCGTGTTCTAGAGTCAAAAATAGCAAGGTTAAAAGAAAAAGTATACGCAATTATAACAATAATATTAAGGCATATGAATTTTAAGTAAATAACTCATTTCTTACAGGTTGTACTTAGTCACCATTCTACAGAAGCAAATAAAACAGTTTATCCCGATAACGTCGAGAAGAAGCCAGATATGAAGAGGATCCTCAGCTTCGACAAGGTGGAATTTGTTGATGGTTCTTGTTGTTGTTTCGACGTGATATTACTTTGTACGGGTTACAAGTACAACTTTCCATTCTTAGACGAATCATGTGGAGTCACCGTAGACAACAATTTCATACAACCCCTTTACAAGCACATGGTCCACATCGAAAGACCAAATATGTGCTTCATTGGAATACCTTTTAACGTGTGTGCTTTCCAAATGTTTGACTTGCAGGTAAATTTGTTAATAGTGTACCTAAATATAGCAAATGGAATAATAAAGTAACTGACTATAACATTATAGCGTTTTCCAGTGACTCACTACGAAATTGAGTGCAACGTTTATATTCCACTGAGAAATTAAAACGCACTTTGGCAGTTTCTTTTGTTCTACTGGCAAAATTATATTCGTGTAATGTGCACTAAGTGCAGATTTTTACACGAGCTCTTGTAGCTCGTGCGATCGTGGAATGAAATACGGCGCATTTGATTAACCTAGGAATAATAAGAACATTTACTATAATCGATGAATTTTTGAAGAGTTCCTCGGATAGTAGTGAGAACGAGATTCTAGTAACTACTACAATGAAAGAAAAGGCTAATATACTAAAAATTCAGAATTTTATCGGTAATGTGGTACATAACTTATGTTTTTTTTTGCACTACTCGTTTGGAAATTGAAATTTTTTCCTCATAAACAGTTTAGCAAAAAGCGAAACAGTACTTACATCAGTAGTAAATGTAAATTTGATTCATTAACTGATCGCTACATTACCAAAGTATGTTATTTGTACCGAATTTTAGATCAATACACTAGTAGTTTTAGCACAGTAGTAATTTTTGTAAGATGCCAAAAATTCCGTCGATTTCCGGATCCTATATTATGTTCAGGGGGTTGGCAGTAATATCCCCTATTACCGTGTTTCATTATGTCTATTGTTTCTGGGCACCCTGTATAATTCCCAGACGGAAGGCTCAGTCCGATGTCCGGCCAAAAATAATTCGGAAACATACTTTTTCTAGTTCGGAACTCAATTATTTTTCAGTAGTCACAATTACAAGTAAGTACGAATTTACAACTATATTTCGGAATTCACAATCGATCTTTCTAGTAATTTTAATTTTTAGCTTATAACAAGTTTTATAAGAAAAGTACAGAGTACATACAAAAAATCCCTTTTTGATTTTTTTCGTCAATTTTTTATAATTACTAAACTGACTACCGTCGAGACGCTGTAGGTCCTAATTTGAAGTTTGGTGCATGAGGAATTCGAATAAAATTTAAAACCTGTAATTTCAAAATATTTATTGTTCATGCAAAAACAAAAGCTCAAAAAAACACAATCTTTAATCAAAATGGCAATATTTCGTAATTTCTGCCAATTTTACTTTTTCACTTTTAGTAAACAAACTGTGAATATATTTATCATTTTGTTATTCAAAAGTGTGCACTTTAAAGTCAAATTTTTAGGAAAATTCTGGCGTAAAAGATCTTGATAAAAGGGTCGTCCTAATAAACCTATCTGATACTGTTCACAACCTAGGTGTGACAAGGGAAACTTTGGAAATTCGGTTGCAACGGTGTGCCAGTCTGTATTGGATTCCCATTCCTCAAGTGCTGTGCAAGGATCATTTACCTGAAATTTCTGCTGCCAAGTCAAAATCAGGTATAATTTTAGAAGATTTGGCAGTTCCTGATCCTGGTCCGCTTTCACACTCAAGATTGTTGATGCAGCAAATAGAGTTCTCATACTATACGTGAGCTTAGAAAAACCTACTGATGAAATTAGGCCGTCGATACATTTTATGATCCAAAGAGAGTTTTTCATAACGGTACCTAATTCAAAATTTACTATCATCAACCCAGTAATTGAGCGAAACGCTTTCGTTACTTACCGCGAAAATGTGATCCTTGCAATGATTGTGGATGAAAGAAGATATAGAGAACTGGGGCTGCGCCGAGTGTTGAAAGCTCGATCACTTTACAAGGGAAAGACTATTACAAACATCACCACGCCGAAACTCAACTTCGAAGCAACAGACTACAACAACATGATTTGGTGAGATAGTTGCATTATCTCGCCTCCTCCACTATTAAGGAACATCACGGATGAGGACATCAAAAATCTAATACAGACTGACACCGCTGCAACCGGATTTTCAAAGCTTGCCTTGTCCCATCCAGGCTGTAGAATTGTGTGTCAAACTTATGACCGAAACATCTAAAAAAGTTTGTGGCGCTGACGCAAGAGACAGCTTCATTAGGAGATATATTATGCCAGAATTTTCCCACAAATCTGACGTAAAGTGCTTTAATGCACTTAAAATATTATCGCAAACAAATAATTGCCTGTTTCTTTCTTATCAGGAGAAAGTGGAGTGGGCACTTTTTTGAATAACAAAATTAGAAATGATATATATATTCACAGTTTGTTTTCTAAAAATTAAAAAGTAAAATTAACAGAAATGACGAAATATTACCATTTCTACTAAAAATTGTGGTTTTTGAGCATTTTGTGCGAACAATAAATATTTTGAAATTGCAGGTTTTAAATTTTCTTCGTGTTTCTCATGTCCCAAACTTCACATCTTAGGACCCGAGTTAGGAACTACAGCGTTTTAATAGCAGTGAGTTTAATAATTATAAAAATAGCAAAATTTCGTCGTTTTTCAAAACTTTGAGTGCGATGCGCGAAAGGAAGATATTTTTTTATTTGAATTTTTTTTCTTTCATTTTGCTCAGCTATGCGATAGGCAGCTTTTCCGGCGTATAGCGATAGAAAAATAAAAACAAATGTTTTTGCGTTCCACCCTACTATTTATAACTAAAAGTTTTGTTTTCCTTCAGTATTTTCGTACATCGTGTCAGTCAGGAGTAAAAATTAACAAATCATCGAATGTCGTGAGAGCATCGTAAAGTGCTTAGTGCATTTTAAGGAATAATGTTATTTTTTTTTCTCCTCTTTTGACGAGAAGCATTACCCTTCAAAACATGTTTGATCGCTTGTTGCTCGAAAACCATTGCGTCTGTCGGGAATATGCATAGAACGTTATTTGTGCTAAATTTTATATAGAATATTATTAATGAGTACAAAATTTTCGTGAAAATGTACCAAGAACTGCAGGCGTGCTAGGGGTGGCTTTTAAGGGCGAAGCGCCCCACTTGCGCCTTGGGAACTCTTTTGCTTCTGAAAAAACTAGCCACCTTTGCACGTATAATTTCCAAACGGTAAAATGTTATAATTTATTTCTCCTATTTTTCCTAATATCAATGGAGTAAAAGTTACAGTTGATAATTTTGCATGTTGTCAAAAACTAATCTAGGTTAATTTACTATTAACAGCCAGTTTCAAGTTTCACAATCACTGGTTATCGTTTTGATTGGCTAACCAGAACCTAAAAGTTATAATTATTAGTAAATACAACTTTGCCAGGCATTCTTACCTTTATAGTAATAAATCATTGGTCAAATCCTAACTGTTAAATAATCAACGATTATAGAACTGGCTGGTTAAGGACCGGTTTATCAGTGCGCGGTTAAGCACTTTATCCTACAGCTAAATTAACTAGAAGTTTAGAATGTGCTTCTGTTAAACATTTCAATATTGCAACTTCACATTCTAAACTTCTAGTTAATTTAGCTGTAGGATAAAGTGCTTAACCGCGCACTGATAAACCGGCCCTCAGTCACAGATTTGTATAATAAACTATTGGTCGAATCCTAACCATTAGTTAACCAATGATTGTGAAATTGGATGTAATGCTGACATTTTATTGGTTCAATGTTGTCACTTCTTCCAAAAATCGTTTAAAAATTCTGAAATGCATTTTCCATCTTTTCTTGTTTAAATGTGAAGTGTGAAGATATGTTTGTTACAGGCACGTTATTTCTGCAAATCTCTCAATGGCTCGATGCGACTTCCCACTATGGAGGAGATGCGAATGCACACTGAACGCGACATGCAAAATCGATGGGCTAAAGGATACACAAAGAGACAAGCACACATGATGGGCCAATATCAAGAAGCTTACTATAACGACCTAGCTGCAGATGCCAACACTACTCCGATCGCCCCTGTTTTGGTTAAGCTTAGAGATTTAAGTGTCAAGAGGTTATACGATGACCTTCTCAACTTCAGGGAAGATCGGTATAAAATTGTAAATAACGAAAGTTATGTTAAAGTGCAATAAGGAGCTTTATTATTATTATTTAAGAGATATTTAATATTTAATTTTTTATGTTACCTACTTAAATGCTTTTTTAAATATTTATATTTACAAATGCAAAATATTCTAGGGTATTATTTTATATTGTTATTGATGTATTCATAAGTACAAAATTATATTACTAATTAATAAATTATTTAAATACGTTTGACATTAAATTATTCACTAGGTAATTTGTAACCATTATCATAGTAAAGGGCGCCTAACAGAGCTGGCTCCAGGTATTTTGCCGCCCCGGGCACAGTTTCATTTTGCCGCCCCTCTCTTAGGTCAGGCGGGGTAAAAATGAGACAAAGTGACACCTTTCAATTTTTAGGTTGCTTAGAATCGAGTCATGTTTAATGAAAGATTGATATCCTATGTAAAAATGACAGGAAAAACTATATTTATATATATTTTTTACTAAAAGTACCGTTAATTGATAAAGAAAAATAAACAGTATCTAATTTTTACCCTCCAATGGGATAAAAAATAACAGTTGAGGGCAAATGAAAGACACGTGATTTATTCCCATTCTTATTGACGTCGTACAAATGGATATGCAAAAATAAGACAGAGGGGGGTTTTTTCTTTTATATGTAATTTATTTAGATTTTTTTACTAAACAAGAACGGGCTTGCAGAAGGGCTAGCTTCTCCTAAATTAGGAAGATGAAATGTCTGCCCATTTGGTTTCTTTAGTCTCTTTTTTACCCCGCTTTTAATTTTTTCGTTAAAATCAAATTTTTGATGATTTAAAACTAGCGGATTAATAAACTTGATCACAAACTGTGAAATATGACACTTCTAGTTGACGTCTGCCAAATACGGACAATGCAAATAGAGAAACTATAAAATCACCAAAAAAGTACTAAGGCGTGCGTTCAAAAATTTTAAAAGTGAATTAAAGAGTTTACTGAATAATATTTTTTCCCGTATTAACAGTATAGTCCAAGCAATGGGGAGTTTCTATTTGCAAAAGGTCGGAAAGAAATGAAATTTGGGGGTATGGTAGACATGGGTGTCCTGACAGTACACCGGAGCTTTCGGGAAATAGCGCCGTTCTAAGTGCTATCGAAAAAAATCGGCAGCTACTGGAAGCGGCTGGAACCTCCCCACCCGGTGATTCTTTGAAGCCGAAAAGAGCACTAAACAATATGAACGATCTCATTTAATTATATTTATTAAGTTGAAATATTTCTTTCGTATTACAATGGGAAAAAAAGTCTTGCGTTCGGTGGGATTTGGACCTAAGAACTTGAGTGTTAAATTTATAGTCTGCACAACATTAATATTTTATTCAATGTTTTTAATACAAATATATGCTTCATCGGATCCTAGCCCGCGGCCAGCCAGACAACTACGGTGAACACCGCCGTGGCGAGTGTGAAGCTGAACGGGGTAGGTCCGGTTTGGCTTGGAGAAAAATAGAAAAGTAGCTCCTGTCTTCTGTAGGCAGGCTTAAAGACTAGGTTAAAATTATAATGTGTCCACATGGACCTAAAATTAATATGAAAATAAACACAATTCTATAAAAACGTTCGTAGGCAAGAGCACTTAATAATTTTGATTATTGATACGGGAAACAACTAAACGAAAAAACCTGCTCGTTGGTAATGGGATGGATGGCAGGGATGGCCATCTTTGGAAAAAACCATATAACTCTTGGTGGACAGCTTCCCTGCCAGATGTAGCCAAGGTAATGTTCATGGTGGATCGTTTAAGTTTGAGTTGGTATATTTTGTTTTATCTTTTGGCCTCGACCAATTTTTCACTAAATCGGTCGGGGAAGTGATAGCTGTCAAATTTTTGATTCCAATGTTTCTCTGGGGTATTTGGTTTTTGAAAAATGTTTAGGTTGGTACCAATGTCTTAAATTGTTTTTAGGTTATGTAGTACTATTTTTAGGTTATGTTGCCGGAAGAATTTCCGGCGGTATGCCGGAAGCAGCGGAAATAGTTTTTAAAATATGTCACTGTCACTTTTAAAGTTTTATTGGAAAAAACTCACCGAAAGCGTTCCGGTGGGATTGCTTACACTTGTAGAGCTTGTAAGCGGCTCAGGATGGACTCTCACACCATCCGTGGGCTTTATAAACGTCGGAAAAACTTGTAATCTCTCGATACACCTGACACGTCAAAAATACTCAGCATACAGTCTGCACGCTTTAACACACTAGCAGAGAACTTATACCACAAATGGACCCGTAGTATTTTTTGGGAATTTTCCTTTGAGTCCATTTAATAAAATTTGACATTTTTCTGAAAATTTGACATTTTTCTGAAGTGACATTACTCCGAAAATTTGACGATTTTCAAACATTTGACGTTTTTCTGAAAGGTGACATTTCTTCGAAAATTTGACGTTTTTTCGAAAATTTGACATTTTCCTGAATTTTTGACATTTTTCTGAAAAGTGACATTTCTCTGAAAATTTGACATTTTTTCGAAAATTTGACATTTTCCTGAAATGACGTTACTCCGAAAATTTGACAATTTTCAAACATTTGGTATTTTTCTGAAAGGTGACATTTTTTTCAAAATTTCACATAATTCTGAAAAGTGACATTTCCCTGAAAATTTAAAATTTTTTCGAAAATTTGACATTTTTCTGAAAAGTGACATTTCTCCGAAAATTTGACATTTTTTCGAAAATTTGACATTTTTCTGAAATGACTACTCCGAAAATTTGACAATTTTCAAACATTTGGCATTTTTCCAAAATGTGACATTTCTTCGAAAATTTGACGTTTTTTGAAAATTTGACATTTTTCTGAAAAGTGACATTTTCCTGAGAATTCAACATTTTTTCGAAAATTTGACATTTTTCTGAAAAGTGACATTTCTCCGAAAATTTGACGTTTTCCTGAAAATTTGACATTTTTTAAAAATCTGACATTTTTCTGAAAAGTGACATTTCTCCGAAAATTTGATATTTCTTGGAAATTAAAAAAAAAAATTTCGTGACTCGTCTTGTAGAAATATTTTTTTGATATCATCATCAGTTCGCCTGTTATAAGAATTTTATGCTTTTACGACGTCATCAGAACGTAGGTGTATTTTTAATTCACTCGTATTCCATCCATCTACAATATTTCCATCTACGTTTCAAACTTTAATTGGATGTTTCCAATAGTTAAGTCGATATCTGCACCAGTTTCTAAGAATTTTTCTTATTTGTGACGTAATGTGACGTAGGTGTATTATTAATTCACTCGTAATCCGTCCATCTACAATATTTATACCCACGTTTCAAATTTCGGTTACAAACATTAAATATGAGAATAAACGAAAACACCTTAAAATTTGAGGTTATGTTAGTTATGCGATGCACATGCTCAGGTAATTGTAGGACCGTATTGCTCGCGCCATCTATTAAAGTAAATAGAAACCATGCACTTACGAAGCCATTATTATAATAGGAAAGTGCCGGACCACCTATTTAATACACCGTGGTGTAGACGCAACTGGTACGCAAGGTCACAGAAAACGAGCCATCAAAACTGAAAGGAACCGCCAAAGACTTCGCCTCTGTGCAGTTACTGTATTCTGTGGTTCCACTATAAAATATATTTTACACAAGAAGCGTGTTATTTGGTTTTTAATTTTTTTCACGGAAACCAAAGCTAAAGAGTGCAAGTGTTATATATCGTTGAAATCGGAATTTTTACTGCTTTTCAATGGTTCGATTACAAATTGTAAGTAATCATAAAATAAACAACTTGTTGTGCCAAAACAGCAACAAACGTAATCCGATCTCAACCAAAACCTTTTCAGATCTTCTGGAGCACTAAAGAAACCCTCATGCAAAGTTTCATCCAAATCCGTTTAGTGGCTTCGCCGCTATCGTGCTAACAGACATACACACACACACACACACACACACACACACACACATACAGGTGCGGCAATAATTGTGTGGACACTGAACATTTCGCCAAAAAATGGGGTCTTTCAAGTTATTGCGTAATCAATACTCACCATTTCAAGGGCTTTCTAACTCTGTTTTCAAAATTTTCTTACATTCAAAATTAATGTTACTTTTTGCAAAAATATAATTGTGTGGCCAAGCCCCACAATTTTGTGTATATTGTGTGGACAATAATACACACCCTGTAATTCATTACAAAAAAAGTTCTCATGATTTATTTCAGGTACATGTTTTTTCATATTAATAATAATTATTATTATTAATTTTTCAACATATTTTACGATGGAGGGTAATAACAGTAAAACCCAATAGAAAAAAATTGGTACGACGTATCGTAAGGGCTTTTTTTTGGTTCTTATAGCTCAAGAGAGTAAAGATTAATCAATCGAGAACGGGTAAATTTGCTAATATTGTCTAATTAAAATATAATTCTTTAAAAGTATTTATACAAAACTTCCTTCCTTGTTTAGCAACTTTTATTTATCAATTAATTTTCCCTTTTGGGTAATCATCAATCACCCTGTAATGTTCATTAAAACTATAGCAGGTTTGTGCCTAGGCAATTGTATTAACCACATGCCATGTATTGTCCTGTGTAACATTTTTTCCATTAATTACTTTTTTAGGGCGTTTACCTTGAATTTTGTTCATTAAAAGTAAAGCCGGCTTCTTTTTTGGCAATGGTGTCAACTATCCGCGAAATACTAATTTTCTCAATCAAATAGTCTTTTAGTTACATCGCCAACAAGCAGACAAACACGCGATGGACAGACTGACGGAATTGAAAGACTTAATTTTCGAAATCTACGTTGGTCCTATATTTCAAATTTGATTTCTCCGCCATATAGCTCACTAAAAATGAAACACATTATTTAAAATGTTTCGTTTAGATGTTCTTCAATTTAATACCTCGTACAGAGAATTATATGTATATTTAGTTCATGATATGTATGAAAAAAACAAATGTAAAGTTAGCGAAGGCGTCACCCAGGGCTGCGTTCCGTCACAAATCCTCTATAATGAACATGTGATGCGACGGAGGGTAACATAGTTGTGTGGCTCTAGGCGGAACCAAGATTTCTATATTGAGAACTGTAGATGGCACAATTTAGTTGCAGCAAGCAAGGATTAGCTCATACACCTGCCGACCAGGCTCAAACATAAGCTCTGATTGGTGGTTTAAGTGTAGGTAAATTACAACGAAAATTATGATTCTAGACCAAGCAAATGATAACCATGGGCGCAGCCAGGGGGGAGCCATGGGGACCGCCCCCCCCCAAACCGTCTTCCATGAGCCAAAAAATAAAGAAGCAGTACAAAGCAGTATCTAAATTATCCCTTGAAATAAATATTTTGTAATTAATGCCAATATTATCTAATAGAGGAATCCACATACACATCCGTTTTCAACCATTTTCTGAAAAATTTTCCTCATCCTCTGGGGAGGCCGGTCCTATTGCCCCCCCCCAGATGAATTTTCTGGCTGCGCCACTGATGATAACCACAGACATTTTACGTATTACTGTGGTAATAAATAAGATGGTATACCTTGTCAACAATACTGGCAACTGCGAGTATGATATTCGGCTAGGAATACAGATGGAAAAATCGGTAACGTGTCAATTGAGCAAAATTTGGTATAACAGAAATATCATGAAAAGTACTAAGATCAGATTACCTAACGCCCTAATTTTCCCCATCTTTTTTCACGCCTCTGAGACATGGACCGTTTTGGACGTAGACATACGGCGTACTGATGCTTTCGGGATGTGGGTTTAGAGAGCTTGATTCTCTAAGACTAAGATATACGTTCTCAAAAGCGACTTTCCAGCATCGTATTCTCCCGAATCCTTTCATTTTTTGTCCAAGACCTTTTATTGTTTTAAAATATATTCAAATAAAAATTTCGATCATCTTTACAAAATTTGGCATTTGACTTATCTACAAAGGAAGTTGAGTTTATGTAACATTTCTTATATTTTTGGAATTATGTACTTTAAATTGTGCTTTTTATTATGTGAATTTTATTTTTTTCTATAAGCTTTCTATTCCTCTAGTTGGTTTCCCTCTAATAAAGTTTATTTCTAAAACGTAATATGACAATTTTCCCTCTCCGTTACCCAAATCATGAACATACTGTGTATTCAAATTTAATTTGATATATTTCTTTTTTTTCTTCAAATTATTATAAAAAAAGAAAGAGCTTACCTAGATGAAATACAGTAAATAAAAGAATAAATAAATAATATCAATAATATTTGATTTAAAAAAGGCCCGTTTATGCAAATAAAACATGATCTTATTTCATTTATAACATTGTTCTATTAATAATAATACGACCTACTAAATACTCACCCACAAATTCAATAAAACTGTTAGGGCCACATAAAAGACATATTTAACACACATCTTGAATACACACGAAGAAATGGAAATAATAGCAGTATAATATATATTTCCGCTGGGGGCAGCACTGTACAAGGCCACACAATTTGGTGAAATTTCTTAGATTATACACACCAAATTTTTACTATACTTGTGTGGCCATTTCCAGAAAACGACAGATATAGGGTGGGGAGACCACGTAGATGCTGTAAAAATAGGTTTTAAATTGTGTGGCCATGTGTATGGCCACACAATTAGCGAAGGCCACATAAGTATGGTTATAGAGTGGTGTGTGTCCACACAATTATTGCAAGACCTACGCACACATACACACACACAGACATTTTTCAAAAACAACTTTTTTGGGTTCCTGGGACCTCAAAACGTAAAGATTTGATGTTATCTCAATTTTCGATTTTGGACTAATTGTAGTAACCTCCCACAATTTTATTGTGGGGAGGTTAAAAAGTTCAAATGAAATATGTAGAGAACAAAATTGTGCACAATAAAAAATGCCCATATAGGAGTATGAAGGGGCGTGCTTCAAAAGATCATATCTTTTATTATATACCACCAAATGTTTCAAATCGGGCATTTGCAGACTCAGATAACATTACTCTTTCAGAAATAAATATTACAGAATAGTTTGATAGCGATCTTCGTCTTAATCCGCGATGAAATTCTCACTTTGTTGAAAATTGCAAATCAAACCTCCAACTTTGGCGCGCCGTAGAGCGGAAACTATTGATCGTAGGCGAAAAATATAAAGACCAAAATTGCGTACAATTTTGTTCTCTATATATTTCATTTGAACTTTTTTTCGATAGCACTTACTACAACGGCGCTATTTCCCGAAAAGCGACGCGACGCAGAGTTTTCATCCCCCCACCCGGGTAAACACCCCCGAGGTCGCAGACTCAGGTGTACTATCAGGGGACCTGTGTCTACCATCCCACCAAATTTCATTTCTTTCCGACCTTTTTTTGTACCCACTGCTTGGCATAGTAGGCATATGACATGATTGGATAACATAAAACAGTTCTGAATGTACAAAACAAACTTGAATGAAAAATTAAGTTTAATTTATTTCAATCTGGGTTGGATATTCGATATTCACCTTGTCTTTTATTTACCCCACTAACTGTCTGTCTCATTTTTACCCCGCCTGACCATATTTTTTCAGACCGTTATTTTTTATAACATTTTTAGAGTCACCTAGCAATTTTTGGATTTTCAACAATATGATATTACTGTATTTTAAAAGGTAAAATTAAAAAAATACCACACCGCAGAAAGTAGACAAGAAATAAAATCACATATAAGAAACAGAATGTGTGTGTGTAACCTACTTTATATACAAAAAAAACTAACAATAACAAATTATTTATATAAAGTTAACATTATTATTACAGTATATTAGTGAAACAATTGTTTCCTAGCTTTTTATATTTTTTGGTCACTTCGCCTCCCCTAGAGCCAGCCCTGGCGCCTAACAACCTAGTTCTTCTCCATCTTTCTTTACGCCTCTGAGACATGGACAGTTAGGAAAGCAGACAAGCGGCGTATTGAAGCTTATTTCGAGATGTAGGTCTGAAGACGTTGGATATCAATTCCATGGTCAACCTTTCCCACTAATACCTCGATAGTCCAACAAATCGACCGCGTCTCGGACTGCGCATACAACACAAATAGCGACCAGACATTTAATATGGTTAATTTGTCATTTGCCAAATGAATAATTCCTACCAGGATTTTTTATTTGTATAGTATCAGGGGGGTTGCCACAACCAATAACATAGGCCCACAAAAAAAAGTGGTCTGCGCTGCTGTACTAACCATACCTATCCCTTGTGTTTTGAGCTGCTGAACACTAAACTGACCTTCGTTTTTCCCCCTTACATTATGCCGAAAAAAATCCATTGCAGGAATTATTCACGGGTTCCCCCCGTGGCTCTCGCACTGAACTCAATCTCTAATGAACATTCAGTGGGGTACTTAGAGCAAGAGACTGAGCAAAGGAAGGTTAGATAGGAGAATTTTATACTGAGAAGTCCCAACTAACAAAATTAGTTGCTGGACCGTTGCCACGACTATTTAATTGTAGGTATTGTAGGTATTTTAAAGTATTTTGTCACTAGTCATAGGATCATGTACTAGGAACGTTCCCATTACGTGCGTGCAGCCCAAGTGGGGAATAATATTTGTGTGATCACAACGTTCTGGCCATTTTCTGGAACATGTCCCGCCACGTTCCAATGACGTTGCGGTTACATAGCGGTGACGTCGTAACGTGGAATTCGGGAACTTTATTCTCCACTCCCTATACTCTTTCAAATCAATGTTGCCTACTTTGTCTTGCCACTGATTTTACTATACTTATATTTGATTCCTACATGATTCTTGTTCATTTTTCTAAAGCAGAATTTCAATAGAATACTAGAAGCCAGGGGCGGGCTGGCCCACCGGGATACCGGGACGAATCCCGGTGGCCCGCTCCAATAGTGTGCCGCTGGCGCCGGCTGCTTGGCAAGATGACCGGCTAATAGAGTAATAAAATCAAAATCAATCAAAATTAAAACGAATGCAATTTTATGGTCAAACATTAAAATTTGCATTTTTTAATTAAAATATTGCAATCTTTAAGATATTTGACATCATGAGAGAATAACACCCTGTGCAGATTCTAAAAGCCATTTTTTTATTGCTCTTTGGAACTTGAAACCAATCTTTTTCCATTAATTTATTACATTTGGTGCAGAAATTCCTGTCTGTCTGTCTGTAACTTTTTTTGTGGGCACGTTTACTCTGGAACCGTTTAAGATATTGATTTGAAATTTGGTACACATATGTACTTTAACAAGATCTGGAACTAGATTATATTTTCATCTTGTTCCGTCGAAGGTAAATTGGGATAAATTTATGATAAATAGTTAAATCAAGCAGGTAAGAGTCCATAAAATTGGTATTTAATATATACAAGAGAAGCTAAGGTCTCAAAAAAATTTTTGGCATTAGCCACCCCCAATACCACCCCCACCCCATTATTAAAGGGGAAGAAAAAAAAATTGTGATTTAGTGTGTATACAAGAACCAGAAACCTCAAAATAATTTTTTACTTCATCCACCCCCACTACCACACCCCTGTCACCACCCCCTCCCCACTACCGATGTGGGGTATCGTTTTATGGGTTTTTGGGGTAGAAGATTTCAAATATTATATTATTAAAGTTCCATAAACAATTATTTCCACATACAAATTTTTTTCGTTGTGAGTGACTTGGATAGAAAATCTGGATGTGGAAGGAAGTATAGTAATTCCTCGGGCAGCGGTTTTTTAACTTCTCACATTTGCAGATCTGTCACCTATCGTATGCTGTTTTTTGATTTGTCGTTTGAGCAGTTTTTCACAAATTATATAAAAAAGATAGGTGTAAGATGATAAATATATAAAGGTTAGGTTTGCTGCGTCAAGATACACATTTTTTGTCTATGGTCAAGATAGGGAACTGGGTGGAGAATTTAAAAGGTGACAGGCACTATGTAATAACCAGGCATCGCAAAGTTCAGTTCATCTGCAGCTGGCAGTAATGTTATTAACACTAATAAATAGTACGTACAAGTTCCACGACTTTAAACAGATAGTGAAGGTCTCAAGAATAACGTCGTGGCAACTACCAAAGCTCCTTGAAAGTGTTTGCAAATTTTGAAGTAATATTTCGGTGACATGAGTTAATCCTCCAACCATCGTTTGCCACCTTCAAGTTCTAAAAACTCGAAGGTCATCGCGCTGGTAACTACTACATCCCCTTATACTGGGAAAGATACATATAAGTAGTACGTCGTGTACACCAAAGAAAGCTGCACCTTTTGATTAGAATGTGCCACTTTCTGTGGTCATAGTTGATGCCAAAAGGTAACTTTTCAGATAGGGAGCCACTTAAAAATCCGTGCAGAACACCAAAATGGCGGCCATTAAAGATGGCCGCCATTAGCCATACTAAACTTTTTGTATCTCAGCTCCTATAGGTGAGTTCGCATAACTGCGAAATTGCGGATTTATTTCTGCGGAATTAATAAATTAATTCCGCAGAAATAAATCCGCGTGAACCAGTGGTGCAGCCAGAGAAAATTTATCTGGGGGGTGGGGGGGGGCAATAGAACCGGCCTCTCTAGAGGATGAGGAAAACTTTTCGGAAAATTGCTTAAACGGATGTGTATAGATTTCTTTACTAGATAATATTGGCATTAATTACAAAATATTTATTTCAAGGGATGGTTTGAATACTGCTTTGTACTGATAGAGATTATGTGTCTTTATTTTTGGTTCATGTAGGACGGCTTGGGGGGGCCCGGGCCCCATGGCTCCCCCCTGGCTGCGCCCCTGATGTGAACTCACCCTATCGCATATCGCAATACCGGTACTGTGGTATACTAGTGATTGCAAGATGAGTCTATAGACCATGTACAGATTCCAGGTTACTGCTCTCAGTCTGAAACGAACTGACATTTAGAAACACAAGTTATTTTCTGTTATAGTTTTAAACTGTTAAATAAACATCCTTACAAAACGTATTTTAATAGCCACCTTTCATACTACATTTTGGCGACGAGAAAGTGTGTGGTTTTTATTCGATTGTGCGAGAGAACACCATACCTAACAAGCACGTGTGAAGATTGTAGGACACATCTACAATTTAAAAATGCCAAGGAACGACCCACAAACTGCTGTATCAGCCACCAACAATTATTTGAAGAATTTTAGTTTTGAAAAATTTGATTCAAATTGTGAACAATGGGAATATTACATCCAAAGGTTCGAGCTAGAAATAATGATGCATGGGTTGAATACACCAGAAACTGCTGATATAAGGCGAAACCTGATCACATCTAAGGTAGGCCCAAAAGCATTTAAAATTTTAGTAGATCATTTTAAGCCAGATGAAGAAATTTTGGGAGTCTTGAACAGATATTATGGCAAAAAGGTGTACATCTTTGCTGAGCGAAATAATTTTGTAGCTTGTGTTCGAACTGAAGGCGAGCCTATCACAGAATATACGTAAACAGATTACGGAACTTAGCTGGCGATTGCAGTTTTGGTGACGGCCTTAGTGAACGGTTACGTGATCAACTGATTTTCGGAATTAATGATCAGGATTGGCAGGAACAATTAATTAGAGCGCACCCAACAGGCAATACAACACTTGAGGAATTAGAGGCGACCGCTATGATTTTTGAACAACCCTCTATTCAAACAAAACGGTTATCATCAGTGTCGCATTCCCAAACAAACAAACATTATGTGAGTCGTGTGGATAAACAATATAGGTCTAACAAAAATTACAATTCAAACGGACATAAGTCGAATAAAAGCCATAAAAATGACCCTCGCGATCTAAATCTCGAGAATGACTGTATCTTTTGTGGAAATTCGAGACATAAGAACAAAAAAGACTGTCCAGCTTCTGGAAAAAAATGTTCTAGTTGTGGAGAATTGAATCATTTTTCTCGTGTCTGCATTTCTTCTGGTAACGCTCAGATAAAACAAACAAAGTCTCACGGGAGCTCACGACATGTGCGAGAAAATTGTGACCAGGAAAACGAAAACAGTAGCAGTTCCGGTAGCGATACAGATGGGTATAACTCATCGAACACCACAAACGTTCGAAATATAAACTCTTCTAGTAAAGTTATGATTGTGACACACATCAACGATTGTGAAATTGAAATGCTTTACGATCCTGGGGCCGCTCACGCGGTTATAAGTAAGAAAGTATGGAAAAAAGTAGGTCGGCCAAAATTAACAAAAACATCCAACTTAGTCGCATACACCGATCATGAAATCAATACTTTAGGAAAGACAGAAGTAGCAGTGCGTGCTTTCAAGTTGAATTTGAAATTATCTATATATGTGATCGAGTCTAATGAGCACCACTTTTTGGATTAGATTGGTGCCTAGCTTTTCAACTACCATTACCTCCAGGTTCCCGATTATGTCATGTTAAAGCAGAAGTCAATCACAATGCCAACAGCCGTGGTGAGGGAAGTAAATATCTAGTGAGTAGCCACCAGAAACACGAACGACATATCGAATGTCCTGAATTACAACAAATTCTAACGGAATATAGTGAAGTTTTTGATGGACAACTTGGTGCGTTAAGAGGTCATCAAGCCAAAATTTGCATTAGCAGTGACGTCATGCCTAAGACGTTTCGACCCAGAAATGTACCAATAGCATTGCAAGAGCAGGTAACTGCAGAACTAGACAGACTCATACGAGAAGATATTTTAGAACCAGTTGATACAACTACTACACCTATTGAATGGGCTTCACCGATTGTGATAGCAACAAAGTCAAATGGCAGTATTCGAATTTGTGGAGATTTCCGTGTCACGATTAACCCGCATGTGCAGACAGACAATTATCCTCTTCCTCGTTTTGAGGACATTACCGCAAAACTTAGTGGCGGAAAATACTTTACAAAAATAGATCTGAAGGACGCATATTTGCAGCTGAAAATGCATCCAGACTCAAGGAAGTATTTGGTTATTATAACACACCGTGGGTATTTTGCATATAAAAGATTACCATCTGGTGTCTCCTTTGCGCCTTCACTTTTCCAGAGAACAATGGACCAACTACTATCTGGAATTGAGGGAGTAGTATGCTACCTTGATGATATTCTAATAACCGCCTCGAACTTGACATTACATATGCAACGGCTGAGAGAGGTATTACGCAGATTAAAGGTAGCAGGGTTAAAAACACAAGCGTCCAAGTGTGATTGGCTACGAAGTAGTGTGACATACCTAGGCTACAAAATTGATTGTGAAGGACTTCACCCGACAGAAGAGCATATTAAAGCAATTAAGAATATGCCAACACCAAAGAATACCACCGAACTGAGATCATTCCTTGGCTCCATTACTTATTATGGCCGTTTTATACAAAATCTTCATGTTAGATGTATTCCACTTTACCGATTGTTAAAAGGGAATAACAAATGGAACGGGACTTCTGAGGATGACAGGATTTTTAGTGAATTAAAACGGACTCTGACATCATCCGACACTCTTGTTTACTATGACCCGAGCTTCTCGCTGGAGATCTCAGTCCATATGCTGAGCTGTAAAAGCCTGACTGGACTGAGGTGGCTCGGCGAGAGAAAGACAGAGGCTGATAACCGTGCCTGGGGGCCCTTATCAACAGACTCGAAGTCTAGGAAGACCATGTTTGGATGGGGAGCCCTGAGGCACACAAAAAAGGAGTACTACAATAGACCTTATAGGTCGCAGTGGGGGAAGGCCAATCGCCCGCTCCTTCAGAGTAATCTAAAAAAGAGTTCTATGACCCGAGCTTACCATTGGTGATATCGAGTGATGCTAGCGATATAGGTGCAGGTTCAGTACTTTTTCACCAGTTTCCGGATGGAAAATTAAAACCCGTAGCATATGCATCAAGGACATTTAATGACACTGAACGAAGGTACTCTACAATCGATAAAGAAGCACTTGGATTGGTGTATTCAGTAACTAAATTTCATCATTACCTATATGGAAGACATTTCACCCTATTGACAGATCATAAACCCTTAGAACGAATCTTCGGTGAGAATAGGGAAACGCCTAAAATAGCAAGCAATCGACTTTT